>CM038230.1:9698785-10146285 GCA_021442155.1 Cymbidium sinense
TAGAGAGCATAAGATGAAAGCTAAATCACAAATCATTGATAGTGGATTAGTAGCAATCAAGTTTAATCTACTCCATATAGGCAGCTATTTAAGAGATGAATTAGTTTTTAAAATAAAAATTTAATATTTGAGAGCACGTACTTTTGATGCCCTCATTATCGTTCAACCCCATGATGTTTGATGATAGATTTATTAGACAGCTTCTTCATTATCTTGTTCGATATTATTCTACTTGTAAATCGTATGCCTTTTACTTTTGTTGCATGCGTGTATGTTTGCTTCATTTATGCAGGTCCTCTATCTCTTATTACTATTTTAAGATGATGATAACCTTCTTCTCGTAATATAATAAGAGTGAATCGTGTATGAGATATCAAGAATTTGAGCTATATTTTACACATAAGTATACTTAATCTAGAAGTTAACCCATCATTTATGTAGATAATTATGTTTTAAGATGATGATAACCTTCTTCTCATAATATGATTATTAATTAATCTTTATTTTATTATTTGTTTTTTTTTCTTTTGATGTTTTGATATCAAAAGTGAACTTAAATTCTCGAGAACCCGTCTAGACAAAAATATTCATTTTGAATGTAACTTAAGAATATTTGACTTCTATTCGATCTTTTAAATAATTTATAGAATATTATAAATATATTTACATTTGATATATCACTTAAAATACTATTAGTCGAAGTACGAATCTTGATGTCAAAAGTAAGTTGATCCTAAGTCAAAAACAGATCAAGACTTAAAATATCATTGAAAACTTTGGGATATCGGTTAAATCCCTAAATAACACTTAAACGTGCTTATAATAATCGAAGGCGTCTCAACGAGCGGATCTAACAAGCGAGATCTTATAATTTTGACTTCATTTGAGCATTCAAATTTTTAAAATACATCAAATGATCAAAAAAATCATTTTGAGCCGTCCGATGGAGTGGAGTGGATTTTACATGTATCTACAGAAACGTCGCTGCTCTAATATATAAATAGCCTCTCATTCTTCACATAAGGGGAGGCAAAGCAAAAGAGCTCTAAAGCTTGAAAATCCTCCAAGCATAATCGTGTCACCACTCGACGATCGCCGATCACCCCCGTCAGCCGCCAATCACCGCCGTCAACCGCTATTGCCATTACCGTATTATCATCGTCATCATCGCCATCGCCATTACCACCGCACGCCACCGCCGCATCCATTTCGCCATCACCACCACCGAGGCATCATCGCAATCATCACCCACCGTCACCATCATCTACTACACTAAAGAATCTAAACCAACTGGTATATAATCATATTGCATGATTCTGAGATTCTCATTGTCAGCCCTTTTCATATACAATTATGTAATCCTGTTATCGGGAAAATTTTGTACTCTAAAATAGATACATAGTGGAAGATTTTTACTTAGCTAGACCCCCATTTTTTCCCCCTCTTTTCGAGATTTTTCCACTTAAAAATTTTAGAGTTTTATCATTAATTCTTCAAACATTCTCAGATGTACTCACAAAACAAGACGTAAACTTTACTCTAATGATTTTCTAAAGACACAACAATATTTATGATTATTTAGATTTAATTTAAATAATTTTATTATGATTAGATTCATCTAATCAAAATATATCATCTTTACTTCAAATTTATTTGAATGAAAATTTGAATGACTTTAAAACTATTTTCATTCTCTTAAAATTTAAGTTAGAATATTTTTTATTTTAAAAAAAGCAAAAATAAATCATACTCAATAAAATAAATTTTATAAGCCACATCAACATCTATAGACCGCTCGGAAATCAACATGACAAACTCCAATAATTATGGCTTATGTCGCGTGAGATATGGTTTTCTATGTTGAACAATAAAATTTATAAAACCATTTCGTTATAAGTGGAAAATTTAGGAAGTTAAGGTTGGTGAATAACTTTGACCTACAAAACCCTCTTAACCATTTATTTATTTTTATGCTCACTCCCTCAAGCGTCAATAACTAACCTTCGTACGCCTATAACAAAATTCACAAAGGCCTACTAATTTTAATTATTTCAGGTTGTTGTCCAAAATCCTAATTAGGAAAACCAAACCTAATTTGGCCTTGGCCTCGTCTCCCTATACATAAATAATCTCTCTCTCTCTCTCTCTATCATCATCAAGGATAAAGATCATATTAGGTAGGGCTGCAAATGAGCCGAGCGTTCTACAAGATATTTGTGGCTCAGCTCTAATGCTTCGTTAAATTTGTTTGATTTAACACTTTTAAATACTCATCATTTTGCTATTTATTGTTCATCAATATTATCATTTAAAACATAAATAAGCTAAAGAAATTTCGATTATACACTCGATTACCTTCGATTAAGGCTTATTTGTAAACAATATTATTCAAATTAATATTTTTTAGGCTTAATAAGTTTTATTTGATACAACTCGTGTATATTTCTCAACAAACTGCTCATGAGCAAGCTCGATTAAGGCTTGATTAAAGCTCATTTATTTTATTAAACGAGTTGCTCAATAATCCAATTTGAACTGAGCATGTGAACAAATTTAAATCGAGCTCAAGCTCGATAATGATAAACATGCTCAAGCTTGAACGCTATTCTTAAAAGCTCAAACTCGGTAATATTAAACAAGCTCAAACTTGAACACATACATGATCGACTCGGCTCAACTGGTTTGCAACACTAATGTTAGGCGATGAGATGACTCGAGTGAAAAAAAAAAATTTAGAGATTTGTAAACTAATTTATTTTTAATACAAGAAAAATAGTTATTTTGAGCATATATAATATTTAAAAATTTTACTTTATATTTATCATACCCGGAAGAAAAAACATCAAAATAATTAAAAACAAACAAATAAATAAATAAAATTCAATATACATTGGCATTACTTCGAGCAAGACAAATTCAGAACTATCCAACTCCAGCACTATTCCATTTACTCGCACTTAAAATAATTTTTAAAATATTCGATTTTTTATTTTTTTTATAAAATGGGTTGAATAGCTCCACCTGTCTAACAACTACTTTGCCATTCGCATCTTAAAGTTATTTGTCTGGTTTTATTGGCATATAACTCGTGGCTTAATTAAAAGTAAATAATAAATGCATGACTGAATTTCTTATTTTATGAGTAGTATTTTAGTCATAAAATATTCAATATTAAGTTAGCAAATAAAATAAAAAACGTACTATAGTATAATATTTATATATTTATGCTTTTTTAGAATATAACATACATATTATTATTAGAATTTGGATGACATAAACATAATTTTGACTTATATTATAAACTTAGTAATTTAATCAAAATAATTTTATATAATTAGATTTAATGATTATAAATGATTAATTAGAGACTTATATTGTAGATATTCAACTAGACGAACAATTTTCATTCTTAAAAGATATTAAAATTACAGAGAATCGATAGAATAAAACTTCAGCCATGTAAACTGGAAAATTCAAAGACGCAGTAGATAGTTGAAAACAAATAAGGAACTCCATAATTTTTTACGTGAAAAAATCCCAGGAAGAGGGTAAAAAACCACGGAGCCTAGCCCGATAAAAATCTTCCACTATGTATCTGTTTTGGAGTACAAAGTTTTCCCGATACGGGATTACATAATTGTATATGAGAAAACCTGACAATGGGAATCTCAGAATTATGTGACAACGTATGCGCGTGGTTAAACAATGCTTGTGTTGGTGAAACAATGGTGAGCGGTGGTAGGTCGATCGGCGATGGTGATGAACAATAGGCCAAGTCAGGTGGTGACCGATGCTGAACGAACGATGATTGATGGTTGGTTACGGACCTGAAGGTCAAGCGGTGACCAACGAGCGGTCGAGTGGACCGCGACGGGCAGCGGGACGTGACGGTGGTTGGCGACCGTGGTTGTGCAATTGGCGGTGATTGGGCCGGCCGATGGTGGTTAGCGACCGTCGAGTGGTGGCACGATTATGCTTGGAGGATTTTCAAGCTTTAGAGCTCTCTCTTCTCTTTAGCTTGGGCCACCCTCATGTGTAAAATGAGGAGTTATTTATACAGATGTGACATTCAAATAAAATCCAAACCACTCCATAGGACGGCTCGAAATGATTCCTTCGATTATCATATGTATTTTAAGAATTTGAATGCTCAAATGAAGTCAGAATTAGGAGATCTTAGGCTTGTTAGATCCGGCTCATCAAACGCTCAATTTGACTATAAACACTTCATATTTAGGAGCCGACTGATATTGTAAAATTTTTAATTATATTTTAAGCGCTTGATCTAGATTAATCTTAACTCAGAATCAGATTGCTTTCGATATCAAGATTCGTGCTTCGATTAGTGAAATTTTCAATGACATATCAGTTATCCCCCTATTTTTAGATGACATTACTTATTTCATCCAAAAATATATTAATTTTTTTAAAATAAAATAACTGTACTTATTATTACGATTTGTAATTATATATGTTATATGTATTAATTTATTTATTAACTAATATATATATATATATATATATATATATATATATATATATATATATATATATATATATATATGTATATATATTTATTTATATATATCGGCATTTAGTCTTGAAAAAGATAGAGTTTTTTTTTAAATTAAATGTTATAATGAGTAGAGAGTTTTTTTGAATTAAATGTCATAATGAGAAGAGGGTTTTTTTAAATTAAATGTCATAATGAGGAGAGCGCTTTTTTAAAATTTATTTTCTCTTTCCCCCTTACAGTGGATCTATAAAAACCCTCTCATGGTCAAGTAAGGAGACACAACTCCCATATGCTCTAGTGTTCTTTTGCGTTTGATGAGAAATTATCTAGCAGAAGTTCAAGGGCTAAGGTAAAAAAAATAAAAAAATTTCTTTCTTTTTGTCATCGAAGTTTTGACATTATTCTTAAGAGAAGGTCATTCACTTGGCTGATCAAGGCCCGTGCTCATACGACGTGGTTTTTCCTCGAAAAAGGTGTCAATTGTCCTAGTCGGACTGATCGGATTTGGAGGCGATCAAGGCCCGTAGCTCATATGACAAGGCTCTAGTTTTTCCTCAAAAGAGACGTCAACTGTCCTCGTCGGATCGACTGGGTTTGGCGTCGCTCGCTCATACAAGAAATCTGGTTTTCCCTCGAAAGAAGCGTCAACCTGCCTCGCCGGATTGACCGGGTTTGGAGGCGATCAAGAATAGTTCATACGGTGAGGCTCGGTTTTCCCTCGAAAGAGGCATCAAGCCCTCGCCGGACCGACCGATTTTGAGGTGATCGGCGCCCATCACGGGCGAGGTTCATTTTCCTTGAAAGAGGCGCCAACTCGCCGTCAACCGAAGCTTTGAGGCGATCAAGGCCCGTAGCTCATAGGGTGAGGCTCTGATTTTATCTCGAAAGAGGCGTCAACTGTCCTCATCGGACCGACCAGGTTTGGAGGCGATCAAGGCCCATAGTTCATACTTCTTCTTGTAGGAAATTGGATTTCTTGAAACTCCAATGGATGGTTCAACAGTTGATAACTGCCAAGATGGAGGGGAAGCATCAATCAGGAACCATCCTTGACGACTTAAAGTCGCGGGTAATTTGAGTATCATTAGAGAGGAATAACTCTATTTTTATCTCAAATGTATGCGTATACTTTTCGTCAGATCGTAGGTGAAAAAATTTTTATCCAAAGCTGTCCATGAGCGACAGAGTCAGGAAAGGATATGCCCAAGTATTAAGGTGAGTGAGTTGCTTTGCAAAATTCTCAGATTTTTATCTTTTCCTCTCTCTTTTAATTTATTTATTATGTATTTTCACAGGATGGTGGCTGGAAGAAAACTCATAGCGTGACAACTACATGCGATATATCATCCACTATCACAACAGATAGTTTAATGGTGCTTCGCAAGAAATTTCACTTCTCGAATGAGTTGGTGGCTATTGTTGCCAAAAGTCTGATCGAGCTGTTCACCTCCGCCTGAATACTTTACTATTTCTGAGATGATTCTTCGTACGAGACTGCGATTTTCTTTGGCTCCTGAATTGATTGAGATCTTTAAAATATGTGGTGTAGCTTTATCACAATTTTTATTTTGAGCGTTAATGATTATCGTTGGTTTGACTGTCTTTTTTAGAGAGCGTGGTGTTACTTTGGACATCAAATACTTATGCCGAATGTGTAGATTCGCATGTGTGCTCAGGGACGTGTTTCTTATTAGGCTATAAAGAATTTGATAGAATTTTCAGCATGGGATCCATCTAGAAATTGGTCTAATGGATTTTTTTTTGTGAAAAATGAGTGAGGCCTCCATGAGAGATGGGAAAGATTGAATGACCTTCCAGATCCATTGCTGATTGAAGAGAATGAAATCTTAATGACTCTCAATATTCCTGATGTAAGAAGCTTACAGCATGAGTTACAACACATTGTCAAATATATAATTGAAGATAGAATGTTCAAGGTTGGCCTTTCCATTCAGGCAGGGAGATCTCATGCTCTTCCACTGAAGAGATCAAGTAAATGTGATGAAAAGTCTCCTTATATTCACAGGATTTTTTCAAGAAGCCCATTACGAAATCACGGCGATAGCAATATTTCTTCTTTAAAGAAAAAGAAGACATGTGTCGAAGTGATTACGTCAAATATTTACGGAGAAGATGTTCGCCCCTAGTTGAACTCTGAGAGTTTAGCTATCTCAACTCATAATGGGGGAATTTGTTTCTCGAAGTCACATATTCTTGAAGAGGTGTTAAAGCAATGTATTGGACGTCAACAAGCAGATGAATTAGTACGTTGTCTTCTCCTCCTCCTTGTTTTCTCCTTTTCCTTTGTGTAATATTTATGATGATTTTTTTGTAGGTAGGTTAAACATTAGGGCTGATGGCTCATTTGGGTGTCGCTCTAGACGAGTGGAATACTGAATTTGTGAAGGTCAAATATCTGCAAGGCGAGTATGAGTGAAAGATGAGTGTTAAGGCCTGAGAAGTCGTGATTCTGGAGGATTAGCTAATCGGGTGTAGAATTGACATAGCAAACATATCAACTTCTCTTTCTCTCCAGCGTCAAGAGGTGGAGCGCACTCGTGATGAGCTGATTTAGGTGTGGGCAGAGACCCGTCAGAAAGAGAAAAGACTCAAGGCATTTACAGCGAAGAAGAATGCTCTCGAACTAGAGAAGAATGTATTACAGGATAGTCTTTCTGAGAAGGAACTTATAATGTCAGAAGCTGAAGCAAATGAAATCTCCTTGAAGACAGTGGAAGACCTTAAGAACTCCCTATCTTATCGCGATACTATCGAGGACCATGTAGAGGAAGCTCGTAATCATATTCTTGATGTTGAAGTGAAGGACTTGGAGCACCAATGTTTAGAGGAAGGCTTCATCTGAGGGTTCCTAAAAGGAATCCGCTTGGTACATGAAAATCATCTAGTATTGAGACCCAAGTGTTTAAAGATCCTTCGCTAGATTCAGGAGATGAAGGAGTCGAGAGTGAGTTTAAGGGAGCATCTCCCAGTGGAAAGGAGGACATTAATATCATGTAGTATCACTTGAGGATGCATTTTTTTTTCTTTTATCTATGTATTGTTATTTAGTATCCAGAATTTTGATTCTTTCTTATATCATCATGTCAGTGTTGTCAATGATATAAAAAAAATTTGGATGATCTGCTCTTGTTTTGTTTTTACCTATCTGAGGTGATTGGTCGAAATATTATTCGAGGATGCTAACCTATACAGATGAGGTCATGGGAAGTCCATCAAGGACCTTTTGGCATATCCTAGCTATTAGTCAAAACATTATTTGACGTCTTACCTGTATGGAAGAGGTCGTGGGATGTCCACCAAGGACCTTTTGACCTATCATATGCATTATCCAAAGTGTTACTTGACTTCTTACCTATATGGAAGAGGTCGTGGAATGTCCACCATGTACTTTTTGACCTATCCTAGGTATTAGTCAAAGTGTTAACTTGATTTCTTACATGTACAGAAGAGGTATGATCAAGTCCCCTTGGGATTGATCACGCCCTGACTGAGATACAACGTGAGTTGCACATTTCTCAAGTGGGAGAATTAAATGAAGGAGATTGTTTATATGCAACAAGCTAAAAAAAAACTATAAACTCATTACTCTGATAAGGTCGGTGATACAATTATAAGATGATTTTAATACAGATATGAGTTTGAAGAGGAAATGGCAAACGTGATAAAATAAAAGTTGCAATAATTATGTAGTAGGAATTACTGATAATATTTTTGGAGATTTTTGGTGTTCCAAGTTCGAGATAAAGTTTTTCCCTCTAGATCGTTCCCGGCTTGACCATAGCTATAACCACATAAGGGTCATCCCAAAGAGGTGAGAGTTTATTGCGTTGAGGGTCTTTGCCCACGCCTTGACTTGAGACCGTCACACCGAGATATGGGACAGGGTTTTACTCTTCGGTTGAAGTGATGAGCTACCCTTTGGTGGTAGGAAGCAGTCTGAAGTAGGGTCATGTCACGAGTTTCGGGGAGTAGGTCCAAGTGCTGTTGGAGTTTTTCTTCATCACTATCATGCTCAAATGATTGAACTCTTGGACTTGGAATCCCGATATCTACTGATATAATAGCTTCTGTGCCGAAACACAAGTTATATGGTGTCTCACTAGTCGGAGTTTACGATTTAGTACGGTAAGCCCAAAGAACATTAGAGAGCTCATCAACTCATTGCCCCCCTAGCCTTCTCAAGATAATTTTTAACCCTTTGAGTATAGTCCTGTTGGTAGCTTCAGTCTGTCCATTAGTTTGAGGATGGGCTATAGCCGTATGCAGCAGATGAATGTAAAAATCTTTACAAAAATACATAAAGACTTTTCCAGTAAATTGGGTTTCATTGTCGGTGATGATCTTTGCAGGAAGACCGAATCGACATACTATATTTTTTCAAATAAATTATTTAGTATTTTTCATCCGTGATTTTAGCGAGTGGTTCAACTTCCACCCATTTAGTGAAGTAATCGATAGCTAAAATGATGAACTTTCGTTGCCCCGACGCTACCGAAAAATGTCTCATGATATCAATTCCCCATTGAGCAAAAGGTCACGAGCTTTGAAGGGATGAGAACTCTGCTTGCAGCGTGTGAGAGACTATCAGACTCCAAGCGAAGATGTCTTGATTTTTGTGTAAAAAGACTATGTATTTTACCCTTTGTTCATCTGAGAGCAGATATCCAACTTGCACTATTCGTAGAGGTTGGTCATCTAACAATGAAATAGGGAGCAAGTCTTCTACAGGCGAAGCTCTCTAGGGTACTTCTTCATCTCAAAAATTAAAATTTTCGATGTTGAAGGTCACCGAAGGGTGTGGTTGAGCTTGTCTGAGGTAACATGATTATACTATTTGTTGATTTCCACAGACCACTCCAACCCCAACAAGAGTTAGAAATTTCATCTTAAGATGAGATATTAAAGTGATGGCACCAAAAATTGATTGGAGAGGCCTTCTGAATATAGCATTATATGTCGAATTTGACTTGACCACCATGAATTGAATTGAATGAGCCACTTGTCGAGGGAATTCTTCGAGGACAACGGGAAGGGTGATTGTCCCCTCTACTCGCACAGGGCGATTATCAAACCCATATAATGGTCCTACAGCGGGTTGGAGCTTTTCCTTAACCAAGCTCATGCTAAGAAATATGGAGTAAAATAAGACATCAATAGAACTCTCATTATCAATCAAAATTCTCTTAACATTATAACATGGGTCACCGATCCCTGCACTAATGACAAATGGATCTTGATGAGGAACTTTGACTCATTCTAAGTCTGAGTCATTAAAAGTGATGAAATGATTAATACGAGATTTCTTTAACTCTAGTTCTTCAGAGGTGGCAATGAGAACTTGATTAGATAGTAGTGGTCATCATGCGATTGTCTCAATTTCTCTAATTATTTGATGACTATTTTATTATTTCTGTGATAATTGTCCTGGTTTCCCCCACTATTGGAGTTATGTTTACTTGAGTCGATTGTTTCTTCACAAAGTGATGTAGATATCCTTGTTGAATGAGCCTCTCGATTTCTTCTTTGGGTTGTTTGCATGCCTTAGTGGTATATGCATGGCTTCGATGGAAGTGATAATATTGCTCCTAATTTTCTGAATTTGGTTTCAGCGGATGTGGTCACTTGATGGTTTCTTCATCTCGAATGGCAATCAGGACATTAACACAAGATGTGTTCAGTGGTGTGTTTTTTTTTTCTGGTCGTGGTTCACTTCGTTGAAGTGAAGGTCGTGGAGGGAGATCACGACTACCTTGTTGCTTCTTTTGATGAGATTGTCGGTCTGCATTCCCTTGGGCGCTCTTACATTTTTCTGTGGATTATTCAAATTATTTACGATGGGCATTAATAGCCTCATTGGCAGAAATTTATGCTTCCACATGATGAACCAAGTTGGCATATGAACGAACCATATCTCACATTAGTGATGAGTAAAAAGGCTCAGGACGGAGCCCTCCAAAGAAAACTCCTCTTAATAGTTCAGGAACTACTCCAGGTATTTTGCGAGCTTCTAAGGAGAACCTCTAAAAGTATTCCTTGAGTGATTCACTCTCATTTTGATGAATGCTTGAGAGATGAGAGGAATATTTAATGATCATCTGGTTTGCAATGAATTGTTCTACAAAAATCTTGGCGAGTTCGTCAAAGGTATGGATGGATCCCCTTATAAAGGAGTAGAAAAAAGTGTGAGCTTGTCCCTTGAGGGTAACTGGAAAGACCTAACAAAGCAGTGTGTTAGGAGCTCGTTGGATATGCATGATGGTCCTGTAATGGCCGATATGATCATATGGGTCAGTTGGCCCATCATAAGAGTCGATTCTTAGGAGCTTGAACTCTACGGGAATGAGATGTTGAAGAATAACTTCAGTCAAATGTGAAGACTCCTGATAGTCACGATGAGAGGGAAGATGATTTCCATCTTTATAATAAAATTCTTCTCACAGCAAGCGTTGTAGTTCCGCTTGTTTAATGTGACGGGTGGAGTCAATAGAATGAGAACGTGCCAAGCTACCAATAATAATTGGTGGATTAGCAGTCGGTTGAGCTGCAAGTGATAGATGAGTAGAACTAGCAGTGTCAAGGAGAGGTCGACATCACGGTGCAGGCGAGAGGAACTTCATTACGATGGCGAGAAGGCCACAATATTGACCTCCCAGCTAATGATGTCGATCTTGGGGAAATGTGTTTCTTTGTAGTAGTGGTATGTTCCTCATAAAAGTCAGATTATCTCATTTTGAGACTCTTCCATTCGACGCACATGATCTTATAGAGAGATTCCTGTTGCACCTTCATCGATAGGGTCATGCCTATCAGGGGGAAGTGAGGCAGAAGCTTGGAGTCCCTGGTTCAAGGATTGGTTTTGAGAGTGGCGGAGTTGGGCGAGGCTCGTACTTGCAGTATTGCTATTGGCCATATCACAGTGTTCAATTATGATTGAGGGTTCTCTTCCATCAAGCAGCTGTTGCGTCTAGAGAACCGATTCGGTATAATAAAACTTCATGCCTTAGCTTCAATGGAAAGTCCAGCACTCATGCAGATAGTTGAAAACAAAATAAGGAACTCCATAATTTTTTACGTGAAAAAACCCCAGAAAGAGGGTAAAAAATCATAGGGCCTAGCCAGTAAAAATCTTCCACTATGTATATGTTTCGAAATACAAAGTTTTTCTCATATGGAATTACAGAATTGTATATGAGAAAGCCTGACAATGAGAATCTCATAATCAAGTGATAACAGCTATGTGGCAGTGGTTAGGCTACAACAGTTGTTGGTGGCAATTGGTGATGGTGAACATCGACGGTCAGTGGCCGACGGCGACGGTCGGTGATGGTGATACCGGAGATGGATGCGATATTGCGATGGTAGCGGTGGTGCCGGCGGTGGTCGATGATAATGATGGTGGTGGTTGGCGGTGGGGACCAACGATGATGGTGATGGTGACCAGCGGCGTAATCAATAGTGGGACCGGTGGCGGTGGTTTAGTGATGATAACGAGCGATGGTAGTTGGCGCGAGGGCCGTGGTGGTTTGGTCAACGGTGGATTGGTGGTGGTTGGCGGCCGAAGCAGCGGTGATCGGCACCGTCAGTGGTAACGATTATACTTGGAGGATTTTCAAACTTCAAATCTCTCTCTTCTCTTTAGCTTGGGCCCCCCTCATGTGGAGAATGAGGAGTTATTTATAAATTAGAGGAGTGACGTTTCTGTAAATACGTGCAAAATTCAAACCACTCCATCGAACGGCTCGAAATGATTCATTCGATCATCTGATGTATTTTAAGTATTTGAATGCTCAAATGAAGGCAGAATTAGAAGATCTTAGACTTGTTAGATTTGGCTCGTCAAGACGCTCGATTTGACTATAAATACTTCATATTTAGGAGTCGACTAATATCATAAAATTTTTAATTATATTTTAAGCACTTGATTTGGGTTAGTCTTAACTCAGAATCAGATTGCTTTCGACATCAAGATTCGTTCTTTGATTAGTGAAATTTTCAGTGTCATATCAAGAATTGTTATACCTCTCTAAACTTTATAAATTAAGTATTAATACAATCAAATTAAACAACTTAGTGAGATGAGTCCAACAACACTAAAATCGGGTCAAATTGAGCCCAAATTAGCTCGAATCAAGTTCAAAAGTTACACATGAAACTTCGAGATATTGACTAGATCATTAAATGACTTCCAATTTTGATGTTCTTATAGTTGAATCGAGTGGCTCGACGAGACAAATCCAACGAGCCTGAGATCACTCATATCAAAAATCATTTAGATGGTTAAATCACCTAAAAAAACTATCTATAATCAAATGAATCAATATACACTGTCGAATGGAGTGTTTTGAAATTTTAGCTGCAATGACTAAAATGCTCCTCTAAGAATCCTATAAATAGGACCTCATTCTTGTCATAAATGTGAGGAGCTTGAGATAAACTTGGGAGAAAGTTGGGAGAGAACTAGAAGTTCGAAGTTCGTCATCACCACCGTTGTCGTTGATCACCGCTTATTGTCATCGCTGACTGTCACCAACAACTGTTACATCCCAACTACTGCTGTATAACTATTGTTACCTGATTTTGGAATTTCCATTGTCAAGCTTTCTCATATACAACCTTGTAATCTCGTTATCGGAAAAGCTTAAACTTTGTACTCCAAAGCAGATATATAGTGGAGAATTTATACTGGGCTAGGCCACATGGGTTTTTTCCCTCTTCCTGGAGTTTTTTCACATAAAAATTCTGGAGTTCCTTATTCTCTTTTCAGCTATCTGTGTATGTACTGGATTTTCATACAAGCTAAAGCATGAAGTTTTAATCTACCACAACTGATTTTCTGACATGCAACAGTTTAGCGCCGTATGTGGGAAACATTCCCTTTACATCTTCACAATGGTTGATAATCTGACTTTATATTTAGAGCAACACCATCTATATGATGGAGAAAATCTTAATCTAGAGGAACACATATGAAGAATGAAGATTCATCATACACCGATCCTTCAACTTTTGTTAGAAATTATGAGACAACTCTTAATCTCAAAAGATTGCCCAAATCAATATTTTGGATATCTAATTGATTATCAGTTTGAGAAACAAGTCAATGATGAGGAGTAACTTTAACATTGAAAAAAAAGATAGCTTTGCAAATTATGATTCTCCAATCATACTCATGAAAAAATATGACAAAGATCAAGAAGCAACTTTGGCTACAACCTTAAACGGATATTTTGATTTGAGCTCTTCTACATAGGTTAACATAATCGAGTAATACTCTGACAAATAATCTCGGAAGAATCAAAATGTTTAACCTCTTCCACACAGGTTAACATCATCGAATAATACTTTGACAAAATAACATCGGATGAGAGTTAAAACTATTGACTTCTTCCATAAAGGTTAGATGTCACCGAGTAACACTCTGAAAAATAACCTCAGATAAGTCAAAAATCTTTTATGAATTCCTCCCTTGGAAGGTACGCCCCTGAAGAAGCCTCGATGGGAAGCTAGTAGTGATAAGGTCCTCACTAGAAAGATTCCTAGAGAGCAACTGGTTGACAACATCTCCACTTATCAAAAACTTCAGTAGGAAAAAGCCTATGAAGGTACAAGTACATCAAAAACTTCAGTAGGCAAAAGCTTTAAAAGGTACATGTACATCAAAAATCTTAGTAGGTAAAAGCCTCAAAAGGTACACGTACATCAAAAATCTTAAAAAGCAAAAGCCTCAGAAGGTACAAGTACATCAAAAATCTCAAATAGGTAAAAGCCTCATAAGGTACAAGTACATCAAAAATCTCAATAGAAAAAAACCTTAGAAGGTACAGGTACATAAAGAAAAATCTAAAAAGGCAAAAACCTCAGAAGGTACAGATTCATCAAAAATCTCAGTAGGTAAAAGCCTTAGAATGTACAAGTACATCAAAAATCTTAGTAGGCAAAAGTCTTAGAAGGTACATGTACATCAAAAATCTCAATAAGCGAATGCCTTAGAAGGTACAAGTATATTAGAAATCTTAAAAAGCAAAAGCCTAAGAAGGTATATGTACATCAAAAATCTCAAAAAGCAAAAGTCTCAGAAGGTATAAGTACCCTAATGGAGGAGAAAAAGCTTGTTGCGATCTTTTAGGAGGAATAACCACCAAATCATTTGAAAAATGAAACTTCTTCCTGAAGATTATCAAAGCATCACTATTGATAGTTGGCATTATATCGTCGGATCTCGTCGTCCCCTGATGCTTTCACAACTTATCATCTTGTATCTTTAGACATTAAGATATCTGTTGAAGGATGCTCACCCATGAAGATACTCTCTATTTTTGAAGCTTGGAATCACACTAGAGCATGAATTCGGGATACGCGTCGCCTAACTAGGTCAATTGGAAACCCCGAGATCGGGGAGAATTGGTGCCTATGAGGGGGTCGACACCGTTATATAGGTCAGTGGAGACTACCAAGGATAAGATAACAGGAGCCAGAATTTGGGATGCACGCCGTCTAACCAGGTCAGTTGAAAATCCCAAGATCAAGGAGAACTATAGCCATGGGGAGGGTGACACCATTATACAAGTTAGTAGAAATACCAAAGTGGAAGCACTGCTGGAGCTAAATTTAGGATCTACCTAACAGTCGGTTGGAAACCGGATCGAGGGAGAAGCTGGAACTGCGAGGTCGACACCATTATCTGAGTTAGTGAAGGATACCAAAGAGAAGAAAGTAGAAGCACAATGGAGCCTGAATTTGTAATGCGTGTCATATAATCAGGTCAATTGAAAACCCTAAAATCGAAGAGAATTGGAGCCTGTGATGGAGGTCAGTACTATTATACAGGTCAATAGAGACTACGAAAGAATAGAAAGTGGAAGCACATTGGAGTTTGAATTTGAGATGCGCATTGCCTAACCAAGTCAGTTGGAAACCTCAAGATCGGGGAGAACTGGAGCCTGTGAGAGGGGTCGGCACTGTTATACAGGTTAGTGGAGGTCACCAAAGAGAAAAAAGTGGAAACCTGCAATTCGAGGATGCCGCTAACCAGTGGGTTGAAAACCTCGAGATCGAGGAGAACTGGAGCCTGTGAGAGAGATCGACACTGTTATATAGGTCAGTGGAGACTACCAAAAAAAGAATATAAAGAAAGTAAGGTCGAGTTTTCATTATCCCTTGTATTTATACTTGAAAATTGACTCTTCGAATTCCTTTTAAAAAATAAAAAAAATGAAGAAAACTCTTCATATTCTAAAAAATATATATTAATAAAACTCTTCACATTCCCCATTAAAAAAACACTCTTTCCATTGCTCATTTTTTTTAAAAAAAATTATTTATATTCTTCATTAAAAAAGGTATTTTCGTCTACTCTCTCTCTCTCTCTCTCTCTCCCCCACTCTCACACACGGCAAATTGATAAAAAAAAATCTAGGGCCCACGGCCTCCCATCTTTCAAACCGAATGCGAGTGATTTTACTAATAAATAAAATAAATAAATATTAATAACTAATTAATAAATAAATTGATATACACGATGTATATAATTACAAATCGTAATAATTTATAGCTAAAGTTATTTTATTTTAAAATTTAATATATTTTTGGATGAGATAAGTTTTATCATCCAAAAATAAGATGACAAATGACATATCTCTCTAAATTTTATAAATCAAGCATGAATACAATCAAATTAAACGACTTAGTGAGATGAGTCCAACAATACTAAAATCAAGTCAAATCAAGCCCAAATGAGCTCGTATCAAGCTCAAAAGTTACATATGAAACTGGATGATCAAATGCCTTCCAAATTTGACGGCTTATAGTCGAATCGAGTGGCTCAACGAGACGACTTCAATGAGCCTAAGATCACTCAAATCAAAGATCGTATGGACGGCCAAATCACCAAAAAAAATTATCTATGATCAAATGAATCAATATACACCATCCAATGGAGTGTTTTGGGATTTTGGCTATAATGACTAAAATGCCCCTTTTAGGATCCTATAAATAAGACCCCATTCTTATCATGAATGGGAGGAGGAGCTAGAGGCAAACCTAGAAGAAAGTTAGGAGAGAACTAGAAGTTCAAAATTCGTCATCACTACCGTTGTCGTCGATCACCGCTTATTATTATTGTTAACTGTCACCAATAACCGTTACAGCCCAACTACCGCTGCATAGTTGTTATTACATAATTCTAGAATTCCCATTGTCAGGCTTTCTCATATACAACCTTGTAATCTCAAGATTAAGAAAACTTAAATTTTATACTCCAAAGTAAATATATAATGGAGCATTTAATTGGGCTAGACCTCGTGAATTTTTCCCTCTTCTTGGGATTTTTCCACATAAAAATTCTAAAGTTCCTTATTCTCTTTTCAATTATCTATTTGTGTGTTGGATTTCCATAGAAGCTAAAGCGTGGAGTTTTATTCTAATACAACTAATTTTCTAGCATGCAACAGTTTGACGTCGTCTGTGGGGAAACATTCCTTTTATATTTTCACAATGGTTGACATTCTAACTTTATGTTCAGAGCAACACCATCTATATGATGGAAAAAATCTTACTCTGGAGGAATATATAAGAAGAATGAAGATTCATCATATTTCTATCCGTCAGCTTTTGTTGGAAACTGTGAGGCAACTCTTAATCTCAAAAGATTGTCCAAATTAAGTTTCTAGATATCTAATTGATTATCAATTCGAGAAGCAAATCAATGATGGGGAGTAGTTTCAACATTAAAAAAAAAAGATAGCCTTATAAATTATGATTCTACATCTCCAATTATACTCATGAAAAAATATGATAAAGATCAAGAAGCAACTTTGGCTACAATCTCAAACGAATATTTTGATTTTATCTTTTCCACACAGGTTAACGTCATCGAGTAATACTTTGATAAATAATCTCAGAAGAATCAGAATGTTTAAGCTCTTCCACACAGGTTAACATCATTGAATAACACTTTGACAAAATAACCTCGGATGAGAGTTAAAACTATTGACTTCTTCCACACAGATTAAGTGCCACCGAGTAACACTCTAACAAACAACCTCGAATATGTTAAAAATCTTTTATAGATTCCTCCCATAGAAGGCACGTTCCTGAGGAAGCCTTGATGGGAAGCTAGTAGTGGACAAAGTCATCACTAGAAAAACTCCAAGAGAGCAAGTGATTGATAGGGTCTTCACTCATCAAAATTTTCAGTAGGCAAAAGCCTCAGAAGATACAAGTACATCAAAACTTGGTGGCAAAAGTCTCAAAGTGCAATACATTAAAATCTCAAGGCAAAAGCCTTAGAAGGTCTGATTACATCAAAATCAGTGGCAAAAGCCTCACAAGATACAAGTATATCAGAAATCTCAGTATGCAAAAGCCTTAGAAGATACAGGTACATCAAAAAAAATATCAGAAGGCAAAAGCCTCAGAAGGTACAAGTACATCAAAAATCTCAGTAGATAAAAGCTTCAGAAGATACATGTACATCAAAAATCTCAGTAGGAAAAAGCCTTAGAATGTACAGATACATCAAAAATCTCAGTAGGCGAAAGTCTTAGAAGGTACAGGTACATCAAAAACCTCTAAAGGCAAAAGCCTTAGAAGATACATATACATCAAAAATCTCAAAAGATAAAAGCCTCTAAAGGAAAAAGTCTCAGAAGACACATGTACATCAAAAATCTCAGAAGATAAAAGCCTTAGAAGGTACAGGTACCCCAACGGAGAAGAATAAGCTTGTTGCGATCTTTTAGGAGGAATAACCACCAAATCATTTGAAAAATGAAACTTCTTCCTGAAGATTATTAAAGTATCACTATTGATAGTTAGCATTACATCATCAGATTTCGTCGTCCCCTAACGCTTTCGCAACCCATCATCTTGTATATTTAGACATTGGGATATCTGTTGAAGGATGCTCACCCATGAAGATACTCTCTGTTTTTCATGCTTGGAATCATGCTGGAGCTCAAATTCGGGATACGCACTGGTAAACCAGGTTTGTTGGAAACTCCGAGATTGGGGAGAATTGGAATCTATGAGGGGGGTCGGTGTCGTTATATAGGTTAGTGGAGGCTATCGAAGAAGATAACCCGAGAGTCAATTTAGGATGCACCAAAGTAGATCGGTTGGAAATCCCAAGATCGGGAGAGCTGGAGCTTGGGTTGCCACCATTATCTGAGTTAGTGGAGGCTACCAAAGAGAAGGATGCGAAAGCACACTAGAGTCTAAATTCTCAATGTGCTAACGGGTTAGTTGAAAATCAGATCGGGGAGAAGCTAGAACTGCGATGGGTGCACCATTATCTGAGTTAGTGGAGGTTACCAAAGAGAAGAAAGTGAAAGCACACTGGAGCTTGAATTGATGCGTCATATAACCGTCGGGAAACCTCAAGATCGAGGAGAAGCTGAAGCTGCGATGGGTCCCGTTATATAAGTCGATGGAGTATAAAAGAAAGTAGAAGCACACTAGAGCACAATTCGGGATGCATACATAACCGGGTTAGTTGGAAACTCTTGAGATCGGGAGGAGTGTGAGGGGTCGACACCATTATACAGGTTAGTGGAGGCTACTAAAGAGAAGAAAGTGGAAGCACACTAGAGTCTGAATTTGGGATCGCCAAGTGTCGGTTGAAAATTATGAGATCGAAGAAGAGGAGAGAATTCGACATTATATCTGATCGGTGGAAATAGAAAGAAAGAAGTCGCAGTTTCATTACCTCTTAGGGGTATTTATACTTGAAAATTGACTCTTCAATTTTTTTTTAAAAAATAATAATAAATGAAGAAAACTCTTCATATTCTAAAAAGTATATAATAAAAAAAATTATCACATTCCTCATTAAAAAAATACTCTTCACATTCCTCATTTAAAAAAGACAAAAAAAAAAAACTCTTTACACACGTCAAATTGATAAAAAAAACACGTGGGGCCCACGGCCTCCCCTCTTTCAAACTGAATGCCAGTGATTTTACTAATAAATAATATAAATAAATTGATACACAAAATGTATATAATTACAAATTTAAATAATTTTTAGCTAAAGTTATTTTATTTTTAAAATTTAATATATTTTTGGATGAGATAAGTTTTATCATCTAAAAATAGGGAGACAAATGATATATCTCTTTAAACTTTATAAATCAAGTATGAATACAATCAAATTAAATGACTTAGCAAGATAAGTTCAATAATATTAAAATCGGGTCAAATCGAGCCCAAATTAGCTCGAATCAACTCAAAAGTCACATATAAAACTTCCAGACACTGACTCGATGATCACATGACTTCCAATTTTGACGTGCTTATAGTCCAATCGAGTGGCTCGATGAGAGGAATCCAACGAGCTTAAGATCACTCAAATCAAAGATTGTTTGGATGGTCAAATCACCAAAAAATAATCTATAATCAAATGAATCAATATACACCAGCCGATGGAGTGTTTTGGGATTTTGGCTACAATGGCTAAAATGTCCCTCTCAGAATCCTATAAATAAGACTCCATTCTTGTCATGAATGGGAGGAGGAGCTAGAGGAAAACTTGGGAGAAAGCTGGGAGAGAACTAAAAGTTCAGTTAGTCATTCTGATTATCGCCGATCGCTTATTGTCGGCCATACCAACAATACAACTACTTCTTTGTATATGTTGTTATCGATTGAATTCCCTTGTGCTTTCTCACATACAACCTTGTAATCCCATTATCAGGAAAATTTAAACTTTGTACTCCAAAACAGTTATATGGTGAAGCATTTATATTTTAAGCCTGATTTTTTCGTAAAATTTTTAATTCTTATCTCATTTCACTATTGTCTGCGGACCCATGCTTATGTGAGTGTGGGCAATTGCCCACCCTCATTTTTTTTATATTATAATTTCTCTTTAAAAAAAAATAATTTTACCCCCCTAATAAAAAATCTTGTCTAATAAAGACAAATTTTTTTCATTTTATTAGTTTGCCCATCTTAAAAATTAATAAATGATAATAAAAAATTTTGTTTAAAATTTTGATAATTAGTTTGCCCACTCTGAAAAAAGTGGCTGGTTCCGCCTCTGTGTGTGTATGTGTTGGATTTTCATATAAGCTAAGACGTGAAGTTTTATTCTACCGCAACTGATTTTCTAGCATACAAAAAGAATATACATAGATAAAATGATCAAAATAAAGAAATATAATTTATATTATATATTTTAAAATTATTAAAATTAAGATTGATTCTATAATTATTATAACAAGCATTGAAAGGGTTTTTTTTTGTTTTTTTTTTGCTATGACTATTATAAAAACAATAAAAATTGATGATAAAATAAAATTGAAAATAAATAGATAAATGATTTTTTTGATAACTTATATTGAGAATATGTAATTGAAAATGATGTAATTAATGAGCATTTTGAAAATAGGAATAATAGACGTCATCAATTATGGATTCATATATATGTTATTTTTTTTTATAAATATATTATAACTAAAAAAAATTTGGAACGCTCAATGCCAGTCTGAAGAAGTATGAATAAAGAAGATTGGTGATGCTTTCTAAAATACGAAATGGTGCTCCGCCACTGTATACCTAACGTCTATTTTGTAATATTTATATATGTATAATACTTTAATGCATATTATTATATTAAAAATATTATTATTTATTTTATTTTATATCAAAAAAATGTGTTATTTTATTGCCGTAACAAATAGCATTACTTGCATAATATTTAATTCATCGCAGTAACGTCGTTTACTGTGCTGTTCCTATCAACCGCGCTGGCTTCAGGCGGCTCTCAGTTCAGTCACGGGGCCTAATTCCGTCGGCGGTCCAGGATAAAAAAGCCTAAAAACTCGTACGTGGCTAAATTATATTGGTTAAGCGCCAAAAACCCTCGGGAAAAATTACTCAGAACTGACAACTGGGACTGCTAGTCCACTGTAAAGCGCGAGTGATGGGATCGCTCAATGGCTAGTAGTTTGAAGGAAGAAAAGCAGATAGAAAGTCAAGAAATAAATAATAGAAGTGTAGGAATTTAGTTGGTCTTCTAACTGAATCAAACAGGGTGAGGGTTGGGTGAACCACTTCTCCACACTATTTGAAAAAAAAAATTAAAATTAAAATTTTTTTTTTTTTAAATTTGGAATTGGTGTTAATAGAACCACTAAACCATAGGTGAGCTCACATTTTAGAGTTGATAGATATATTTTGAAATATATATATATATATATATATATATATATATATATATATATATATATATATATATATATATATATATATATTGAACTATTTTTTAGTTCTACTTCAATAATAATATTTTATTAAATTTCTTCTTCAATAAATTTTATGAATTTGAAGATTTTAATCTTCAAGATAAGAGTTTATTATAATATAAGTGATAATTGAGCTAAAAAAAAAAAATCTTTTTTTAATAATTTTTACTGAAAATTTTTGAATTTTTTTGTAGTCTATAGTAAAACCCAACTTTGTGCTAGTGTTATGCATAGGAAAAATTATTAGTTAACATTGAATTTGTGCGGTGTTAGTTATTGATGTGACACAAATTAATTTATTAAACAATTTAAAGGATAAGATTAAAAAAATATTTCAACTCTTTTAAACGACTTATTTCTTCACTCAATCAATTGTGTGATTTTCTTTTTTTGTAAATAAGTATAAAAATATCTCCCTATTGAATCTTGTAAGGTTGAACATGCTTATAGGGGTGTAAACGAGCCGAGTTTGAGCGAGCCGAATCCTTATTCGTGTTCGATTCGTTTAAAAATTTCTTTGTTTGTGTTCAGCTCGTGTTTGAAATAGCTCAAAATTTCACTGTTCATGTTCAGCTCGAATTATTTGTAATGACTTGTATCAGCTCGAAATGTAATAATCCAAAAAATTTGTAAGATGGAGAATTCAAAGCTCAGTCAATCTTTTGCATAAAAAAAGCTTTAACTACTAATATAATTTTTTATTTCGAGTCAAACGCGATCGAACAAAAGGATTGTTTATGTTTAGCTCGTTTATAAATCAAACTTGAAATATTTGTTCGTATTATTTCGTTTAGTCCGAGCAGGCAGTAGTATTTAGAACTCGAGATTTTTGATAGCCCTACATGCCTACAAGCTTGACTAGTTAAATTTCTATTCAAACTCACAACTTTATAATTGTAGAAAAAATTATGGAAACACCAAATATCATATGAGTTTAAAATAAATGTATTTAATAAAATTAAAACTTAGATATTTAAATAAACCTAATAAATAGATAAAATTAATTGTTTTTTCACATTTTTTTTATTATATTTTATAACGGAACTTACCACACTTATGTAAATGCAAAGATTTATTGCAAATATTCCCATCTTAATAATCAAATTGCATAAATCTAATTTAAATATTTATCTTAATTTTCATAATTTTCATATAAATGCTTAATTACCACAACAAAACTATGATCATCTCTCATGAAAATCACTTTATTTGATAACCTTACCCTTACATCAATATGAAATTCGACATATAATTTGAAGTTAAATGACAAAAGTTATAATTGCTTAAATTCATTTAACGGAAATAATAAAAGCCAGCCTCCACTAATCAAATGTAGACACGTGTACAAAATTTGAATTATGATTGACAATCATGACATTATAGTGAAGTGTTTAATTATTTTAATTAATATCATTAATTGCACATTCAATTATCAAAAGTTGATTTTGAGGCTTAATGCATTCAAATATCAAATCGTAGAGGATCCTTCAAACATCATATTTCAAAAATTGAAATGTTTGAATCTCTCTCTCTCTCTCTCTCTCTCTCTCTCTCTCTCTATATATATATATATCACAAATTTAAGATATATATTTTTTAAAATAAAATATCATATAATATATAAAAGATGATATCAAAAGATTTTTTCTTAGTAATATCATGCTTTTCCATTTATTTTTCAGAATTCGGTGACTTATATATTTATTTATATGAATTATTTATTTGATTATTAATTTAGAGAGAATTTTGAAGCTAAATTTAATTTAAAAAATGATTTACATATATACTATTAAATTTTTAGATATTTATATGTTTAACATCTAAATATTTACTTCTTCTTATATGATATTATATTTTTTTAATCATATTAATAATATCACTAATATTAATTTATTTAAAATAATATATATATATATATATATATATATTTATATTTATATTTATGATTGGATATAGTTTATATATTAGGATGTGATAAAAATAAATATATAAATTTATATATTAGATATATATATATATATAAGAATTTGATGGTATGTATGAGCTCGGTGATATTTAAGTACATATGATTAAGAGTTTTTTATATAAAAAAAGCAGCTTTATGCAAAGATTTATTTGAATAGTACACTTCTATTTAATATTCTTTTAAATTTCCTTCAAATAGGCCCGTCTTCCCGGCCATTGACAAGCCGTACTTTAAAGGAGCCGGCTTTGTCAATTTCGGATTTCCATGCCGCATCCCCGCTCCTTTCCCTTTCCAAGCTGCCTCCTTTCTTTCGTCTCTGAGAACAAGCTCTGTAAAGGATGACTGTCTTCTCTGCTTCCATGTATTAACACCTGAGTTTTTCCCCCTCTACAAGGTTTGTTTATAATAGGAGAGTTAAGGGGAAGCCAAGACAAGCAATGGCTTCCAAGAAAGGTTGGTTCTTTTTCTATTTTTTTTGGAATGAGAACAGGGAAAGAATATGAGATGCTTCATGGCGCTGATGAGCTATTTGCTTCTTTCTCCAGAACTCGGCGAAGAACACCAGAGGACCTTTGTGGGATTTGAAAGTGGTTAGCTCTTTTTTTTTTTTTTTTTTTTCTTTGAAGGTGAAGTGTGGAGTTGCTCTTGTTTGCTGGAGAAGATTCAGCGAAACGATCCAGTTTTTTGTTGAATTATATTTACAGTATTTGAGTTTGATTTTTCATTTATGCGCCTTTGCTCTTTAAATGGTTTGACGTTTGATACTTTGTGGAGGAAACAGCGAAAGCAGTGAAGGTAAGAAAATATAATACAATATTAATGATACAAATAAGAAAAAAGAAAAAAAAAAGCCGAGCTTCCGACCAAGAGAAGACCAGCGAACAGAGAGGATAATAAGATTTTCCTTCCCTTTCATCAGCCATTGTTATAGTCTTAGAGGAGAAGCAGGAGAACACAAGGAATTTGACATCTGCTTTGTAGTAATTTTTTATGTTATTACATGATGCCATATATTTTATTTAAATAACATTACCCTAAAAAGAAAACATTGATTTTTTTTTTTTTTTCATTTGTGTTCCCCCTGTTATCGACATTTCGTAATCTTTCATCGAAGTTACAGAAGAAAACAAAGAAAGCTCCAAAACGGAATCTGAAGAGAACAGCACAGATGGTTCATGCCAAAACTCTCCAAGGGGTGTTTTAGAGATCCCAACATCAAGTGTTCATTCCGATAGTGGAAGGAGCAATGAGAGTTCATCCTCCATAGATAGATCACTAAGTCCTGAGGGGACTGTGCTCGAATGCCACAGCTCACAATGGAGAAGCCTGATAGGTGGGCTACTGCAGAGGAAGAAGAGAACTATCATGAGGTTGTCGACCTTCCCGCCAGCCATGAAAGCCTCATGCTTGGAGAAGAAGTGCTTGGGAACTACTCAGAGCAGCGAAGAACAATCCAAGGGAGGATTGATTCAGCTGGAGATTCCTATGAGGAAGCCATGTTGGAGGAATTTTGACTACCAAGAGCTCGTGGTGGCGACAGATAACTTTAGTCCTGGTAAATTCATATAAGCACATCTGTTTAATTAGGTGAAAATTTGATATAAAGTGAATTGTTTTCATGCAAAGTTAGATCATTTGGTTTATTGTAGATAAAAAAAAAGTCTTACAAGCCGCTAATTATGTTTTCAGTTTTCAGGTTCAGGAATATTTAAGGAGTTGAAGTGTTGAAAATCTAGACAAATGAATGAATTTGATAAATTCACCATTTTCCAAAGCAATTTTTTTTCTAAATTTCAGCAACCAATACGCCATTACTTCACTGTTCAATTTCTTAAAAAAATTATTGAATAAAAAAGTGATTAATTTTCTTGTATTTATTTAAGCTGAGACAAACAGTAGACTTATGTCATCAGTCTCTGAGAGTTGTTACTATACTTTGAACTTTGAAGAATGCCAAAATTAGTAGTTGGAGAAAACTGCAGCAGGAAAGAATACAATTAATGCTTAATTAATCACACTAATGATATAAAATATCATTAACAGATGTTTAGCTCTTAATCTCTGATTACTTATCTAAACTTTCAGCACTGTGACTGTATTTGACTTTGCTTGCAAATGCATAGACTATATAAGGATTGAACTATTCAACAGTTTCCTTTTTAGTTGTGAGTGGTTGAGGAGCTTAAGAATTGTACTGACTCTCCAAACCATATATATTTTAAATTCAAGAAGCAGGAAATATCACTAATTTCCCAATTGTCCATTAAAATAAAATAAAAAGTTTAGCTGGTGCTTAGTGAAATTTTGTAAGATGATAGTACATCAGTCCTGATAAATTTAACTTAAGCAAAGTGTCCTCTCTCCCAAAATTTAAATGAGTTATCTTACATTAACTAATTGAAACTCTGATTTGTGAACAATTGCAATTAGATCTTAATTAATGTCCATAATTACTTCTTCTCCCTTTTGAATTCTTTGTCCTGTTTAGTAGGTTTACTCAGACCATAACCTGCATGTGCCAACGTGGTATATTTATTGTGGGTTATATCAACCTTCAGTACTGTTTCTTATATGTAAACTTTCATATTAATAGAAGGTTTTACTCTTTTAGTTGATTTATAGTCTTTCTAAGCATAAATTGATTATATAAATTCATTTTGTTTTATTAATATATTTAGTTTTTTTTTTCCATTTCTACATCACATTATGATTGTATGCTCTTGCTTTTATTTGATTCAAATATCTTTTTTTTTTCCTCTTCCTTTTTGTTTGAAATCTTATAAAATGTATGGTTCTTCTCTAATTTTCTTATATGCTGATACTTTGAATTTTCAAACTTGATAGAGAATTTAATTGGGAAGGGAGGACATGCAGAGGTCTACAAAGGCTGTCTTCCTGATGGTCAACTAGTGGCTGTCAAGAGGTTGACTAAAAAAGTCAAAGAAGAAGAGAGAATCGGTGATTTCTTGTCGGAGCTCGGAATCATAGCTCATGTTAGTCACCCAAATGCTGCACAACTAGTCGGGTTTGGTGTCGAGGGAGGCTTGCATATGGTTCTCCAGTTCTCTCCGCATGGAAGCTTGGCTTCTGTGCTTCATGGTATGTTATTAAGAACATGAACTGATTTTAAGTAACTCTTATATGGTTGAGAAATTTGATGATTTGTTCTCTTGGTTCTCATCTTTAGTTTGCTATTGAGATAGATTTCTTTAGTTTTGTTCCTAGTTCATGCATGGTTTAAGTACATCCTAGAATGAGAAATTCAAATTGACAAAACAAACTTCTAAATCTTTGAATTGAATGGATAATGCTTGATCGCGAGTCTTAAATTCATAGAGCTCTAGTCGAGGGGAGTAAATGAGCCATGTTGAGCTCAAGCCCATCCCAATTTGAGCTTAAGTTTGGCTCGTTAATGAGTTTGAACTTGCGCTTAATTCTACGACTTTGAGCTAGCTCGTGAGCCGACTCAATTTATAATGAAAGAGAAAATGATTATGATTTAAATAGTTGTCATAATAAATAATGAAAAAAAGATGATATTAGTGGAAAGATGAAAATAAATCTCTTGAAATAAATAAGAAGATAAATTTTGAATATTTTTTGAAAACTTCATAGTTAATCCCTTGAATTCTAATATACCAAGTATGTTTTCTATTAGAAGTTTTTAAGCGAGTCAGCTCCCAAGCTTACAAGTTGAGTTAGGTTGGATCAAATTTGACTTATTAGCTCATCAAGCTCAGCTCATAAGCTCATCAAGTCAAGCTCAAGTTGGGGCATGGATATAAAGGCATAAGCTTCAACAACTTAAACAAGTTTATAGATTGCATTCATCATAATGGTCTTTGGAAGATGTTGTATTGTGTCTTAGGCTCTATTTGGTACAAATGTGTTGATGCTGTGTTTTACAAAACAAAATCATTCATGCTCTCACATAGAAATACAAGCTACTCTATAACTCAGTTCACTTATTATCATACAAAGTCATAGAGGAAGATGCACAAGCATGTTCATATAAATCAAAGATTGAGTACAAGAAAACATAAACCAAACAATGCCATAATCTTTTTAAGAGGAATTCAGTTTTACAGGTTCTAAGGAGAGTCTCAAGTGGAAGGTCAGGTTTGATATTGCTTTGGGGATAGCAGAAGGGCTTTGCTATCTTCATGAAGGTTGCCAAAGGCGCATAATCCATAGGGATATCAAAGCCTCCAATATTCTTCTCACTGAGGAGTATCAACCTCAGGTGAACAAAATTAAAAAACGACAGCTTTGATCTAATCTTTTCTACTTCCCTTCATATTTTCAAACATAAACTGCTGGCTTTCATGTAGATCTCAGACTTTGGGCTTGCAAAATGGCTTCCAGACAAGTGGACTCACCATGTTGTGTTCCCCATTGAAGGCACTTTTGGGTGAGACTTGATTATTGGAAAATTGGATAGAAATTTTTTTGGGGGATTAAGATACATACCACACAAAATTTATATATTTACATAACTAACCCCTAAACTGTAATTTTTTTTACATATTTAATGTCTCATTCTTTAATATCATGTCAAAAATAAGTAAAATGCACATCTTCAATCATAAGAAAGTGTTAAATAAGTAAATCTTCCAATTTTTGCACCTTTAAAGGTATTTAAGTGAAATTTTCTATGGTTTAGATATATGGCGCCTGAATATTTCATGCATGGAGTGGTGAATGAGAAGACTGATGTCTTTGCATTTGGAGTGTTGCTGCTTGAGCTAATAACTGGTAGGAGAGCAGTTGATTCCTCCAGAAGAAGCCTGGTGATATGGGTATGATTCATAATGCCCCTAGGACAGTTTCTTTTGATGCATCTTATTGGCCTTTTTGTTATTGGTATGATTAGATAGATGCCGTCTATTTACTAATCTAGTGCCTATCAGAGAAAAATGTGGGTGCCAATTAGTCTGGTTGATAAGAGTCTTGGAAGTTGTTGCTAATGCCTTGGGTTCGAATCCCGCCTACTCTAAAATAAAGCTCCACCTTATGAACTTGAGTGGACAAAAAAAAATCTATTAGAGAAAAATAGATGAACAAAACTCATGCATTTGTGCTTGCTATGAACATACTATTTAGAAGTTAATGAAAGCGAAAAATTTGGATGTGGGTTTTATTATGAACTTCAATATTTAGATAAGAATTTGACGAATGTAGATAATATGGCGCAAAAGAACCATTGTTACCTTTGAACATCAATATATTTGAAGGTCTTGTTTTGTTCAGCTCTCCATCTTCATTTACACAATAAAAATCAAGTCAAACTGTATTTCAAAATCATAAGATTTACCTTAAAAAGAGTGAACATGATGCAATTTTTTTTTTTCTAAAAACTTTTTCAAGAAAGAAGATACATTTCAGATAATATATCAGGAAAAGCGACAATTAAAACAAACAAAGCCAAAGGTGACAACTAAATATCAGTTCATTTTCAGTCTCACCAACTCACTATTCACAACAAAGTTTCCATCCACACCTTGCTTATCAGGCAAAGCCATATCTTGACGCCAAAGATTTCAGAGGACTGATAGATCCTTCATTCGGAGAAGAATCTGATTCTGAAGAACTGAAGCTCGTAATCTCTGTAGCCGCAATGTGCATTCACCATATCTCTACTTCCAGGCCTAGTATGAGAATGGTGAGCACTAAAGTTGCTAATGATCAGTTTTTGAACTTCTCTTCGCTTTAATGATCAGTTTTTGATCAGTTGTTCTGACATTGTTGATACGTTTCGGCTTTGGAAATTCAGGTGGTTCAGTTTCTAAGGGGAGAAGTAGGAGCACAGGAGCTGATCGGAGGAGATTCGAAGACGAAGTCGCCGTTGATTGATGGCTGCGAGTTTGAAGATTATACTTGTTCGAGGTATCTGAGTGATCTCCACAGGCACAAGCAACTGGCGTTGGAGCAATGAAGCTAGGGTTTAGGGGGACTGTAAAATTGTTCAAATGGTGATCTTTCACTGTTGTTTTCTTCGAAGTTCTTTGCAAATGAAGGAGTTTGCTCAAGTCAATGCAAGTTTTGACTAATCACTGTCTTTTATTTATTTGCTTAAGTTTTTTGTATGAAAATTTCAAATCTCTCTCTCACTCACTAATGTTTTAAGAAGAGATTAGTCATTATATGAGATTTAGCATAAATATTTATTTTTTTTATATAATTATGTCATGATGTTCTAATATAAATTATATTAGGATGTCATTGAAAGTTATTTGATTTATTTTAAATTAATGTTGCATATGATGATTTTATATTGCAGTAATATTGAAGTGAATTTAATAATTTTTGAGTTCATCCTAATATAATTTGTATTGGAATTTCTTGATTGTAATATTTACCGTCTTCCAATCTTAATATTGGCCCTCTTCACTTGTTTTTAGTGTGGCAATTATTTAGATTGATAAAAATTTTAGAACTTATCATCAAAGTTTTAGAATCGCATTATGTTTATTATCTTTTTTACAAATTTTTATAATATTTTTTAAAAATTTATTTATTTAATGTATCTTTAAGAGTTTATTTTTTTAAAATAAATAATATTATTTAAAAAATAGCAAAATTAATTTTAAAACATTTTGCATATTTTTAAAAATAACCACCAACATTAAACATTTTATTTTAAATCAAAATATAATAAAAAAAAACAAAAAATATAAAACAAAATTTAAAAATGATCCCGATGGCCCCTTAATTGTTGAAATTGCATAAACATTCAACTGCAAAAATGATGAAATAAATATTAGAGATACTTCGCCGTGAATGAAAAGAAAGTTAATACATATCATTTAAATGAACAAAATTGTAATCAGAGAGTTTGGAAAGTTAATCTATATCAGGATGGTCTCCGCAAGGTCAACTTGGGTTAAATAAATGTGTGCTTATTTTCAGAAATTGAACCAGCCAGAAAGCCCATGTGGTTTAACCCAAGCTTATATATTTTTTCATGGCATTAACATATTTAACAACAGAGTTAGGGTTGCAAAATGAATAAAACTGAGTTGAGTTACTCTAAACTTGGGTTTGATTAATTAATCAAAATCTAGCTCGAGATATACATTAGTTTGAGCTATTTCAAAAACAAGCTCATTTATTAAATAAGATGGATTGAATTCTTATTATAAAAGACTAATTATTTTTTAATTGATTTGTACTAAACTGATCAAAAAAAAAAAAAAAAGAATTTTTTAAAAATTCTCATGCTTAGCTCCTTAATTCAGTAGACTCAGTCCATTAGTCACATTTTGAATCAAGTTTAAGTTGCCTCACGAGCTAATCTGACCAAAATTATATCGAATCTTTAAGCCTAACACAGCTCTGGGCAGCCCTCTATATGCCCCCTTAATGTTGGGGATCAAAACAATATCCTATCCTGATATATTTCCAGTGCCTGAATGACCTTTTCTATAAACAATTTGCGATGTAATCTGTACCTGCAATCATTTAAACTCTTAAGACATACTGATATAAAAAAAAAGGTTCAGAAAGTTTTTAAGAGCTTATTTTTCAAAGAAAAATGTTATAGTTCCTAACTCACAACTCATTGTGTATGTATGTGCATACATATGTACGTATATATGTACGTATGTATGTACTTATATATATGTATATATAATTTAGGGTTATATATATATATATATATGTATATATGTATATATGTATATATACATATATACATATATATATATATATATAATAATATATATTATATATATATATACATAAATTACATATATATACGCATATATATGTGCTATATATATATATAACCCTAACTCACAACTCATTGTATATATGTATATATATATACATATATATATATATATATATATATAACCCTAAATTATATATACATATATATAAGTACATACATACGTACATATATACGTACATATGTATGTGCATATATATATATATATAACCCTAACTCACAACTCATTGTATATGTATATATATATATATATATATATATATATATATACGTTTGTAAATCTTTCTATTTTTAAATAAATGTTAGCATTTACTCACTTGATGGCAGCCTCTCTGGTCCTTGTCAGGGGATTAGATTCTAAGGAAGAAAAACAGGAAAACAAAATGGATCAGAAACATTACTCTATAATTCTGAAATATAGTTTCTCGCATTAATAAAATACAATTAAAAATTAATCTTACATTTGAAACTTAAATACTCGTATTCAAAGGATTTCTAAAACTTAAAATCCTATGTTAATTTTTAATCACAACCAACCAGATAGCCTATCTAAGAAAAACTTATCATTTTCTAAAATATAATTTCATCGGGGAAAAAGAAAAAAAAAGTAATAATAATAAATAAATGAACCCTTAGAAGGTTATATAGAAGATTAGATAGATTGTGATAGACTAGTTCATTACCTAGGATTTGCTGATCTTCTTGAGAGGTAGTTGGCAACTCTGCTAACATTTGCCGGCATTCTTCCTGCAGTCCTCTAGCAGCTCTTCTCTCAACGCTTGGGACTGGAGGCATGTCACCGTCTACCCAACTTGGTAGAGTTCGAGCTGCTGCTATAACTGCTCCGTCCACAAAGCCATCATCCTCACCTCTGGACAGAAGTCCTGAAGAAATCATTAGTGCAAGAGGGTTGTAATCAGCAAGTTAAAGCTTCTGCAAGCTAGTATTTAAAGGTCGATTTGGGGCAATTATAGCTTAAGAAAAAAATAATTATATAACTGTTATACAACAACAATAACAACAAGCTTTAATGCTAGGTATTATACATGAATCCTTCGTCCTATTATATTATGTCAAATCATAACTGTTATTAGTATGGATAGTATCGATTACTTTCTTCACAAAAAGTAGATCATAAGCCTTTTTTTTGAAGTTAATACACTCTAACATATTTAACTGTAAAAAGTTTATTCTCATCAGATTTCTGAAAAAGTAAAACAGAATCCTAGCATGTCTAAAGAATAAAATTATGAAAGAAAGTTTAGGACACTTACTGTTGTGATAAAATTCTTCTGGTAGGCCGGAGATGTTGAATACCGATAAAAAAGAATCCCGGTGAATCTTTGCTTTGCCCGAAAAATTTATAACATCACAAGGATTCTGCAATGCAACGATAAGAATTTGATATAATTGTCATATCATGCGTAGAATGAATTACACAACTTGATAAGAATTCGATAAAGAGAATTTTTATAGGCAATACTCTTACTCTTATATGTATGCAAAAGATATTCATCAATGTTCCTCATTTTAACTTTTAGAAAAAAAAGTTATTAAAGTAAAATATTTATTTTTGGTTCCTATTAAATAGCTCATATTTTTTAAAAAAATTCTAGAACAGATTAACTGTCCGTTAAATGTCTCGATGCTGCATTTTGACAAAGCAATCAAGCAATACTTAGCAACGGCTTAAAGCCTTAAATCCTCTTAAAGAAGGTAGAGTTCTGAGTGTTCCAATCAGTACTCGAGACATCAGAATAAACCGAGACCTTATTTGAACAGGATCTGTTCTATAGAATCGTAATGCTGCATTTCTAGCAATAAAGAAGGTAAGCAACTCAGTCTGGTTGATGACACATGGCTTCTAGGCTAGAGCGTGATTAATAGCGGAGATCTCACATAGATCGAAGTCGTGGAGGATCGTTGCAGTCGGTCTAGACCGGCCTGATAGCCTCGAAGCTATCTCAAATACCCAATTCTATTTTACGTGTTGTATCTCACGAGTAGAAAAAAGGATCTCAAATTAGTGCACCTAATACTTGATCTACTTTAAGGATAGTGTCATCGGCACGTCTCCCTCCCAAGCTATTTCAATCTCATTACTTTTAATTTTTTATTTACTTAGTTGTGTTAAATTTATTTCTTAAATACTAATTTATTTTCTTATAGTTCTAACAATCTTAGAATAGATCAAAATATTTTCTTTGTTTTAATTATTTTCACTAATTAAAAATATATATCTACACAAATATCGCTTTGTCATGATGATATTAAGGCGGAAAAAATTATAGGAACACACTTTAAAAGATGACAAAAGAAAACTATATATTGGTAGACATGTTTAGGATTAATTTCTGCAATATATAATCCTCCTTCATCCGAACCTAATTCGGAAAGATAAAATAATTCTTCTTTCGATGAAGGATTAGGAAAAGGAAAAACTCCACAACAGATTGATTTTCTGTCTTGGACGCATTCTTAGTGTTCTTTCCGATCATCTTTATGACATGTTTTGTACATCAACATCTTCTTTTGAGCTTTGAAAAGCACTTGAATCAAAATATGTAAATGAAGATGTGGGTCTAGAAAAATATTCGATCGAATCATTAAATGAATATAAAATGAGTGATTCTCACACTGTATTAGATTAAGTAAATGAAATTCAAGATATTATTCATCATCTAAAAGAACATGACATAAGAATGACGGAATCAATTATAGCTGCATCGATAATAGAAAAATTACCACAATTATGGAGTTAATTTGCACAAACATTTAGGCATAATAGAGATAAGATATCTTTTAATGATCTTATTATTGTACTTAGAATAGAAGAAAAAGAAAAAACTCTCACTAAAATTTATTCTCCGGTCTAGAGTAAAATTTATATTTTCCTATAGTACTAGAAGGATATTGATATGCTAGTTGGATTGCTGACATAGTGAAACAAAAACTACTATTGGTTATATCTTCACATTTTGTGGTGGTGCAATATCATGAAAATCTATTAAATAAACATAATCTCTAGATCTACTATAAAAGCAGAATTTATAGCTCTTGATCTTGCTACTTCTAAAGCCGAGTGACTTGAAAGTTTATTAATTTATTTACCTTGTATTGAAAAACTTATACCTACTATTCTAATAAATTATGATGATCAAGCTGCTATAGCAAAAGCAAAAGCAAAAAAGTGCAAAATTCAATGATAAAAAACATCATATGAGAATAAGACATGATTCTTTATATAAATTCTATAAAAGAGGCGTTATTTACCATTTTATTTGCTCTGAGAAAAATATTACAGATCCATTGACGAAAAGGCTTGCAAAAACTTTTATATTAAGAACATTACAAGGAATGGAATTAAAGTAGTCATCACAGTGGAAACCCAACCTTTAGATTGGAAACACCATGATAAAAGGTTCAATGTGGTTAAAACGAAGCGGATCGAATGACTGGTAAAAGCACAATTCTAAATATTATAAATATCATCCTTATATATGTTTAGCTTTTAAAAATTTAACTTTTAGTGATTTATACAATAGATTAAATACCAAAGAAGATGAAAGATGTATGTATAAGTTAGTTGATAAATTTTCAACGAAAGCTCGAAAAGACGATTGATTTAAGAACCTTAATACCCTAAATAAAAATAGAGAATTTTATTTTATCGTCAGATAAGAATTTGGGGTAGAAGTTTTAAAGAAAATGAATTGTGAAAACAATAGACTTGATGAATTCTAATGTGTGAAAATGTTTAGAGATCAAGAATTTTTCGCTTACAAATCTTTTAATATTATTTTAAAGACTAAAAGACGTCGATGAGTGGAGAAAGAGTTTGTTGGTTCCTATATTTAAGAATAAAGGTGATGCACAAGAGTGTGCAAATTATGAGGAATTAAGTTAATGTGTCATACATTAAAATTATGGGAGAAAGTAACATGTGTTACGATGTGATACAAAAGTTTGTCACAATCTTTCATGCCAGGTAGATCTACTATGGATGCTATACATTTGTTAAGAGGTTTGATGGAGAAGTATAGAGAAAGTAAGGAGGATATACATATGATATTTATTGATTTGGAGAAAACTTATAATAAAATTTTCAGAGATGTTCTTTGGAGAGTTCTATAACAGAAAAGAGTTAATATTGGTTATATTCAAATCATTAAGGATATGTATACTAGAGCTATTACTTGTGTCCAAATACAAAGGATTGATCGACAAAATATTTTCCTATTTCGCTTGGATTACATCAAGGATCGCCTTTAAGCCCTTATCTTTTTCTTTAGTTATGGATGTTCTTACTGTGCATTTACAGGAAGATGTACCTTGGTGTATGCTTTTTATTGATGTCATTCTTCTTGTTGATAAGACTAGAGAGGGAGTGCAAGAGAAACTTGAATTAGAATCTAAAGGTTTTCGTTTAAGTAGATCTAAAATTGAATATATGGAATGTAATTTTAATCAGTAGTTCTACAGAAGGTGACAAGAACAAGTCATTAAAAGATGAGTGATCTGATATTTAGGCTCTATTCAAAATAATGGTGAAATAGATGAAGATATTATTAGTAGAATTCAAGTTGAATGGTTGAAGTGGAATGCATATGGTGGGATAGTCGCTTAAACTTAAGAGAAAATTTTATAAGATGGAGTAAGACCTACAATGATTTACAATGTGACAAATAAAAAAAGAGAAGATCACTAAGTTAAGTTATTAGATGAAGATGCTAAGGTGGATGAGTGGCTTTACTCTTAGAGATAAAGTGCTAAATGAGTAGTTCGGAAAAAGAGTAGATAAGATTAGAGAGTCACCTTAGATGGTTTGGCCACATAAAGCGCCTACCGTCCATGACTGCTAGAGAGATACAGATTTTTTTTAAGAAAAGTAGAAAATAAAAGAATTAAGATGTATAAAAATCGACTAAGATACTTGAATTAAATGAAAAATTTGACACATAATAGGACACAATGGAGATGAAGGATTCATGTAGCCGACCCCACTTAGTGGGATAAAGGCTTCTTGTAGTTGTTGTTGTATCATCCTTATATATGATTGTACTAAACTGCAATGAAAATAAGGTTGAGCTATACCTCCTAATGAGATCATAACCAATTTTTTGAGAATATTTTAATTATGACACTATCACCTAAATTATTTATAAGATGTTAGCTAGAATTATATGGAGTGCCTATAGGACTCACATCTTGATAATTAAATTTTTTAAGAAATTTTTGAATATAATATGATTGAGTAATAGAAATATTATTTATATTTCTATAAATCTTTATACCTAGTATTACATTAGCTTCACCTAAATCATTCATATCAAATTGAGTTGATAGAAACTCTTTAATATTATTTATAATAATGAGATTTATACCAAAAATTAAAATATCATCAACATAAAGACATAAAAAAATATAATCATGATCAACAACTTCAATATAAACATATTTATCAAACTCACTAATAAAAAATTTATATGTCAATACTACTTTATCAAACTTTTCATGCGATTATTTAGAAACTTATTTTAATCCATATAAAGATTTTATTAATTTATAAATTTTATTTTATTGACCTTTTACTATAAAACCTTCAGGTTAATCCATATAGATTTCTTCATCCAAATCACCATTTAAAAATACAAATTTTACACCATAATACTCTAAGATTATTAGAATTAGAAGAAAATAAATTAGCAATTAAGAAATAATTTAACACAATTAAGCAAATAAAAATTAAAAGTAGTGAGATTGAAATAGCTTGAGAGGGAGGCATGCCAATAACACTATCCTAGATAAAGTCTCGGTGCACCACTATTTTTTTTCTTCTACTCATAAGATACAACTCGCTCCTCGTCATTGATCAATATCTCGACAAAACTTCAACTAATCGCTCTCGCTCAAAAAAATGAAATGAAGAGAATGACAATAAAATATGTGAATGAAAAAAGGAAGAAAGAATATTTATATTTTCTTATCCCATTCAAGCACATATTATCATCTATCTATAGGTAAAAGATAAGAGCCAAATATTAAATCACCTAATTATGATTTATAGCAGTTACTAACTGTTATTTTAAATTATAAATTAACTTATTTATATTTATTTAATTTATATTATAAGTTACATAATTAATATTTTTATTATAATAATATTTTAATAATAATGTTATAATATTTTTCATAATAATTCCCTCTCCAATAAAAAAATTATTTATAAATAAATTTTAAGTAAATAAAATAATAGATCAAGAATCAAAATTTTTATTTTAAACAACTTTTATCATGCATTCGATGAAAGTACCATCCAAGTTTTAACTTTGACTTAGTATAACCAAAATTTAACAATAATAAATATCATAGTAATCGAATTTTTGAACTAAATATATAAATTATTATATCATTTGATATACACATAATATGAGACACGCTATAAGTTTTATTCAAGGGTATGCTTTAAATGTCAAGCGCTTTCATCTCAATTCATAAATGTTTAAGATCTTAATAAGATCTCATTGCAGCGACCTATTATTGCAAGACTTATATAGGCGAGATCTCCAAGATACACTTTAATTATAATATCTCATATTTTTTTTTTTTTGCCTTTGATCTTAATATTTTCATTGCAGTTTAGCACAAATATATATAAGGATGATATTTATAATATTTAGAATTGTGCATTTACCAGTCAATCTATCAGCTTCATTTTTTATGAGTATTTTAACTCCATCCATTCTAATGATTTCAATATAAAAGTCTTTACAAGCCCTTTCGTCAATAGATCGACAATATTTTTCTCAGAGCAGATAAAATGATAAGTGACAATACCTCTTTTATATAATTCATATAAATAATCATGTCTTATTCTCATATGACGTTTTTTATCATTGCATTTTGTACATTTTACTTTTGCTATAGCAGCTTGATTATCACAATTTATTAAAATAGCAAATATAAATACAAATTAATAAACTTTTTTGCTTAAAGATTGTAATAAATTCTTTCATATAGAGATTAATGTATTAGATATTTTAAATATGAATACCATTTAGTTGTTCTTATATCCAACTAACATTACAATATCATTCTAGTACTATAGAAAAACCACTATAATGAATGCAATAGTTTATAATATCTTTTAAATATTTAAAAATTCTTTCTAATGCTTTCCAATGAATTTCACTAGAGTTACTAGTATATCTACTCAATTTTTCTTCAGCATAAACAATATCAGGTCGAGAATAATTTGCTAGATGCATAAAAGAACCAATTATTTGAAAATATTTTAATTGTGATACATTATCACCTAAATTATTTATAAGATGTAAGCTAGAGTTATATAGGCTTACAAAGATCGTGATAATTATAATTAAATTTTTAAGCTAATATAATGTGATTGAGTAATAGAAATGTTATTTGGATTTCTATAAATCTTTATATCTAAGATTACATTACTTCACCAAATCTTTTATATCAAATTGATAGAAACTCTTTAATATTATTTATAATATTTAGATTTGTACCAAAAATTAAAATATCACCAACATAAAGACATAAAATAGCATAATCAGGATCAACAACTTTAATATAAATATATTTATCAAACTCACTAATCAAAAATCTATATGTCAATACTATTTTATCAAACTTTTCATGCCATTGTTTAGAAACTTCCATATAAAATTTTACTAATTTACAAACTTTTTCTTGATCTTTTATTATAAAACTTTCAGGTTGATTCATATAAATTTCTTCATTTAAATCACCATTTAAAAATATAATTTTTACATCCATTTAATGTATAACTAGATTATATGCTAAAAGCAAACAAATTGTAGAAATTCTAGCAACCGAAAAATAAATATCAAAATAGTCAACACCACTTTTTTGTGTATATCTTTCGGCTACTAATCTTGCTTTATATTTATCTATAGATCCATTTGATTTTAATTTCTTTTTGAATATCCATTTACATCCAATAGTTTTACAACTTGGAAGAAAATCACAAAGCACCCAAGTCTTATTTGATATGATAGAATCTATTTCATTATTAATAACTTCTTTCCAAGATAGTGCATATATAGAATTCATAGCTTCATCAAAAGCAATAGAATTATCTTTTAAAATAAATATTTCAGTTAAAAGAGAATAAAAATTATTAACAAAAATTTTTTATTTTTTAATTCTTTTACTTTTTCTAATATTTTACTCATTTTTATTAAATAAAATTGTATCATCATTATTTATTATAGAATTTTGTATTGAAGATTCTTTTTTATTAATAAATTTTACAATCTTATTTTTCATAAAAAATATATCTTCAAAAAATATAGCATCTCTAAATTCTATAATTGTATTAATTGAAATATCACTAATATTGAAGTTCATGATAAGAAATTTATAAGTTGGACTATTAAGAAAATATCCAATGAACACACTATTGGATATAAGCAAAAGTCGATCATTTGTGGGTACAGGATATTTAGATAATGGTTTAGTTACATTAAATTTATAATTTTCTAGCAAAAAAATGTTTTGCTTAAATCCTTCTATTTCATTAATTATTACTTCTAACATTTGGCATGCAAGATTAAGACATGTAAACTATAAAATAATTAAAAGAATGATGTATATGAATTTAATATCTAAAAACGATATAAATAAAGCTGTAAAGTGTGAAATTTGTTCTCAAGCAAAATAAACTTAAAAACCATTTAAATCTATTTTTATTAAGCAAAATGATTGATTTGATCTTATTCATAGTGATGTTTGTGATTTAAATAGTAATTTAATTAGAGGAGGTAAAAGATATTTTATTATCTTTATTGATGATTTTTCAAAAAATTTCTATGTTTATTTAATCAAAACTAACGATGAAATTTTTGATATATTTAAGAAATATAAATTAGAAGTAGAAAATCAAGTAAGAAAATTAAAATTTATAGATTAGATAGAGGTGAGGAATATATTTCACTTATATTTAATAAATTTTGTGAAGAAAATGATATTATACATTAAGTTACTCCTCCATATTCTCCTCAAATGGAGAACCAGAACGAAAAAATAGAATATTAATTGATATGATAAATCCAATGCTAATTTCATCAAATTTATCGAATAATTTATGGGATGAAGCTTTATTAACAGCTTGTTTTATTTTAAATTGGATTCCTTATAAAGATTCTAATAAAACAACTTAAGAATTTTAGAAAAATAGAAAACCCAATTTGACGTATTTAAAAGTTTAGGGTTGTTTGGCTAAAATATATATTCCGATGTAAAAGAAAATTAGATTCATCGATATTCTCTTAATAGTCATACTTATAGATTTCTTATCATTAACTCCGATATTAGTGATATTTCTATTAATACAATTACGAAATTTAGAGGATTACATTTTTTGAAGATATATTTCCTATGAAAAATAAGATTATAAAATCTATTGATAAAAAAGAATCTTCAATAGAAAATTCTATAATAAATAATGATGATACAATTTTAACTAATAAAATGAGAAAATATTAGAAAAGTAAAAGAATTAAAAGAAAAAATTTTAAGTAATTCTCTTTTAACTGAAATATTTATTTTAGAAAATGATCCTATCACTTTTGATGAATCATGAATTTATAGATGCACCATTTGAAAAGCAGTTTTAATAATGAAATAGATTTTATCATATCAAATAAAGCTTTGAGATTTACGATTTACCTCCGGGTCAGAAACTTTGGATGTAAATGGATATTCAAAAAGAAATTAAAATCAAATGGATTGATAGATAAATATAAAGTAAGATTAGTAGCCAAAGGATACACACAAAAAAGTATTTTGATATTTATTTTTCGATTACTAGAATTTATACAATTCGTTTGCTTTTAGCTTTATCTTCAGTATAATCTAATTGTACATCAAATGAATGTAAAAACTGTATTTTTAAATAGTGATTTAGATGAAGAAATTTATATGGATCAAACAGAAGGTTTTATAATAAAAGGTCAAGAAAATAAAATTTATAAATTAATAAAATCTTTATATAGATTAAAGCAAGCTCTTAAACAATTACATGAAAAGTTTGATAAAGTAATATCGAATTTAATTTTGACAATGGTCGATAAATATGTTTACATTAAAGTTGATAATCATGATTATATTATTTTATGTCTTTATATTGATGATATTTTAATTTTTTGTATAAATCTCAATATTATAAATAATATTAAAGAGTTTCTATCAACTCAATTTGATATGAAAAATTTAGGTGAAACTAATGTAATATTAGGTATAAAGATTTATAAAAATGCAAATAATATATCTATTACTCAATCACATTATATTCAATTTTAAAAAATTTAATTATCAAGATGCGAGTCCTATAAACACTCCATATAATTTTAACTTATATTTTATAAATAATTTAAGTGATAGTGTATCACAATTAAAATATTCTCAAATAATTGATTGTCATATGCATATAACAAATTATTCTCGAATATAGCTTTAGGTAGAAAATTGAGTAAGATATACTAAGAACTCGAAACTCATCGGAAAGACTGAAAGAATTTTAAATATTTAAAAGGTAAACTATTGCATTCATTATAGTGATTTTTTTATAAGACTAAGGATATTGTGATGCTAATGGACGGCCGACAAGAATGAAACAAAAAAAAAATCATTAGTAGTTATGTCTTCACATTTTATGGTGATGCAATATCATAGAAATTTATTAAACAAACATTAATCTCTAGATTAACTATGGAAGCAAGAATTTATAACTCTTAATCTTGCTACTTCTAAAACCGAGTGGCTTAAAAGTTTATTAATTTATTTATCTTATATTGAAAAACCTATACCTGTTATTTTAATAAATTATGATAATGAAGCTGCTATAGCAAAAGTAAAAAGTACAAAATGCAATGATTAAAAACATCATATGAGAATAAAACATGATTCTTCATATGAATTATATAAAAGAGGTGTTACTTACCATTTTATTTACACTGAGAGAAATATTCAAATCCATTGACGAAAAGACATACAAAGACTTCTATATTAAGATCATTATAAGGGATGTGGTTAAAATAGTTACATTGAAACCCAACTTTCGTTAAAACACCATAATAAGGTCAATGCAGAAAAACGGTTCTAATCGAATGACCGATGAACTTATAAATATCATCCTTATATATGTTTGTGTTAAACTATAACGAAAATAAGGTTGAGATATAGCTCCTAAAGAGATCAAATGCAAAAAAAATTTAAAAAAATTTTATGAGATATTATAATTGCAGTGTATCTTGGAGATCTCACCTATATGTTTAATAATAGTCACAATGAGATCTTATTAAGATTTGTTGCGATTTGAATGAGCATTCCAAATGCACACTAACATTTCAAGCGTTTGCAGAAAGAAAAATTCCAATCAGATTTCAAATACACCGGGAAGTATTAGTGTATTTGAATTCGCCGATTAATTCAAAATACACCGGCCAATATAAAGTGAGCGGCAGTGCATCGCAAACCACCTTTGCCGCCATTATCGCCATGGCCGCCGCTCCCCGCCATCTGGCCGGTAGCGGTCTTCACCGACGGCCACCTCCCGGCCATCCACAGATCGCCGCCCCCCGCCACAGATGTCAAAACCTTCAGTTTATTTTACATTACATTTTCAACCAAACAAAAAAATAAAGTCAGAATTTTCAACCAAACAACTATAAAGTAATCCTTTACATCGATTCTTTACAATGTATTCCTTTTACATCAGATTTCAAATGCAAAGAACCAAAAATTAAGATCATAAAACACTTATGAATTGAGATGAAAGTCGGCCTTTAAAGCACCTCGAGTAAAACTTATAACGCGTTTCATATGAGTATCAAATGATACAATAATTTATATACTTAACTCAAAACTTCTGCTACTATAGTATTTATTATTGGATTGATTATACTAAGTGAAAGTTCAAACCCGAAGGTACTTGTAGGCTCAAATCACACCCTCGATGAAGAGAGTGATTTATGTCGCTTAAATTTTCGGAATGGAATAAGTAGATAGATAAGACACTACCTAGAAATTTCGCCTCATTTTATGAGGACTTTAGATCTGGTTCCAAGTTTCCTATTTGCCCAAGCACCTATAGTTAATTACTCTCCCAATAATGAGAGAGAATTTTCAATAAATGTTAGATCGCCAACGACAAGATATAGTAATCAGAGTATAAAATAAATTTGAATTTATGAAATTCATCTTTTAACTTAAAGCGGATGGTTGGAGGAATATGACGCCCATTAAGATCTCATGTCACATCCCGACTCAAGAAATTATCGAAGTATGCTATACCGCGTAAAGATAATTCATTTTCAGAACCACCGATCAAAGGACTAATCATAATTGCATTAGGATTCTACCCCAAACCACAATCGAGGATACGGTCACGCCCTACAAGCGGATTGACAAGAAGCATACAGATTGACTTAACATTAAATTTTCTATATTTTAAATTCATCTCTAACAAACAATCATAAGGTGAATTTTAAATTTTAAGTTTTTTTAGATTGAATTTCATTTAAATATTTAACACTTAGTGATTTGTCTGATTTTATATTTATATTGATAATTAATTTAGATTAATCTGATTTGAGCTTGTAAGCACATTTTGATGGTAAGTATCCCCTCAGATTGAAATCTTCATTCAACACAGTCATCATCGGGGTATATAAGTTCGCTTGATCATTTAGTTCATTGTTTCAGATCATATCAACTCTATTAATTTAATAATAGAGGATCAGATTTACTGTCATGTGAATAATTAACTTCTATATATTTTATTAAGTTTGAATTCTTATAATATCATTATTAGATTTTTAAGTTTTGTTAACCCTCCTAAGACCCAACCTAAATCAAGAAGATTCTACACTAAATTTAAGCATTGAAGCCTACGCGTATATTTTTAGATAACTTGTATAATTTTAAGGCATTGAATTTGAGTTTTAATCATGTCTTATGATATGTGCAAAACTCATTCCATTAGTTTATTTACATGCATCTCGATACTATAAATTTGAATATATGATTGTTTCATGTTACATATATTATTCATTTCATTAAAATTTTGTATTAGTTACATGCATATTGAGACGATATATTTGAATATAGGCTCACTTCATAATGCATATACTAGTTCAATTGAAGACTTAATTAACGCCTTATATTCGCTTGTACGATATATTCCAAATCCGGTGGCATAAGTTGTATGTTTCATTTATATCCAACTTTAAATCTTTTGAATATTTTATAACACAGTGTATTTCTTATTCATTCAAATATTTTGCTTGCATTGGATAGACATCTAATTTGTTGTAAACTATTGTCAGTCAGATAATTGTAAGCCCAATCTTGTCGTTTCATTTATTTATTTCAATTATTGATCTTATTACTGCTTAAGATTCAAATATTATTCTTTAACTATTTCATTTTTATTAATTATTAATCTCTATTTTGATAAAATTTGGTCGTCCCCACATGTAGAGAGCCGGAGATCAAGCCTCTACCATGCTTAAGAAAGCATGATAGTCGCGACACCGCGCTTGAGTCTTCTAAACCCACGCTTAAAGCTGCATAGCCTTCAATACTTGTGTTTGGAATGAAATTGAGCCTCCCATCCCCGACGTCGATCGAGATGTTAAAGTTTTTCCCACCACGCTTATGGGAAGCGTGCATGGTGGTGTGTCTCATGCACCATGGTCGAGTAGCAGATCTACCGCGCCACATATACCTTCAAACCTATATAAAAAGTATTTTGATTTCCTCGACATGCTTAAGCGAAGACGATATCTAAAGAATATCATACATTGAAACAATTATAGTAAGAAGTATAAATTTAATATGCTAAGCTAAGATATACAGAGTTTGAATAAAATTAGCCTCTCGACGCCATCCCTGTGGGTCGATCGAGGCTAGAGCCTTCCTACCACGCTTATGGTAAGTGTGCATGGTAGGTGTTTTGCGACACCGCGATCGAGTGATTTTCTTGCACCTATTGCACTTATGAAAAACATCGCATAAACCTTCAAACTTGTATAAAAATCATCATGATTTCCTCATCATGCTGAAGCAGTATGCACGAGTCCTTATGTCTAGCAAATTTCTTTATAATTTCATCTTCATGTATACACAAAGGCAAGATGCAACCTTAATGAAGCTAAATAGCGAAAATAGAAACTTTAAACTTGCACAAAACCTCATCTTAGATTGCACTTCAAAAGTTAATTAACTTAGTGATAGCAAAAAAGAGGAAAACAAGGCCAATGTTAACAAAGCCAATCAACTCTCTCTTCATCCCCTCCCTTCATGATTGCAAGTAATCAAACAAAGGAAAGAGACAAAACAAAGCAAGGTAATCCTCATGAAAGACCACAATCCTACTAATTTTTATTTCTCACTTGTTTAAAGACTCAAATAAATGCACCATAGGAATACTTAGTAACAAAAGTAAAGCAACCTGAGCCATGCCATATTAACCACAATCTCCCCCTTCTACTAGAATTGCATAAAAGAACAGCCCAAGCACAATACATAGATGAAAGAAAATCTCACCGAACTCATTTCATCCAAGCAAAAATGAACGAAATAACGATAGGGAACTTAGGGTTGAATAGAAACAACTTGAAAATTTGATTGGAAGAAGAGGAAGGAGGGAGCTTGGCTAAGGCCGGTTGGCTAGGGCTGCTCGGTTTGAGAGTTTGGCTCTGAGCACTAAGAGAGGGAGACTGACCAGCGGCTCAAGATCGCAAGAGGGATAGGTAGGAGAAGGTTGTCTCTGGGTCAGGGTGTCTTACAGGAAGGGATGGGAGGGGTCGATTCTGACAGGTGGACGAGATGAGAGGGGAGAGATGCAAGGAGTTCGGCTTGCTCATGCGTGAATAGAGAGCAGGGAGGAAGGAGTTTGGCTCCCGGTTCATGTGCGTCCAGCCGGGAGGTAGTGAATGGAGAGGTGTGGTTTGATTGGCTGCTCTAGATGGATGGAAGGGGAGAGTTTGGTCAGACACTGCTCGATCCAAGGAAATAAAACTTCGCGGTTGTCGAATGAATGAGGTTGCGAGAGTGTTATGAGGATTAGGGTTGGGTAATAGGAGTATATATAGGGCATATGCTTATTTGAGTGAAAATAAACCTGAATTTCAAATTTTGCGACGACGATATTATATAATTAATATATATGTTGATTCTAAGTTATTAGATGTTTGAGACCGGCCAGCCTTGATCCGTTTAGGTCGTCGTTTGGTTCGCGTCAATGAATCGTCAATTTTTCAAAATTGCGTCGCTACCTTCGATATTTGTCGACATCAGAGTGTGGGATCTCATTTAGATTTTGATATTTCAAAGCGACCACGATAAATTTCGAGCGGATCATTTAGTATTAAGTAGCCCGACTCCGATATGTGCGTAGCCTCTTTGACGGCTCGACCTCTTGATTATTCGACCGTCAGATTATACAAGATCTATATTTTGATCAATTTCGACGTTTTAAATACGATGGCGAAGTCTGTTCGTCGATCAGAGATCATTTCTACTGATTTCAATGATGCCTAGTGCATTTCAACTTCGATTTGAGCGTTATTGCATCCGAAACCGATCGACTTCGTCTTGTGACCTCGACTCGACTGATGTGACATACATGGAGGTCAACAGTACTTTCATCGAATGCATGATAAAAATTATCCAAAATGAAATTTTTGATTTTTGATCTCTTAATTTATTCAGCTCAAATTTATTTATAAATATTTTTTTATTAGAGAGTTGTTATGGAAAATAAAGAAAAAAAATATTATAATATTATAATAACGTTATTCTTAACATTATTATTTTAACGTTATTATAATAAAAAAATATTAATTATGTAACTTATAACATAAATTAAATAAATACAAATAAATTAATTCATAACTTAAAATAACAGCCAGTAATGACTATAAATTAAAATTAAGTGATTAAACATTTAACTCTCATCTTTCACCTATAAATAGATGATAATATGAGCTTGAATGAGATGAAAAAATCTGAATATTCTCTCTTCTTTTTTTCATTCACATATTTTCTTGTCATTCTCTTTATTTCATTTTTTGAGCGTGACGTTGAAGTTTTCCAGTTAGTAGTGCATACGATCAAGGCAAGGGATGGGTTTGCATCTCACGATTAGAAAAGAAGCATGAAATTGAAGACTGATCTAAGGATAGCTTATGCCTTCCTCCTAAGCTATTTCAATCTCATTACTTTTAATTTTTTATTTGCTTAGTTCTGTTAAATTTATTTCTTAAATGCTAATTTATTTCCTTATAGTTCTAACATAAACAACAAAAAACAACTTCGAAATTTGTCAAGCTTTTATGACAATTTGTTAGGAAACAGTAAGGTATTAGAAAGCCTCCGAGTATTGCAAGTTAAAATTAAGATGTATCGCAAGAAAATTAGAATTGAATAGTAAAAAAATAAAGAGTTTAGACACGAACAAAGGAGCCAATACATAAAAATTTAGAAAAAAAAAAAAAAACAGGTGAGCTAACATAGTCCCAATAAACCAGAATCAAAATAAGGTAACCAAATATAACATTATTAGGAATCAACTAAAATAATTTTAGCAAACAGAAATCAAGATAAGAAAAGGCATATGCTGCTTAATGCACATGAAAGCTGCTAAGTCAGATGCGTTACAAATACTTACGAAGTATAACATACTGATTTCATTCTTCAAAGTTAGAAAGAAATAACCATAAAGGAAAAAAGTAGATATACCGTAGAAGAAGAAAAACCATATCTTTCCATGAACATATTGTTCTTCTCTCCAAGCAAATAATTGATAGTCATCTGAAATTTTGATGTGGAGTGTTAGATCAGGAAAAAAAAAACAAATAAAAACCTTAACATTCAGAAAGATACAAAAGATCAACCTGGATTTTCACATATCATGAAAATGATTATAAAATTTTTTATAAAATTTTATAATTATTTCTGATCATTCGAATATATAATTTATTAAATTATTTAGCCTAAACTCATTTCGATGTTACTGTTCATGAATTAATGTTATTATTCACATAACTGCTGCACCTTTCATCTATACCTTTTCCTACATTGCAGAAGGCGCAGCCGATGATGGAAGCATTAGACCACTGTGATGTTCTTAGCATTAAATATTATAATACTTATATTACGTAACTATACTAACACCTAAACATTATACCTTAAAAGTATTTTTCTCAATTCCTTTCCAAACTGTAAGGTCCCTTTTAGGAGATTTTGATGTTAGGAACGCACTAACATAATGCATTTTCAGAACAAACAGCATTTGAGCAGTTTGAGTAAAGGTTGAAGTGTTCCAACATTTTCATACATCTTGTTTATGTCCACTTTTGAGATCATATTTGATCGTGTTTAATGATATAGCATGCATGGAAGTCAATAATTTTTTCATCACAATCAGATTAAATTATGTCCTATCACTTATGAACAACATCCTACCAAACATTTATCCTACTTTTCATCACAAAAAGCTGAGTTCGATGTCACTTTAAGAAGTTAGGAGTAATTACAACACTTACCAAGACTATGATAAACTTTCACATTCTGCTTGAATATATTGCTTGATGAAATCCAGTTAAGTACATATAGAACGTGGCAAAAGGCTACCTCATCTCCTTTCCTGATGCGCTGCCCGGCATTTATCATTACTTCAAGCATACGGTCCTTAAAACGCCAATGAAAGAAACAGTTTGGCTGAAACGAGTGATTCAACATATCTACAATAAGAAATAGAAACAGGAAAAGTTGAAATAACAAAAAAACAGGCAACAAGGACCATTCAGATCCAACCAAAACAAACTTTAAAAGTTACAAGTCTGCAATAATCCTATGGACGTATAAAAACAATTGTTAAAATCATACATCACCTACCAAGAAACAAAAGTAGCATTATCATTATTAGCCTAATCCCATTGCCAATAAACAACAGTAGTAATCATTCAATAAAAATAAAATGTTCCCACCTATGTTTGTAGAAACTAGAAAGAACTCATCAGTCAAGTCTGAACAGAGAAACTTGCGTATAAAGTATGCATAACAAAGAATGAAAGATTTCAGCAAAATAGACTAATGAGATACAGAATTCTTAGTTAGAGCATATGCAGGGCTCTATCAGAAATATTGACAATGATAAACAGTTTTGAAAGAATTTGCATCCTCAAGCCGAAAGTAAAGGTGCACTAAGAAAGCACTTGATAGTGCAGTGAACAATAGCAGTTTGCATGAAATATCTTGTGCGTTAAAGACCATATAAGAAAATGCACGCAAATCATAAACTTTGTATTAACTGAAAACTTGTGTTACAAAGGGAACTACTAAAAAATTAACGAATAAAAATGCAGTAATTCATTTACATAGCAAAGCAGTGGAAGTGTGAATAAATCGGGAAGAACTTACCAGCATAAGGAACAAGCATGTTTGTATTCTGCACAAGTGCACCAATCCTTATTTGCATGCTGATTGAGCGTGACTGAGCAATACTTAATGCCCAAAGAAATCTTTCAGGATCTTGAGACAGGCGCTTTATCTTTAATGGAGCAGCATAGTGCTGACGGCGATGACAGAAAAAACAGACAAGTTTAATGAACCATCAAGAAATAACTATTCATCCTTCGACAAATAGCATCATACCCAATTTTTTTCCCAAAACTCTATTGCCCGTTGATGCTGCTGCTCCATTTTTAAAACAAGAACTGGATCCTGTAACTCCAGAAGATCTTCCTAGACAATAATATGCAGCTCTAAGATTATGTATTAAATGCTATTTGGGATGATAGTTTAGAAATGTCATGAAGTAAAATCTGTTAGGAAGCACATCACTGAGTCATGAAAAGAAGTTGACACTAAATAGAATAAATAACATTTCTGCTAGTGTTCATAACGAAAGGGCATTTGAAATAGTTTCCTTGCTGGCCGCTAGTGAAATTAAAGGGAAAAAGCTGGTTTAATGGGATTAAATTCTAAACATACTTGCAAAGATGACAACAAATTAAGTTTAGGCAATTCATGGTATACAATAATCACAGCTTTAAATATAGGTAGGTCAATCGCCAAGCACACTAAGACATATAACTCAATAAGTAAAACAATAAAACATCATGCTATCCCTGGTTCCATCACGAGCGTGCCCCAAAATGGGAAAGAATTCAAACTCGCAAGTTTTATGTTAACTGACTGACATAATTGATCTCTTAAAAAAACTTAACAAGGATGTTTTGTATTATACTATATGGTTGTTTTATATTTCTAACCTGTAGATGAAGCTACAATGATGCTTGTAAAAAAGAAGAATGGCTGAAAAACTTACTTTTTATCATACAAAAGGGATATATATAATGTTAATTAGAATACTTCATAAATCTATAAAATTCCACGAACAATTATTTTGATTAATAATTACAATAATTTGAAAACATTCCATAAGATATTCATCAGCATTTACCCTCAAATTTGTTACAGCCTCTGGGCATACCCATCAGTATCACCTTCCAAAACACTACAGTTTGTGTGCTATTCTGCTGCCGCCAGCTAGTGTGCCAACCATCATATTTATTATCATTGTGATCCACAATTCATCCCATCTAAGAGATGATATCAATTGTTGGCCGCCTTGCTTATCCCTACTGTTATACACGCCAATCCAAGAAGTTGTCAATCTTCTTCCTACGAAATCAGTTGTTGTTGTCTGCCATGATTATTCCTGCCAAAATTTGCCAACCTTTTTTATTCCTTACATGTCGTAAGTGATTTATTGCATTTGGATCTTCAATCCTCCCCGTCAAACTAATTGGTTCTTGGTAGAGGTCTACCATTTCCAGTTCTCCTAAAATATTTTTGAATGTACAAATACAAAATCTTTTGGTTACATATCAACAAGTTGTCTACTGTTGGAATAAGAAGCGCAAAACAACCCACCTTCCAAGTTTGCTTTTAATGAATTGTTTGTTTACTTTCATGAATTTGGTTCAATCATATTGTATTAGGTTGTGAGCAATGCAAATGGCAAACTTATTATCATAATTTATCTTTATACATCTTTCCCATTTAATCTTTAACTATTTTGGGATAATTTTCATCCATAAAAGTTGAAATACCTTGAGCAATTCCTCTGAATTTAAATTATATAGTTGATCTTGAGACTATGAGTTATTTCCTATGATTTCATCTTATTAATGTGCAATAGCCTAAAATTGATCTTCTTTCTGTAGGTTATCTTGCATAATCATCTTAAGTATGGCCTTCCAACTTTAGAGTTTCATGCCATTTGTAAATCCTTCAATAGAATTTGACTTTAAATACATGAGAATTATATAAGCAACTCTAAGGCAAGATCCCTTATTTCTATGATTTATGCATTAATTGACTTATAAGGCTTACCATAAATGAGTATAAGATGAAGAGATTAAACTCTTGATTAATCTTTGATATCATCTTTTGCCGACTTTTGTTCCTTCTTAATCAATGTCTAGTTTCTAGCCTAATTCTATTAGAGTTTCAGATGACTTGCAATTTATCATGTTTATTTCTCTGAATACATCCACAATGCATTTCTAATAACATATAAGTATCACATTTTCTAATTGAGCCACTTCTATGCATATATAATATTTAAGCTTGTAAAATTCTTTATTCACAAATTCCAACGAGTATTTCCTATATCATCACATGCTAGTAAATATATCATCAATATGTAAAAATAAAATGTTAAATATTCCTTTTAGTTGAGTGTTTTGTAAAAAAGTATGTGATATTCATCACTTTTTTTATGTCCCTAAGCATGACTTTTGTGAATCTTCAAAATCATGCTCTTAGTGATTATAGTGTTTTTTTTTTTTGCCCGCGTGCTTGATTTTTTGAAAAAAAAAACTATTGAATCCTCATTGATCTATACACAATTCTTCTTCCACATTGCCATGTAAAAAAAATATTTTTTTACATCATCTTATTACATGGACCATCCAAATTTAGCATCCAACAATGTTAGGATTTAGATGGTATTCATATTTATAATTGGAGCAAAAGTTCCTCAGTAATATATTTCTTAAGATATGATGTATCATTCTACTACTAATCTAGTTTTAATATCATTTCAACTTCCATCACCTTTATTTTTTAATGTTGAAATCCATTTACATCCTAACATTTTTTTCTTTAGGTTTCCAGAGCATTCATCTCTTCTCTCATAACACCCTAAATCTTTTTTCCTAATGCCTCAAATAAAATTTTCGAAATTTTAATGGTGCAAATATTCATAAGGAATGCATTATGTATAAGAGAGAGTATCTCAAATGATAGATATTGAGTAGGGTACAACAAATGTTCAATATTTTTTCTAAAACCTATGTAGATAGTAATAGGTTGAACAAGATCAATGTTAGAAGAGATTAAAGAATTATATAATAAGGCTCTCCAAGTCTAGAACTCGTGAAAGAGGTTGGATGAGTTTGGACCTTCTTATATAAGTTTGAAGAGGTCTAGTAGCGGGACAGTCAATTTTAATGAGATTAGATTGTTCTCATTCCAATATACTAACTAAAAAATTTTAAATATCTAAAATGTTGGTAATGTCAAAAGAGAAGATATCAAGTTTATCATACATCTCATTCCTTTGAATGATCTACCACTAAAAATAAGTTTAGTTAAAGAAGAGTAATTTTCATTGAATGCGTAATCTTTTGAAATAAAAAATTTTTTAGAGGTCTAATGATAGCATATGTAACCCATTTGAATGTAGAAATATCCTAAGAAAACACATTTAAGTGTTTCATGTTAAGTTTATCCCATTTGTTTAAGGATGTGGACATACGCAACATAACAAAATATTTTAGGAGGAATTTTGATAAAAAATTTATTTTAAGAGAAAAATTCAATGAGATAGTTTAGAAGACTTTCAAATTAATCATTCTAAAGAGTATTCTATTGCTTAAATATGTAGAGATCATAAAACTTCTCCACAATATAACTTAGTACTTTTATTTTCAAAAAGAATGACTAGGTAACCTCAAGTAACATCTATTTTTCCTTTATGTCATCCCATTTTGTTGTGCGGAGTCAAGAGGATTAAAGAACAATGTCTACTTTTCTGAGGAAAGGAGGGGCTTAAAATAATCTCTAGTGTTATTCATCCTAATTTTTTTAAAGTTAACTCCAAATTGATTTATTATCAGGTTGAAAAGCTATAAAACTCATATCAATTTTTTATTTAAAACTATGTATTCATGTCATTCTAGTATAACATTAACAAATAGTACAAATCCCTTTGCCCCCTAAATATTTGAAATTCTTGAGAGTCACCATATATAAGTAGATCAACACAACAAAGGAATAGATGATTGTAATTCACTTAAAGAAGCAGATACCTTATGGTATCTATAGAACTGACAAGTTTCACAAAAAAAAATTCAAGATCAATATTTATGAATAATGAATAAAACATACATTTTAGTTTAAATAATGAATGCCCTAATTGATGATGGTTGTTCCAAATATCATATCTTTGCTTGAATTAATAGGCATAAATAAGAGAGATGATTGATTGATACTACCACCTTTTCAAGTATGTATAGTCTATTTTCTCTCACTTGTCCAATCGCCTTTCAAGTAACTAGGTCTAGAAAAAACACAATGACCAACAAAAAAAAATATATATCAACAGATAATTTTAATCTTTAGTTATTTTATAAATTAACAAAATATTTACAACAAGTCTAAGAAAATGCAATACATTGTTAAGGGTGAATAAAGAAGAAATAGTTATATTCCCTTCTCCTACAATAATGGTTAAGAAGCTATCAACTAATTTATTTATTTATATTGCTAGGACAAGATTGATAGGTGAAAAAAAAAAAAGGTTAGTTTGTCATGTGATAGCACAAGTTTATTAATCCAGTACTAAAGGATATATTTGAGACTCTAAAAAACTATAATTATATAAGTTTTACCATTTTGAGATAAATCGTACGGCCTAGATGATTTTTCAAGGGACTCGAAGAAATTTTTGAGGTTGTTAACAAGAAAACTTCATTACATTAAAGTATAAAATGATACGTGGGTTATCTTATTTGGTAGCCGAGAGTTTTATCTTAATTTCATAGACAAGGACAACATTTCCAGCCAAGTATGTTTATCTCACAACTTTCTAGACTTCATTAACTTTTAGAAGAAATATGTAAGGTCCACTGACTTCTAGCATTACGAATTTTCATCGCCATTGCATAATCATGGAGTTATCTTTATCCCAAAGTGTAATAAAAATTGTGGATTTGTAAAACTTAAGAAATAAATTTCAATATAGTCCCCCGACTATTTGTGAGTACCCAATTTAGTTCCAGAGTATCAAATTACTCTAACTTAGTCTCTGACTATACAAAATTGATCCAAAATAATCCCTCATGTAAAAATAATGATACATTATTAACTCAAATTTAGTCACTGAACTATACAAAATTGATCCCAATTTAGTCCAAGAGGAATTATTTTTTGACAATTTTGTATAGTTAGAAATAAAATTGGAGCAATTTGATACTCTGGGACTAAATTACTCACTTGCAAATAATCTGAAAACCATTTTGGGATTTAGCCTTAGGATTTAATACAAAATTTATCAAGTACTGTAGTTTTCATTTTCTTTAGAAGATTTTCACGATATGGGATCACTTTAAACAATTTCAACTATTCAGTTGACTTGCAGTATGTAGACTCTCTAGTTCACCTTTGATTGGAAGTGTATGTTTCTCACTATTTACAATAATTAACTCTCTTAAAAAGAAATCAAAACTATCAAACATAGAGAAGGAATATGAGATTAGACAAAATTTGCTAGACTAACTAAGTGGATGGATGCCATGTAAAAAAGAACGGCTGAAAAGTTACTTTTGTTGTCATTGACAAAGGATAAATAATATTGTGTTAATTAGAGTGCTTCAAGAATCTATACAATTCTGAAAATATTCATTACTTATATTAATTAAAAAAAATTGAAACATCCTATAAAATAATCGACAACATTTATCTTTAGATTTGTTGTAGTCTACTGCATATATCCACTAGTTATCACCTTCCAAAATGCTACAGTTAGTGTGCTATCACCTTCTGTTTTGTTGTCACTAATTACTGTACCAATAATCATATTTATTGCTGTTGTTATATGCCAATTATCCCTTCTAACTTAGTTCCCAACTTTATTAACATTGTTACTAGGTATGACAATCCAATAGTTTTGCAACAATCTTCCTTCATAATATGATTTTGTTGCCCGCCTTGATTATTCCTACTATCATTATAATCAACCAGCATTCTTTATTCATTATTTTACAGTATGTGAGTTCCTGCATTTGAATCTTCAACAATGCTCAAGATCTAAATAAAACATGATTAAGTAATTAGTTAGGCAGGTTCGATTAAAAAAGATCAAATTGGGCTTAATGCACTAATGATCAAACCCATTTTCAACTTAAAAAACTTAAGCTTATGAGTAAAAGACAGCTATTAGTATTTCAAAAGCAGCATATTTTCCAATAATCACATGTGAGAATCAATCATATACCCTCATGGGCCTTAACAAACATCTCCCGCATAAGAGCTTACATTAGACATCACGACCTCTCAAATAAAAATTTTTAAACACCATCGTGCCATGCACCATAAGTCCACTCAATCATGTGCAGACTATAAAGAAATTATCCACTATTGAATCTTGAACCTTGCACGATCAAGGTAGGCTTGATAAGATCCATAAGGGTCATAAACTACATGAATTACTTGATACCACTTGAATATTTGATGTGTGGCTCAAAGAGAGACCAAAATTGGATGATACACTAGCAATTGGTCCTATTTCAAAACAATTGCTTAAGCTAGTGAGGGAGGACCGACCATCAGTATTTTTGCACAATGTTTATAACTTATCTAATATAACTAAAGCCAATATTGTCATGTGCCTCAACTTAACACGCTGCTATATGTCTAACATAATTCTTGCGGACATCCCTAGTTGTTGATGCTAGTATATAAAGCAAGATCAAGCAGAAATTATATTTGCACTCAAATCTGTCGAAGTCTTTTGCATTACTACAACCACAGTGACCTCTTAGTTTTTCCATATATCCCCTTTTTTCTTTTAGCAAGAATCTGTCACCAATTCCGGAGTTGCATTTCTCCTGTCACTTAATTCATAGCGCTTAAAAAGATATGCTTGCTACTTATATGTCAGCATGCCTTCCAAAAGAGAAATGGAGCTTGCATGCAGAGGCATTTACAACAATTGTAGAACCACCAATCCATCAGCAATTTGTGAAAAAAAAAAAACAAAAAAAATTAATGCAGAGCAAAAAAAATTATATTGCAGCCATGTCTATAATTTCATGACTATCAACTATTTCTGTTTGCTGAAGAAAACCTTATCAGCCAGAAGCAAACTAGTGCATTCATCTGCATCGGGTAAAAAGTCACCATACAGCTGCCAAAAGTTGCCTTCCACATCAAATGCAAACAATAGGAGACAGGCGAGCCTCAGGTCCCAATCTGTCTGAAGTAAAAAGAAATGAGAAAAAGAAATATTTGTGTTCATTTAGAGTTCAAGGCTTTGAACATGAATGACTGCAGGCCTATTGTAGATTATGCATCCCTAGCACTGATGACGTATACAATAAAAATATGCAGTATGTCTTCGTGCATTATAGTTGACATTCAAACAGTTCACACGAAGTACACCAATTGACTTCTTTAAGAAGAAAAAGCAATTGTCCAAGGAAGTCAAGCGAAAATAACATACATAGAGTGAATGAAATGGCAGAGATTTGAATCGCTTGTGCTAAATCAAAACTTTTTTATTTAAGTCATTTGTTTGTTCGGAGTTATCAATGAAGGTAAATCAAAAGCACTAGAGAAAAGACACAGCAATCCAAACTAGCTTTTATGAAGTTGAGAATGCAATTGCTAATAGCACAAAGCCATAGATTCAACTAATATATGTTAGCATGGTGATAATGTATGAAATATAGTCCAAGCTTTAGAAAGTAGCAGGTGAGTTGAGATATCAACAACAAAAATATGCACAGCAAGCATGGTTGTGAATAACAGGGGAAAAAAGAATTATGTTCATTTAGAAAGAACAGTAAAAGGTCCCTTACCTCTGGGTCGGTGGAATTTATAATATCAAATATAGGATGACCAATAGGTACAATATCAGGATAAAACATCCATGGATGCTTTTGACTTATTGTCAACATCAACTCTAGAGGAATTTCCATAATCATCTGCACAAGAATTCAATCCATACATTAGATCATTAAAATGATCAATCAAAAGGGCAGATTAACATTCAACATTAGGATGCCAAAATAGCAAAATGGAAAATTCACGGTAGAATCAATTAAACTCCATTGCTGCTACTATATGCTAAGTGATTAGTGACCTAATGACTACCCTAATCAAAAGTTCTCTCTCATTGCTGAGAGGGTTAATTAACTATAATTGCTTGCACCTATAGGAAACCTAAAAACAAGATCTAAAGTCCTAAAAAAAATGAAGGCAAAATCTTTAGATAGTGTCTTATCTATAATCTTATCCGCCTTTTAAAAGTTTGGCTTTGCATTAAATCCAAACTCTTCTTATCGAGAGGCCGGGAGCAAATTTTTGGAGCCCAAAACTATTTTATGTAAAAGATATGATATTGATTCATTGATAAATACCATTATTCATACTACTTCTTAATTCTTCAATTACTGTAAATTAAAAATATAATTACCCACTGAGTTATTTAACACATTCTTTATTTGACGATTAATTTTTTTAAAAAATCTCTAATAAAGTAAATTAATGGAAGATGAAATTATGTGTATAATAGAAAGTTTAATTCCAGACTAAATATTATAACTGATATTGAATGCAATATATACAAGGGAGAATAAAATGCATTGATGGTTTTAGTGGTGTGCTACAATATGAAATATTTACAAATTAAAAATGATAGTTTAGTTGGCTCATTTATATTAATACTCATTTGAGAATACTTTAAATATCCATCTAGTTGTCTATTCCCTCCTCTGTACTATGAGCTCTCAAGCTATGTCATGATAAGAATACTTCATGGTCCTTTGTTCTCAAGAGAGCAAGTTTTGGCCAATGCTCTAGTTTTTGCCTTCTTTATAGGCATCTAATATTACTTGGTATCTTTTATTCAAGTTGTTAAATTAAAACTAATGATGATGTATCTTAACTTAAAATGATTTCATTGAAACATGTGAAACCTGAGTACATAAGCTTCTCAGTTAGTTTATGGGAATCAAAATTCAAAACCTTCCCGATAAACAGTCATCATTTACAATCCAAACTTCCTATTAGGATTACAGAATATGAATCACCTAAAAAATGGTTATTTAATTATGTAGAGTATGCAGTATAAGTTTGGAGAAACTCAGACACATTCAGAACAATTCTTGACAGTTTCAATGAATTACTCTTCTAACAAATCCTAAAACATCAAAATAGATTTTCCCATCCAGAATCAGGGATAGATGAAAAAATTATACAGCCGCATCAGGCAAATGTGAAAATAACTGGAACACGACTGCAAAAGGAGCCCAGCTTATACAAGCAAAATCATTTAGCTCTCAAATGCGAACAAGCCCATATGTCCGAAAACCCTGCGCGTACCCTGTCTTTTAGAATTTGGGATCCACGGTCTTCAGTACATGCATGAATTACAATTCTGAATTATTACTTGGATCATAGAAAAGTAAAACAGCCTGAGGGTTACTCAACTATGTAGACTACACAGCAGAATCATGGATAAATCATGATCCAATTTCTAAACATTTTCAAGGCATTTTACTCCAACTAATAATCCCAACACATCAATATAGCTTTTTCCATCTAGAATCAGGACAATAAAAATTTACACAATCATGGCAAACCATATATAAAATGAACTAGAACAGAAACCCTACTCACTCTTGCTCTGCGCAGAGGCTCTACGTCTCGAGAAGCGTATACACCGAACCCATTCGGCCCTTCCATGAAATCGATCCCATACGCCCGAACACTCCGTACATACCCTATCCTATAAAAATCAGGATCCGCGGGCTCCAACTGACGAACAAGGCAATGTAAGAATATGAATTTTTCGGGGTAAAGTGGGGAAATGGAATTGGAGTAAGAGAATGAAATTCACATCTGGAGGAAACGGCGATTCATCAACCCGCGGTGGCTCGAACAGCTTGAACGGAGGTAGCGAGGTGGAAGCACTGACCGGGGGTATTTCTTTGCTGTTGGTCTTGACTAGAAGAGGCTGGCGAGTAAGGTTTAGGTTTCTTGACTGCAAGAAAGGCAGGCGGTGAGAGGATAATGAAGTGAGAGAAGGAAGCCAAAATGAGCATAGGACTTGAATCTACCTTCGGGTTGGACAAGGGAAGCGAGGAGGGGAGACGAAGTGCAATGTGAGTAGCCATGAAAGAGAGTGGCTCGGGACGAGCAGGGAATATAGCCGGCGGAGGAGAACGTTATCCGACTGCAATTGAAATTTCTGGGTTTATATAATGAGAAATTATTACAGGAGTAGTTCGGATGTTGCTTTTCATTTTCACTTCAATAATATAATAAATAATTATTATATATTAATTATAAATTATTATATATATATATAATACTTTATAATTAATACATAATAATTTTGTATTGAAAATGATATATAGTACTATGCTATTAGAAATTATATTCAAATTTTACATGTAATAAATTTTCTAATATAAAAATTAAAATTCATCAAAATTCTCATTTGGCATGAAGTAGAGCTTAATACAAATAATATTTATGAAAATTTGAATTAGAAAGATTTTAAAAATTATTAGAAACACAACAACTAAATTTATTAAATCTTCATAACCTATTCAATTCACTCCAATTGAACTTTCAACCATAATATTAATTATTTGTTGGTAAAATTATATTTGTTATAATTTTTTTCCCTTTTAGGTGAAGGCTCTCAAACTATAAATCTTTGTTGCATTTTTTAATCTCTTTGATCATAATTTTGATGATGAGATCCCCCTCGAGAAGCTATTCTCCCTCTTGATTGCCTTGACCTCGTATTAACCCTAACGATCTATCATTCATGCTTGACTTATGTGACTTTGAGGACCTACATTGAGTTCGTAGTAATTCCTTTGACGAAGAAATCGATGGTGGAGAAAGAGCTTTGAAGTTAAATCCCGACTAAAATCATGCTCCATAACAATGATATGAATTCTTGAATTCAATTAATAATAAAAGTAAAAAATGATATTTATATAAAATTTTAAGAGTCAAATATGCATTATAACACCTGAAATTCTCTAAAAATTACACCTATAATTTTCTAAGTTTAATTATCATCTAGTAAAAATGATAAGAGATTATATTTATATTAATGTTATTGTTGCGTACTATAAAATTTATGCCAGTTGAGTAGAGATTTTTTTTGTGCATAAATTTTTGCAGGCATAAATATGAAAAATTCATAAGGGGGTGCAAGAGATTTTATGTGTATGACTCAGAAAGAGAGAAATAATAGGGCTAAACCTAATTGAAATAATTCATAATATAAATAAAACTTTCAAAAATTCACCCTTTCATTAATTAGATTATAATAAATGCCAGTGATGTTCGTTGATGTTGATCAAAGAATAAAGCTCTATTTTTTTTTTTTAATTTGTGGCATCTCTTCAACTCAAGATCTAATTAAAGTATAAAATACTAATCATTTTTAAATAAATTTTTGATTATTTTTGCTAAAATATAAATACTTTATTGGATGGCTTATATATATATATTTATGTGTGTATATATATATATATATATATATATATATATATATATATATGATAATGGATATTTAAGATATTTAAGATTTTAAGTAAATGATAATTTTGTGATATATTTTTATTTTATTGATGTTTTAAATTATCCAATAGATGCCATTTGCTCCTCATCAGCTCGAAAATCTTCCATCCCAACCTCGGTTATAGCTGAGTAAAACCCCACTGGCAAATGCTTTTTGGTCTGAAAAGAAGTATCAGCACGGCAAACGGAAAAAATGCGATCTTTGGCTCGTTCTCTCCCGCCATACCTACCAACTCTATTTTCGATCCCTTCCCTTCTCCTCCCCACAACCTTCTCCACCACCGCATCCTCTTCTCCTCCTCCCCTGTCCGAATCCACCACTATCCTCTCCGATCACGACCTGTCTGACCTCCGCCAACTCCTCCCCGCTCTCTGCGACGCCGGCCACCCCCTTGACGCCGTTCGCCTCCTCGATGCCGCTCTCCTTGCCAATCCTCCACTCACCTCCCTCCCCCTTCCAGAAGTCGCGGACCGCCTTTCCTCCCTCCCGGACATGTCCGGTTCCATGGCACTTCTTACCGCCCTCCGCTTCCACCCACGCCGCCCCTCTCCTCTCCCATTCTGTGCCCTCATCATCTCCTCCTACTTCCGCCGCCGACGTCTTCGGGAGGCCGCAAAGGTCTTTGCTTGGCTTTGTCGGGCCGATTCCCCTTGCAGGCCTGATATGGAGATTTACCGAATAACTGTTCGGGGATTTTGCGAGGGAGGAAGGCCGCTTGAGGCGGTGAGGGTGGTGAGAGAGATGGTGAGGGATGGGATCTTGCCGACGGAGGAGATTAGGATTTTGTTATGTCTGGTGCTGTTGAGGGAGGCGAGGGTTCAGCAGGGGTTGGATTTTGATGATGCAGTAAGGAAGGCTGCGGAGGGAGACCACAGTGATGGAGATAGGATCATTGGGGTCGCGGAGCTGCTTGATCGGATGATTAAGGATTGGGAGGAATAGTGCCTGCCAAGGTACTGTATTTGCCTTGATTATTTGGCTGCTGTTAAGGTTGAAAAAAAAAGTCTCAGGAGCTAATTTAGTTTTTAAATATTAATTGGTTTCTGTTAGTTCTTGTAATCAAATATTAGATTCAACATAATTGATTAATCAAATATTATTTGTTTTGATCATGATTTGATTATATCTTATTTAGTTTGACATATAATTATATTCAATTACATTTGACTAAAGTGATTGGATTTGGTTAGATGACATGTTAGATTTGATTTTATATGATTTTATTTTCAAGCATGTAAAATCTCATGATTATTAGCAATAGACATAATGTAATGAATGAGCATATGTGATATTATTTGAAAATAAAGCTTGAATGCTTGATTTCTCCCTTCCCTCTCCTCCCCTCCTCTCCCTCTCATATTGCTCTTCTTGAGTCTAGGCCATTTTCTTTACTTCCCCAACCCCCCTCCCCTTCTGTTTTTATTCTACTGTCTTTCTCCAACAAGTGGGTTAGATAGGATCCCTAACTGTTTTCCTCCATCTTTGTTTATGTTGTTGTTGACCTTGATTTTCATGCATGCATTCCCCTAGCTTCTTAGTTTTATATACGTGAAAAGGTCGGAGTAGCTACCCTGATAGATATGATTTGAGAGTCGCTTTAGATGGTTTGATCACATAAAATGTTGGTCATTTAATGACTCTGTTAGAAGAGTAGATGTATTAAATTTGATCTATGTTAAGAAAGGTAGAGGTAGACCTAAGAAGATTTGGTTAGGTACTATAAAAAATGATCTCTTTTTGTTAGAGTTAAATGAGAATTTGACGCTTAATAGAACACAATGGAGACGAAGGATTTGGGATAAAGGCTTGTTGTTATTGTTGTTGTATTTCTATAATTAAATATGTAAAACCCTATGATTAATAGACATGACGATAATGTAATAAATTATCATATATCATATTATTGAAAATAAAACATGATCGCTTGATGGCCCTTATTGGATACTATCCATCCCTTCTTGCTTCTCTCATGTCTAGTCATTTCCTGACCTCTTTCTCTCTCATCAGATTTTCATTACATTCTTTTTGCCCAACTAGTAGCTAAAAAGAAACCTAAACCATTGATAGGCTTCAATCTTTTATTTTTTAAGCATAAAATTATCTATGCAAGTTTATGACTTAAAAATTCTCAATCATAGCTCAAACAATTTGAACAAAATCAATCAATTGGTATTAGAACTGATCGTTCCATCGTGATTGCTCCATATAATTTTTTAATTTCTTTTCTTCCGTCTTTCTCTATTTGTGAGCACCTGATATGAACACATATCCCCAAGCCATCAACAGAGACCAAAGAATCAGAAAAAGGCCAAATTGGCTAAAAGACTTCATTAACAATTAGCCAGAAGAAGATCCACAATAAGCGAGAATAAATCAATAGGTAAATAAATAAAATAATCGCCTTTACAATGAGAGGATTTCATTACATAAAAGAAAATATCACAAAAGACGACAGTGATTACAAGAATAAAATCAAGAGTATAACAAATAACAAACTAGCCCAGCAGATAAACAAAAGATTAATAAGCATGAGATCAAGAAATCTAACTGCCAGCACAGCATCTAAACAGAAGATTAATAGCATGAAGATCAAGAAATCTAACTAACTACACGAGGCAAGACTCTACAGTGATTCTGAGAAACCAGGAACATTCAGAAGAGCGGACCAAAAAAATAGGCGGGAAATCAGAAAGGGTTGAAGAATTATCTTTAGATCTTCTCTGTCTAGCTTCTCAGTCTTCTTACTCCTTCTCCCGGTCTCCCTCTTCCCCTGCAGTCAATTCTCACGGTGGAAACCGCCGGAAAAACCCAAACAGACGGCGCAAATCCCCCGGAGCTCCTCCAATTTCTATCTGGATTCGCATCCTGATTCCATGGTGGATCTTCCTTGGATCGACCCTCACCGGTAAGGATCTTCTCCATCTCCCTCCGATCTCCTCTCAGAAACCCTAGCAGACACGAAACGAAGCCTGAAACGCAAGGAAGCAAATGAATTAGGGTTTACTCGATTCAAATCCAGTAATTCGAATAGCTGCCGACCGATCTTCGACATCTGTTTTCCACTCAAACTCATCCAACGCTCCTTAATCGAAAGACAGATCACGCCGATAAGATGCAACCATCTGTAATCCACTCACCATAGAAGGAAGAGAAACCGCGTGATCAAAACACAGATCCAAGGGCAGGGATTAATCACACAGATCCAACGGCTTACCAAGATTATAAGAAGAACTCAATCCAAGTGAGCCCATCCGGCGAAATAAGGCTAGATCCTGGATCGAGATAACACCATACAGATTAGCTATTAACTCGGTAGGGTTAACTCAGGAAAGGGTTTAACTCATCATCTTGACTCAAATCACACCCACGAACTCAATTGGAGCGATGCAGATCCAGAATTCAATCAGAAAAGAATTAATCACAACGGTTTATCGAGTAATAGAAATTAAAGCCTATTTTAGAAAATAGCTCCTTATCATTGGTGCTCTTGTTGAGAGAAACAACTCACACCTACAACACTCAGAAAATGGCAGAAGGAACCAGAAACAATGCCAAAACACTTGAAGCATGTGTTACCAGGCTGAACAACAATGAACAGCAAATGACCTCAATCACTATGGCATTGAATGAAATAGCAAAGAGATTGACATCAATAGAAACAGAATAGAAAAACAACCTCAAAGTGTGATTCATCCCTTGATGAATCTATTCTCCAAACATACCACATACACACACCCATATCAATGCCTCTTAAAATAGATATGCCCATTTAAGGAGAAGACCCTAGGATGGCTCTTGAAAGCGATTTTTTCAATATTATAACTCCTCGATGATCGAAATTTTAATAGCCTCAATATACATGGATGGACTGCTTTGGTGGTATCAATGGATGCAAGTAAATAAACAATTGCATTCTTGGCCACAATTTAAAGAACAAGTTATTCGGAGATTTGGCCCATCTTTATTCAGATTTAAGAGGGGAATCAAACTCACATTACACCCAAAACAGACCCATATGCGAATGGTGATGATGTAACAATGCCGAAACTACAAGATCCAAAGATTAAAACAACATCACTTACAACAAACTGACCCATAATGCCTCCTCACACAAACACCAATAAACAAAGCAACAATCAAAGTAAACAACCTTGAATTGGAGGCTCACTCCAACACAAATGGAAGAAAGAAGAAAGAAAGGATTGTGTTTCAATTGTGAGGAGAAGGACCATAAAGAGCATATATGTAAGTCAAGTTATTGGCATTAGTGGCTGTCAATGATGACCAGCAACATCAACTACCACATGATAATCAGCCCGACAGCCAATGGGTGCAAGAAGAAATAGTAGCAACAAACTTCATGTATCAACCATTCAATCCAGATTAAGACAGGACAGATAATTATCTAAGTATAGAATAGTCTAAATAGTTATCAATAAGTCATTGAATTAGCCTGATATATAAGTCGGATATAGCCAATTCCATAAAGCAGAACCGAAGTGGAATCGAGCAAATCAACTCAAATCTCAACCAACCTTGGCATTGATCGACATAACTTCGAGCGAAATAAGCTCCCCAATATCAAATAAAGGGCCACAAAAGAATACTACTTCCAACACAAATTGCTACTTTCATCGGTGGGAGGAAAGTATCAATATAAGATTCGAGAAAAGATTCAAGAAAGCGAAAAAGCAAATTTTCAATTTTGACCTTGAGGACAAGGTCGGTGTGAGAGGAGTAATGATATGAACACATATCCCAAGCCATCAACAGAGACCAAAGAATCGAGAAAAAAAGGCCAAATTAAAAAGACTTCATTAACAACTAGGAAGAAGATCCACAATAAGCAGAGAATAAATCAATAGGTAAATAAATAAAATAATCGCTTTTACAATGAGGATTTCGGACTACATAAAAGAAAATATCAAAAGAGATCCCAGATTGAATAAAATCAAGAAGTATAACAAATAACATAGCCAGATAAGTAGATTAATAAGCATGAGATCAAGAAATCTAAGCAGACATCTAAAGATTAATAGCATGAAGATCAAGAAATCTAACTAACTGCAAGAGACTAGAAGTGTTCTGAAACCAACGGAGGAACATTCTAGAAAGCGGAGTATAAATAGGCGAGGAAATCACAGAAAGGGTTGAAGAATTATCTTTAGATCTTCTCTGTCTAGCTTCTCAGTCTTCTTACTCCTTCTCCCGGTCTCCCTCTTCCCCTGCAGTCAATTCTCACGGTGGAAACCGCCGGAAAAACCCAAACAGACGGCGCAAATCCCCCGGAGCTCCTCCAATTTCTATCTCAAGCCGGTTCCGGCATCCTCAGAACATTCCTACGGTGGATCTTCCTTGGATCGACCCTCACCGGTAAGGATCTTCTCCATCTCCCTCCGATCTCCTCTCAGAAACCCTAGCAGACACGAAACGAAGCCTGAAACGCAAGGAAGCAAATGAATTAGGGTTTACTCGATTCAAATCCGATAATTGAATAGGCTGAGATCTTGACATCTGTTTCCACTCAAACTCATCCAACGCTAATCGAAGAGATCAGCATAAGATGCAACCATCGTAATCCACTCACCATAGAAGAGAAACCGCGTGATCAAAACACAGATCCAAGGGCACGGATTAATCACACAGATCCAACTTACCAAGATTATAAGAAGAACTCAATCCAAGTGAGCCCATCCAACGAGAAATAAAGCTAGATCCTACGGATCGAGATAACACCCGCCAGATTAACTTTCGGTAGGGTTAACTCAGCGGAAAGGGTTTAACTCATCTTGACTCAAATCACACCCACGAACTCAATTGGAGCGATGCATCCGATTCAATCAAAAGAATTAATCACACAAGCCACAGTTTATCAAAAGTAATACAGAAATTAAAGCCTATTTTAGAAAATAGCTCCTTATCAGCACCCCTCTTAATTTTTATGGGTTCATTAGTGCATGTATTCTCCATGCCTACAAGTTTTTTTCTTTGTTTTTAAATTATTCTCCCCATTGTTTTAAACCTTGACAAGCATTATCTTCCGAAAACTAGGGCCACAATGATACCAAACTTTACTTATCTCACATGCAAACATCTAGTTAATAACACCTCTCTTCAAGCTTCAATGCATAGACACCCCTACTCACTCATAACCTAATTTCTTTACTAAATTTTCTCCAAAAAAATAGCCTACTTACCCAAAATCTTGATCCCTTACATATACTTTAATCGGTCAAAAGTTATCTCTTAACTTTTTTTTATTCAACCACCTCCCTTCACATAGAAATCAATACGTTTTAGTGTGTTTTATTACTCATAGTGTGATGAGGTGCATCCCCACACTCTTTGATGCAGGGTGTCAAAATAGCTCACGTTTATTTGAGCTATTGATGGACTACAACATAATGCACATTGCTTTTACGTTGCGCTTTATTTTATTCCCATATTCTAATAGTTAAAACTATTATTAATTTTATTTAATTTCTATACTATGTTAATATTATTTTATTTTTATTAGGGTTTTAATAGTTGCTTGCTCCTCTTTGCACTTCCTACGATGGGTTGTTATGACTTCTCTTTTTATCTCTTTGAAGAGGGCGACTACTCTCTTTGTACACAAAGGATGATTGCATCTCTTTTTTTTTATTTTGTATGACAACTATAATGTTATTATTTAAGCATAGTTTTATTCATTAGTTAGAAAAATGCATAATTTAAGCCATTTTTAGGAAAGATTTGACATGAAAATATGTTGTATTGATCAAAGAAAATGATATAGGTAATGTGACATACAATTTGAAGCATCTTCATGCACTCTTTATATGATATTGATAGTGGTGTTTACAAATATTATTTTTCATTATAAATTCATAATATGATCTAACTTATTATGGGCTTGTACTATGATAATCAACTTGAATATTATGATTATATAATCACACTAAATATCAATTTTTGTATTGTTCACATAAGTATCATGCCTTATATGATGATCATTATGAGTGATAAATGGATTGTTCAAGCTTATTTAAGGCTATTTATTTAAGTCTCTCCTCATTAAAACATACATATACACATTTTGAACTTAGGCTAAGATTTATGATGAGCTTTAACGGGATACCCATTAAGGCTAAATTTAAAATAGTTTTGAATTATTTTTGAATTAAGTGTAAAGCAAGAGTATTGAGTTCAAAAATAGTTTTGAATTATTTTTAAATTCATAATGTCTAAATTAAAATTGAATCTAGCTAAATCTATAATAATGATTATTTATATTATATTATAATTAATTTATAATATATGAATATATGATTTATCATGATTTTTTTTTGATGTATTTAACATGTTATGGGCATAACTCAATTTTTTTAGCTTAATGTCAAGTAGTTTGATGATAGATGTTGGAGGCTATGTTATGTTTTTAGGGTGATAAATTGACTTATGGGCTATCTCTTAACTCATTCGAGTTGACATATTTATTCACACACCAGCTAGGGACAGTCCATTAAAGCTTTTAGAAGGGCGAGCTCATGGGCTTATGGCTAACCTAACTTACTTTACAAACCTAATGGCTCATGATACATATGATCTCCATTATTTATAACATTGTATATGGATCTTGTGCTTTATTTGTTAATTAATCATGATTATGTGAAGGATTGTGTATCCCATCATCATCCATATGACCATTACTACAAGTCACATCATGGTTATATGGATTAGTAACATCCAAATATTAATTAAATTTATAAATTGCTTAAATTAATCTACTTCATATAAATTTTAAAAAAAAATTAATTTGTACTTAAGTATTTCAAAAATGGATAAAGAGAATTTTGATATTTTATTAACTTTTGTAGTCATCAAATAATTTAATCTATAAATCTTGGGTAAAATTAATTTATATATTTAATCTTAAGAAGGTGAGTAAACTATAAATTATAAACTATAATTTTCACTTTTTTATCTATTTATAATTTTCTCTTATAAATTTGATGATTTTATCTTACTAATTATTTGTATTTTTCAAAAATTAAAAATATTATATAATTTTATTTATTTAATTATACTTATTATGATTATTATTTAATTATTATATTATTTTATTATTTAAAGTATTGCCCATCCTGAAAAAATGCATTAGTTCCGCCCCTATCTACCACTATTTTAGCATATCTTCAAGATTTTAGTGTAAGAGTTAATTTTGATTTAAGTGAATTGATGGAAGATATGATAAATTGCTAGTTCTTCTTTGTTTGGATGAACACAATTTATTGAAGTATAGATTTATTTATGTTTAATCAATTGAAATATTATTAGATTTATTAATGCATGATGATATTTTATTCAGTTTCTACATAGCTAGATCAAAACAAATATTATTCAATTTGATAATAAGTTTTGATTATTTGCCATGTTAACATATTTGATTTCATATTATTTTATTGTCAACTATGTAAGACCTTATATTTTATTAATAGTTTAACATGTGTATGATGTAACAAATAAACATACATGATATTATTATGAAAAATAAAGCATGGATGCTTGAATAACCTTCTCTCTTGCTCTCTTGATCTTTATCATTCTCTCCCTCTCTTGATCTTTATCATTCTCTCTCTCTCTCTTCTAATGTTGAGATCATTATCTGAACTCCTCTCTCTATTACTTCCTCTTTCTCTCTCATTTATTTCCCTCTCCAACTTAATATTAGAAGGAACCCTAAACAATGATTCCATTTTGATCAACACAAATAAAGTGTAAGTGAAGTGTAAGGCCTTGTTTGGCTTAGATGTTGGCTTCTTAAAAAATTGATTTAAAATCATTTTTTTGTAAAACTTCCATTCTTCCAATCATGACGGAAAAGTTGAAGGTTACTGTTCGAATCATTAGTGCTTTTTAGGACCAAATTATAATTTTGTTTGATCTGGATTTAAAATTATTAAAGTAAAATATCAAAAAGTGAGGGATAATTATGACATTTCATTCCCTGAAAACACGGATCACAGTGCGAAAGGCATCCTCGTTTAGCTTCGTGAAATTGGATTAAAACGTAGTTTTATTAAAACACACTTTAATAAAGCTCCCTATTCAAACAGTACAATTAAACACCTTTTTACGGTTTGAAAATTTAAACGCACCTAAAAAGTCTATCCAAATGAGGCCTAAGTGTGTAAGTATAAGTGAAGTATGAGTGTATATTAGAGAGAGAGAGAGAGAGAGAGAGAGAGAGAGAGAGAGAGAGAGAGAGAAAGAGAACATAAATAAAGTGTATTTATTTTAGGAGGCAGTCCTTTATTGCGCACTTATGCTCACTTATGAGAGGAGATTTGTTAAGGGCCTCAAAGAAGATAGTGATGAGAGGGAGAAAGGAGGGAGTCTAATTTGATTTTTAATATTATTATGCATGCTTATTCATCACATACTCTTCTATTTATAGAGATAGATTTTACATATTTGAAAATAAGTTAATATGAAAACAAATCTAATACAATTTCAACTTAACAAGTATAATTATATTAATATCAATTCAAATAACATTTGATTAAATAAAATATCATTTACATACAATTATTGAACTTAATTATTGATACTTTGTGATAATCTAATTGAAGAGGAATCAATGGATTGTGATGATCCTTCATCATTTATAAGTTTGACCAATTTCTTAAAGAGTAGGTATGCTAAAGAAAAGTGCGGTCAAAATTCATAGTTGCTGTATTTTATTTGGATATTTAAGCGAATTTAATCGTAAATTCACACACACAACATATATGCAAAGACTCAAATCTAAAATCTCTTGGTTGAAAATCAAATTTCTCAACCAATAGGCTAAAATGTCTTGCACCAGCTATTGTACTTTGAAGCTATTTGGTTTATCTATATTTGTAATATAATATGTTTGCATGCGATAATATGAAAAATCTCATAAAATTGAATTCGTGTTATATAATATATATACTTAAATTTGATAATGAAGAAGGTTTAAATTAGATTTGATGGTTAGCCTACGTGCATGGCACATGCTTACGTTATTATATGTTTTTTTTAGGAGAGCTTATCGGGCCATCGAAAAGATCATAACAAAAAGAAAATTTATACATTTAATACTTAAATTTTAATATTTATATGCATAATATTTAAATATTTAACTTTATATTAAAAATATCATTATTATTATTATTTTAAATACATTTTTTATGCATAGATAAAATATTAAAAATATAACTATCAAATTAGATATATAAATATATAATTTTTTTGTGATATTTGTGTAAATATTTTTTTAAAAAATATGAATTACATGTTCAAAACAAATCTGGTATGATTAATATAAATAATATGACATGAAATGCCGGCAACGTATTTTACTTTTAATTTTCTGTTATGTTTTGTTTTTTTTGTTGTTGTTGCAATTATTATAAAAAAATTAGTCCGAGACACTCCCATGCATTTGCAAGCCACTACATGGGCTTCAAGTAACCAGCCTACATTATTGCCTCCCCCAAAGGGATGATTTGAGTCTAATTTGTAGAGTGAGATTCAATATATATATATATATATATATATATATATATGCTCGATAATAAATATTTTACAACATCCATTCAGTATCAATTAATCACCATTGAATAACTAAACAATAAATAATTCATTTATATGATTAAGAGGACTAAAATAAACTTCCTAAGAGATTGGTAAAAAAATTTGCACAACATGGAGTGATTTAATAGTTTAATACTTCATCCCTTGATAGAATATAATCTAAATGGGCATATGAGAAGAACTCTCAAATGAAGTTCTTGAGTGATGCTTTTGAATAGACTCTCAAGGGATGATCCTAAATGGAATGGTTTCGATTTAGCGGACGATTAGAAAATATCTCATATTGATGGTATAACACTTGTATATAACTTCGACAATCTTATTGCACAAGTTAAAGTGCTTGATCTAACTCATACAATCATCAAGAAGTCAAGTGCTAAAAATTAAATAAAATATGAGTTGAAAGGATGCATAGCAATCATGCTATAAATGTAAAATGTACAATGTAATGTCACTCGTAGTGACATTATACATTCGAAAAATGACTACGTAAATGTTGATATATTTGAAAATTATGGATGAAGTCTATCATTCACAGAGGTGGAATTAGACTCTTGACGGTGGACAAACTTATTATATAAATAATATAATATTAAAAATATAGGAAATAACATAAAATTTAAATCAAAGTTTTACATTCTAATATGATCAATGAGCTAAATATTAATTACAAATTTTATAACAAATTTTATAGTTTTTTGATAATGTTTCATAATAACTTCATCAAGAATCAAATAAAATACTTTTTTGTTGATATAAAACACTAGTTATGCAATCATTAAGCCAATCATCACATAGTTTGATATATAATTGATGCATTGCACTATAGTGATAGTAATTAGTCATGTTAATACTAAAGTAATAAACCCATAAACTGAGAAATATATATACCATTCTTTTTCATCTTAGTAACTATTTTTGCAAGATTACCAATCCCATGTAAAGATAAAAACTCATCATATATCAAAGTGAATAATTGATGCTCATGACTCATAAGATCAATTGCAGAGAAATCACTTAGAGATATAATTCTACTAGATTTTTTTATTTTTTTATTTTTTTTGTCAAATGTAGAGAAGTAGTCATTTGGATTTAAACATATCACACAAAGAAATGGCTCAATATTAATTTTTGAGAAATGATTATTAAACTATTGAAGTTGAATATCAATTATATTGTAAAATAACTCAATACAATAATTATGTAAGATTTTGATTTCTTTAGTTCTTCTTATTGATTGCTAATAAGATTTATATGCATAATTCATATTTGGCACATCAATATTAAAAATACTACAAAAATATGGCACTTCATACATGTTGATCCTCTTTGATATTCTATTTTCTAGAAATAAAATAAAAAAAGGAAGAAAAAAATAATAGTGATTAAATATAGTGCTTCTATATATATATATATATATATATATATATATATATATATATAATCACATATACTAATAAATAAATAAAAGAAAAAAAAAGAGAGAAAAAAAGGGGCTCACAAATCCGCTCGGCTTCTCACACTCTCAGTTGCAAAAACCAAAAGCCCTCTTTCCTATCTAGACTCGGTCACGCATTCCCTCCTCTCTTTCCCTTGATTCGAAACACAAGCACGCTCCCTGTCGGTTTTCACAACCGTTCCCTCTCTTTCTCGTTCTTTTTGATTTCCCTCAACAGAAAACCGTAAGCCTCTTCCGTTCCCACGACCCCTTTGCATATATCGCACAAAGTTCCATCCTTTCGTCTTTCACGCTTTTCTTCCATTGAGCATCTCGAGGAACTTAAAAATGGTCATGCACAAGCGGTGCTATCTGAAATCTTCTTCAAAGAGCATAGTTTTCTTGCTCTGCTGTTCCGTCGATGTTGGAAGGGAAAACAGAATGCCCCCTTCGTGTTTTCTTCAAAGATGCAAGTGCGTTCAAGAAGGATGAGTTGAGGTTGGAGATTGCACAAATTGCGCTGCCAGCTGTGCTTGCTTTGATGGTTGATCTGATTGCATCGCTGATCGATACTGCATTCAATGGGCAGATCGGCCCTTTGGAACCTGCTGCTGTTGGCGTGCCAATTGCAGTGTTTAATCGAGTATCACGGGTTGCCATCTTCCCTCTAGTTGGTGTCACAACATCTTTTGTTGTTGAAGAAGATGCTACTTGTAAAATGGCTGATGAAGAGCTTGAAGTTGGGGATTTCAAATTTCCCAGTGAAGCGAAAGAACTGATTTCTCATAATAATTCTGAGGAGAGAGCACAGAGCTTATCCTTCGCCTCTGATATATCTACAAACTCTGCCAAGATAGAGTCTGAACGCAAACATATTCCTTCAGTGGAATACTTGGCCTTCTTCAGACTATGCTTCTTGTCTTTTATGCAAGACCTATCTTAAATTTTAGGGATTATTTTTAAGATATTAATTGGTTATCAGGCAGAAAAAATATAATTAAAAATATAGTCGTCCGTCAAACGTCCACGTCGGCGCCCACCTCTTTTTTTTTTTTTTTTTTCTGGTTTGTAACGGGGGAGAACGGGGGAGAGAGAGAGAGAGAGAGAGAGAGAGAGAGAGAGAGAAAGAGAGAGAGAGACAGACCTTTTTTTTTTTTTTTTTTTTTTTATAACGACGGGGAGAGAGAGAGAAAGAGAGAGGAAGATTTTTTTATTAATTTTTTTAAATAATATAATTATTTAAAATATATAATTTAAAATTATTTTTATAAAATATTTAATAACTAAATATTTATATTTAGTTTTTTTTTTTATTTATATATATAATTAAATATATAATTTAAAATATTTTTAATTATATATATAAATTTATAAATTTATTTTATATTTTTATTAATTAATATAATTATGTATAATATATAATTTTTTTTTTTTGTTAATATATAATATAAAAATATTTAAAATATATAAATAAATAAATAAACAAAAGAATAAATTATATAAATATTTTATAAACTATATAAATAAAATAATTATATATATATATATATTTATAAATTTATTTAGTTATTTATATATTTAAATTATATAAATATTTTTAAGTTATATAAATAATTTAAAATATTTAAAATATATAAATAAATAAATAGTTATATATATATATATATATAATTAGTTATTTATTTATTTAAAAATATTTATTTCTTTAAAATATATATAATTAGTTAAATAAATAAATAAATAAATAATTGTAAATTATATAAATATTTAGTTATTTATATATTTATAAAATATTTAGTTATTTATTTATTTTATATATATATATATATATTATATATTTATTCATTTCTTTATTTATTTATTAAAAAATTATTTATTTATTTATTTTTTTATATTTTTATATTTTTTATATTTTTTGTTATTATTATTATTAAAGACTTATATTAATAAATATATATATATATATATATATATATATATATATATATATATATATATTTATATAATTAAAAAAATATTCTATAAAAATTATTTTTAAATTATTTATATAACTTAAAAAATATTTATATAATTTAAACATATAAATAACTAAATAAATTTATAAATATATATGTATATATATATATATAATTATTTTATTTATATAGTTTATAAAATATTTATATAATTTATTCTTTTAATTAATTATTTATTTATATATTTTAAATATTTTATATTATATATTAACAAAATTAATAAAAATTATATATTATACATAATTATATTAATTAATAAAAAATATTAAATAAATTTATAAATTTATATATATAATTAAAAATATTTTAAATTATATATTTAATTATATATATAAATAAAAAAATTAATAACTAAATATATAAATATTTAGTTATTAAATATTTTATAAAAAAATAATTTAAATTATATTTTAAATAATTATATTATTTAAAAAATTAATAAAAATAAAATCTTCCTCTCTTTCTCTCTCTCTCCGTCGTTATAAAAAAAAAAAAAAAAAGGTCTGTCTCTCTCTCTCTCTTTTCTCTCTTTCTCTCTCTCTCTCTCCCGTTCTCCCAGTTACAAACCAAAAAAAAAAAAGGTTGTGGTCAGATGATCAACGACGCACGTGGTATGGCCATTTTGACGACTATGCTATTTTAATATTTTTTTCGTAAATAACTAATTATCATTAGCACTAAGCCTATTTTAAAAATAATCCCTAAATTTTATAGGTGTGAAACTTGATTCTCCTATGATGACCTCAGCAGCTCAGTATTTGACAATGAGGTCTCTTGGTGCTCCTGCTGATGTCTTATCTATGGCCATGCAAGAGGTTTTTCGAAGATTTAAGGATACAAAAAATCCTTTATATATTGCTGGTGATAGAAGATCCCACTAATGTCTAAAAGGAATACGAAGAGATAGTGTCAGAAGAAATCAGCTACTTCAATAAAATGTATGTTAGCCAAAATTGTTAGATATGACACTCCTATGTAAAAATGCTGTCAAAATTCTGCTGAATTTTACATTGATAAAAACTCAAATAAATTAGTTTAAATAAAAAATTCTAAGCTAATTTTAAAATTTAATTTGAGTTTGCTAAATTTTAAAGTAAACAAAATGATCAAAATTTGACTCCAACTGAAATCAAAGATTAGTCAACTGCTCTCAAATGAATAAACATCTCTTACTCAATATTTGAATTATATTGGATTTCACATTGAGATACTCAAAAGAAAATTTCAATCCTTTTTAAGATTGAAATATGCAATGTCTGGAAATATATTCAGATACTCGATCATGAAGTAATTGAGATGAGTTGGATAGTTTGGTGATAAACATAAGCTTAGTACTTCAATATCTCATTTCAATTGATGTGAAAGATGATCTGATTGAATTTTTAATTAAAACACAAGAGATCCCTTTGAAATTAAAATATAGTCTTCAAATATAATTCATTCCAAGTGAAATAAAGAAAATCAAATAATTCATAAGAGATTCCTAATGAAATTGATGGATTGCTAATAAGCATAATCAAGGAATTCTTGAAAAATATTTGAAACATATTATTCATCTTATTAAATGCTCAAATTGAATGAAAGAGAAATTAAACAGAGATAGTAACGAGTTTGAAGATCGTCAATAGATATAAATAAGAGTCTATTGAAGATCCACAAATTAGACAACTCTGAATGAAAGAAAGCAATTAAATATTATTTTCAAGGGATCTAACAAGCTATTAGAATAGTTTAAAACGCCTTTAACGCCACTGAATCTACAATTCTTTGTACAAGCAGATAGAAGACGACACTAAATTAAATACTGCACAAATTATGAAGATTTCTTCAATCCAAAAATACAAGAAATTTCATTTTAATTATGATTTTTAAAGTCAATGATTTTATTAATTAGATGAAATTATCTAAAATATAAATATCTACATGTGCTCAGATGTGAAAATTTAGAGTGTAAATTTTAATGTCTAAAAAGATTACACAGGTTAAGTTGGAATTAAATGAAAATACAAAATTAATCTCATAATTTAAACATAAAATTATCTAAATTATTATGGTGAAATTTTTATAAGTAATTTCTAAAGGATAATATATACTTCCATCTTCAATTTATGCGAGATAAAATGAAGATAGAGATATACATCTCCTTTTTATGCATTTTTGACATCACGTAGGTCTGCAGATGTTCTTATTGAGGGTGATCGGGAACGATATTGAAGAGAGGTGTACTATCTCTAAAGATAGAAGTCATCACCCTACAATGGACCTAATCACCTCAACGAGGACTCCTAAGGATAATGGGTCTGCATGTATACCAATGATTCTTCCCCTACTTTATTTGGAAAAGTAAAATAAGGTTTATTTTAAACTGAGTTCGTTAAGTTCTCTATAGGGGCAAGCCCCTATAGTTTATTATATCTTAAGGAATGGGATCCTTTAGAAATACTCTCGATTAAAGTAAATGATCGTTGTCTCCAAAGATTTCAATTGGTAGGACTATCAATCGATTAGTTTAATGGGATTGATCAAATAGAAGGAGCTAATATCGAAGCCAAAAGAAGATAAATTGAAGATGTTTACGATACTAGGAAACCTAGCGATCATCTCAAACTATCCTATAGTTGGACTTTATATTTTTGAAATTGAATAATTCATTTGAGTTGACTTTTTATTAGAAGTTTAAGACTTATGATTCCATAACACAAGCTTATGAAAATGCATAAGAGGTGAGGATTTATGCTTATGGTCTATGGAAGGGAGAATCAACTTCAGAACCTAAATATTGGGAGCTTTGGCGAGGGCCGAAAGCACGACCTAAATCTAAGGCGACAACCCAAGCAGTTATATGAATAATTTAGACTTAGCACCTCACACATGGGTAACCAAGTCCACCCGTCCTAACTTAAGGGCTAAGCAACCTGCACAGCAAAAAACATTTATACTTTTATTTAATGGCCCCTTAAGCACAACCCGCTGCAAGAAGTATAATTAGGCTAATGTCGGCCTAACATCCAAACTACGCACATACACCTTAACATCTAGTCTACAATAATACATCACAAAACAAGCATACATCAAACCATACACCGCCCTAACATAAAACTATAAATGGTGACTTAATCTAATGTGTGTGCATTAGGGCTTGTGTGGTATGTCATAACTAGGCTTTAGAGTTGTAATTTGGCTAAGTATGAAAGATTTAATTTATAAGTGGTTGATTTTTCTTTAAGTGATTTAAGTGATTTTTAAGATTTTACTTAATATTTTCTTTTTATTTCATATGGCCTACACTTAACATCTAAGTTTATAAAGAGAAGAAAGAGAGGGAATCTCTCTTTCACTCCTACCTTAAGTTATTTCTAAAGCAAGTTAATTAATCAAATTATTTTAGTGAATGGATTATTATATATTTTAATTAATCTTAAGTTTAGGTTCACTCTAAATGACCTTATTCAATAGGAAAGACATTTTAAGATTAATTAGAATTAATTATTATTACATAACACATGATCATCTATTTCTTTCCATCATGTATATCATGCATATGATTAATTCCTAAGCATACCTATACATGCAATATAAATCTTAGCACACTTAAATAATGAATGCAAAGAAATATGTTTGGAATTTAGATATTTTATTTTTGATTGAGTTATGAATGCATGCCTTTTTGATAGAAAAGAGGGGTTTTTCATCCATCAGCTAAATACACATTCACATGTATAAAAGTTTTAAGTGAGTACGGTGCCATTATTTTTGAACCAGGGGCATAAGGTACAAGACCTAATTAGGGCTACTTAAAGCCTCGTAGCCCCGAGGTGTCTAGACTAATATATCACTTTTCTCAGATATATATGAATGTACAAAAAGAACTACAAGAATAATAAATCATGCGAGAAGTCATATTTGATTTGGTTATGTGACTTACAAATGTGATATGAAATTGTTCCTAAGTCTTAACATGGAAATGCATAGGCGTAGATTTAGGCAAATCTTGTGTTCTTTTCAAATGAACTATACATTTGTGATTCCTATATGAATCCATGTAAGGTAAGGAAATATAACTTCATATTGCATATCTTATATTATAAACACATGCAACCTTATAATTATTTGTAATTAACATCACTTCATTTATAATAATTGATCTATAGGCTTTTGAAAATAACATTTGATTTAGAAGTGATAATAGCCTCACCTATTTAATTTAAATCAACATACAATTTGACATAAAAGAAACTATTTCATTTAATTAATTTTAAAAGAAATGAATGCATGATTACATATGGCAAGCAATATTTAATATGGATGGAAAGAAATAAAGGAGAATAAGCATATGATCTCATTCATTCCAATTAATTCCAAAGGACAATCATACTAAATAAAGCCACTTAAAATAAATTAAAGTTCTTTAATGTTATTTCATCTTTATGTTTGATTTGAGTTAAGGGAAGTGAAAGAAGTTTGCTGGTCCTAATCCCATTCCCCATGTGTGAGTTAATTTTGGTTCAAGAAAGAAATAATTAAGTTAATTTTATGATTTAATTAGGTTAGGGTATGAATTAAGTGTATTAATTAACCCTTACCTACATCACCTTAAGTTAATTAACTAACTAATAATGAGCCAATATGATATGCAACCACATGAAAAGTAAATTTGCAATGCTCCTAAGAAATGAAAGGGGCATAATACAATTGGCTCATGATTAATAGTTAATTAAGCTTAAGGGATCTCACTTAACTACTTTTACGATTTTCTCACACATGTGAGCTAACCATAATTTCATAATTTCTCACTTTGGGTCATTGGACACCCAAAGAGCTACCCAAGATTAAATTAGAGGTTGCTTAGGTATGGCGTAAATTTTAGATTGAGTTGATCAAATTTGTTAATTAATTGATTGAATCTTAATTAACTTTAACCAACCAAAATGAGATGGGTTTAAAGAAAGGGACAAAGAAAGAAGTCTAAGTTTCAATCCATAAATCCTTCAATTAGTTAGTTAAAATTCAGGTATGATTAGGACTTTGATTAATTTTGTTGATTAATTAATTAAGGGGTGTTAATTAATTAATTATTTAAGAGGGATTAGAGAAGGCATAACGAAATGATTGGAAGAGGGAGTCCCAATCCATTTCCCTGGACTTCATGATCATTAATAGAGGTTAATAATCTTGATTAATTGATTAATTTACTATTCATTTGCTTAATCATCATTAATTATATTAATAAAGTGATTAAGGCTTAATCCATTGATTTTCCTAATTAAACAATCAATAAAATCCCAAAAAAATAGGGCAGGCATAGGTCATCCCCTTAAATATGCATAAAAAGTTTGAGATTAACTGGATGATTAATTAGAGAGTAATTAGATTAATTATATTTCTAATTAAACCTTAATTAAGTCAAATCCACTTTTCAAAAATTAATTAATGATAAATTTTCTAGATTCTACTCTAAAATATCTCTAAAATGAGCCTAAATTTATAATTTTTTGGATTTTTCTTGAATTAGTTATAAATTTTGAAAGATTCAGGATTAAAAACTAATTAATTAGCTCTAATTAAAGGCTTAATCTCGTCAGGCCATGTGGCGGCTGACACGACGTGCTTTCCACGTGGCGTGATGAGATTTGTTATTTAAGTTGTCATATCCGAGTGCTGACTCGGATGGTGGCTCACGTGGTAACTCTGTAGACCATTCGATCTAAGATCGGATGACCACGATTAAACCCATAGTTTCGAGGGATTAATCAGGGGTTCTAAGCGTGATCTGATTAGGATCGTCCATTCTGATCACGCAGGATGGACAGTCTGTGATTGAATAATGGCTATCATCCATCAATTGCTGCTCGATCCGAGCTCACCCGAGCTTAGATGGAGATGAAAATGATCCCACACCTTCGAGGAAGCACAATAATCAAATCCAATGGTGGAAAATGCATGAAATGAAAATTCCTTGCATGAAAGACCAACTTATTTTCATTCAAGGATCGGTTTCAATGGCATACCTCACCGGAGCTTATGATCGGCTATTCCAACGATTGAGGAAGCTTCGTTTGGTAGAAACGAAGTTCTGTTGAGCTGCACGAGCTTTGATTTGGTGTAGTTTGCTGAGAAGACTAATCCACTAGATGTAGATGATCAGGCTTGATCAAACTCTATCCTCCGACCATCAAGATTCTTGGGAAAAGATTCGTTCTCACTCGTTTAGCTCCAAGGAAGGTGTGTACAAAGTTAATTGCACTTTGGTAGATATTTGAGAAAATGGGAATCAAAGGTGGCCTCCCATATTTCAGTTTTGCATAAAACTGAGAATGGGGATTTTGGGGAGCTTGGGAAACCTTGGAAATGGCTCTGGGATTCCCTTCATTGGCAGCTAGGGTTCAATCGAGTGTGAGTCTATAGGTTTGAGTAAGAATGAGGGGGGTATACCCCCTCATTCCTTGGATCGGATGGCCATGGCTTGTTTGGCTTTTCATTGATCAATTAGCCACATCAAAGGCTAATGGAGGTCCTTGGGTGTGTGATGTGGCTTGGTTTGGTTGGGTGAGGGTGTGGAGGTGGCTGCCAAGGGAGGAAGTGCTTGTCCTTGGCAGTTTGGAAAGCTCCAATGGGGATGGGGATGTGATTTCACCTCCCCTTGGATTATGGCTGACCCAACCATTGTTTGGTTAGGTCAACCATGGTCCAAGGCGCCTATGTGGACCTATGGTTGGGTGCTAAGTGACTAGGGGGAGAAAATGATCTAATGAGCATGTGTTTCAGCACATGGGATGCCCTAAACCTAAGGGCAAAATGGTCATTTGGCTATGGGTTTGATTTGAGCAGATTTAGGATGGGTCAAAAATGGGTTAGCCTAAATTTCAAGTGATTTGGAGTTTATTTGATTTGATTTAACTTGATTTGACCTATTTAGGTCAAATTGGATTAGGTTGGGTCAAGTTAACCAATGGGTTAAATTAGGTCAAACCAAGGGTTGGGTCAAGTTCACATGACCAATTAGAGTGTATTGGTGTCATTGGTTTGGTTCAATTTTCTTTGGATTTGATCATGGTTCATTTGGGTTCATATAGGACAAATGGGTTAAGTTGACCAATTTGATCAATTTAGGTTGGGTTAGGTGTTGAGTCAAGTTTAATTGGCTAATTGAAAATGATTATAGGCTTTAGTTTAGTTTAATTTGGATTCAATTTGGATTTTGGCTAATTTGACCCTTTAGGTCAATTTGGGCTAGGTTAGGTCAAGTTGATCAATTGGTCAACTTGGGATGAATTATAGCTATGGTCAAGTTCAACAAGTGATTTAAAATGAACTTGAGCCATTAGTTGCAATCAATTTGGATTAAATTATGATTTGACCCATTTTAGATTTTTAGGCCAATTTGTGATAACTTGGGTCAAATGACCAATTAGGCTTGGTTTGTCTCAAGTGAAGGTTTGGTCATATTCAATCATTGATTATGAATGAGTTTGAATCAATGGTTTCTATCAATTTAGCATATGGTGAATTTTGGCTAGTTTGGGTTTCATTTGGGCTGTGTTAACTTGGTCAATGGGCTAAGTTGACTTAGTTTGACCCAATTCAAGATAATTGATTAACCTAGGATGATTGTTTATTATGTTGTGAGGCCTGGATAGGCTAAGTTCATTCCAATTTGGGCTGGATTAGAACTTGGCTCAAAAAGGTCTTTTAGGTCACTTTGGGTCAAGTGAACATAAATGGGTTAATTGGCTTGATCATGGCTTGATTCAAGTTGAACTCACACATGAGCCTAGGATTAAAATATAAATCCAATTGCAAGTGGTTTGAAGCCAAATGGATTTTGGTTCACATGATAATTTCAAGTCAAAAGGGCTGGTTTGATTTGGGTTAGCTTGGATTTAGTTTGAGAATGATGGTTTATGTTTATATTTAGGTCAATGATTGTATGAATGATTGAATCATGAAGGAATCCATGAGTTCTGAATTGATTTGGGTATCATTTAGCCAAGTTCAAGAATTTGGCTAAAAGGGCTAAAATTGGGAATTTGAATTGATTTGGGTTTCAATCATTTGGAGTTTGGAATTAATTTATGATTTGGAATTTGATTCGACATTGAATTTTATAATTGAGAAAATCAATTGGATTGGGGTTTGTTTGAATTTGGTTAAGTCTAAGTCCATAAGATAAAATTAAATGGCTTAGGAAGGGATTTGGAGTTTGAATTTAATCATGTGTTTCAATCATTTGATAGTTGGATTTGATTTTTGATATGGAATTTGATTTTAGATTGAATTTGAGGTTTGGTTTTAAAGAAGTAAGCAAGGATTGGGTTTAGGCTATAGGATAGACAAGTTCTCATAAATCCCTAAAGCACAACCTATCCATATGACTAACTCTTCTAAGTCTCTAGGGTTAGGTTAAGTGTTCACCTAATCACTAGAAGTGTCTTAAGATTAAGAAACTCTTAGTGTCTATAAGAGTCCTAGATCTATGGTGAGGAAGTTGAGAGCTCACTCCAAAAGTGAGCTCAACAAAGGGCATCCAATAGGTGTGGTGTGACTGACAAGGCACACCGCACGTATGTCAGTCACACCGCACGTATTGGTGTTGATTGAGATGATCAACAGTATCCGAAGGATGGCAAAGACTAATAAAAATGATCTATCTCTAAACCCGAGGTGTAGAAGGAATCAAGATCTTAGTACAATGCAACTCCACTCATGCCAAGGGCATAAGGGAGGAAGAAATGATCCATTGAGGGATGAAACATATGAACCTTCCATTAGGGAAGCAGGTTCAGGTTATTCGCTAGGGATAAGGGGTTTGAATTTGAATGTAAGATATGATTTGGGTAGAGTATTCGTTGGGGATTAAAATATATAACTCACTAGGGATAGAGGTTTGATTTAATTTGTGTCTCACTATGGAGAAATTTGATTTGAGTTAATTGGTGGGGAATCCACTAGGGGATGATAGTTTGATTTAATTTGTTGATTTATGATTTGAAGCTCCACTAAGGCGAGAATGATTTGGTTTTTGAGCACAAATTTGCTAGAGATACGAGCTTGGATCCGCTGGGGATAAGGTGAACGAATGTTCCACTAGGGAAGCAGGTTCAGACTATCCATGGGGAGGATGAGAATTTGGCTTTGAGCACGCATCTGCTGGAGATGTGGGCTCGGATCCGCTAGGGATAAGATAGATTTAATTTGGACTCCGCTAGAAGGAGGATGATAAATTTGATGAGATGGACCCCATCGGTGTGCGATGGATCCACTAAGAAGGGGCTAATATCAGCCTAGACCTATCTTAGATTTACAAATCTAAAAGGGATAGTCTATCGACTGTGGGGTTGAGCTAACCAAACTAAGGGGTGCCTTTCGGTGTGCAATGGTCAAGTTAGAAAGAAAGTGTGGGGACTCACATCCTTCTACACAAGGAATCATTGGGGTGATTTGTTGGATGCAACAAATCAAACCCAACCTAAGGTGACTACTGAGTGAATTCCGTTGGGGAACTTATATCGGCTCGAAAGTAGTCAAGATAATGTCATTTGATTGAATTGCATTTGATTGAATTTCATTTGTTTTAATTTGATGGATCTCATTGGTGTGTGATGCATCCATTAAGAAGGGGCTAATATTGGCCTAGACTTATCTTAGATTTACAAATCCAAAGGAATAGTCTATCGGCTGTGGGGTAGAGCTAACCAACATAGAGGGTGCTTTTCGGTGTGCGATGGTCAAGTTAGGAAGAAAGCGTGGGGACTCACATCTTCCTACACAAGGACCACTGGGGTGATTGATTTCTTGCACAATAAATCGAACCTAACCTAAGGTGACTATTGAGAGAGTGCTGACCCGGGGACTTATCTCAAGTCAAAGTAGTTAGGCAATTCGTATAGGGAGTTTTGCTGACACTGCCATAAAGATAGGATGCCTGCTTGGGATAGGGGCCATTGGGGGATTGAATTCCTAATCTACAAGTGAAGATATATTTTGTTTATTTTATGTTTGTGTGAACCCTATTTGTTTGTGAGGGACTACACTGAGAAGGACCTCATATCAGCCTAGTCCTATCTCAGACTTACTAGACCAAAGGAGAATATGCATATCCACAAGAAAAATTCTCCAACCATAGGGATGGCTACTAGGAAAGGGGGACTGTTCAATCCAATAGTAACTAGGGTAGTGTCTAAATGGAGTCGCTAAGGATGTGATCCAAATAGAGTGCCCACAGGGGAGGTGCCGCTAGGGGCGTTATCCAAAAACCAGTAAAAGAAAGCCTGTAGGTATACGGTGGCCAACTCAAGGAGAAAGCATGGGGATTCACATCTGCCAAGAGTGGTGTATCCACTTGGTGGGTTGCCAACATGACGATAACCAACCAACCTAAGGCGCCTATCAGTTTGTGATAATCAGTCTAGAAAGAAAGCGTGTAGGCTTATATCTCTTTAAAGCAAAACTTATCACTAGGATAGTCTATCTTCAGCTCGATAGGGGCTATCCGACCTAGGGTGACTACTAAGCGAGAAGTCATGTGTAAGGACTATACCCAAGCTTGAAGTAGTTAGGAGGAAAGGAGCCATTGGGGGACTTATCCTAAACCTCTAATATACTTGACCTAGTCAGTGCATGATAGCTAGTTCAAGGAGAAAGCGTGTAGGCTTACATCTTCTTAAACGAAGTCAATATGAGGTAGTTTACTGGTTACGCAGTAAGACTTATCAAACTGACAAGACGCTCATTGGTTTATAATGGTCAAGTCAGGAAGAAAGTGCGGGCACTCACAGCCGCCAGATAATTAATCGTTGGGGTGACATACTAACAAGGTAGCATATCATCCCGACCTAGAGCAGCTAATGAGTGAGTGCCACAGGGGCTTGCCCTCACATCAAAATAGCTTGAGATAAAAGGATATGTGTTTGTTTGTGTTGTGAAAGAGGGAGTAGGATGCCGCTTGGGTTCTCTCACACCTACCATAAACACGTAGAAATTGATGAAATGGTGCCGTAGGGGCAATTGTGACTCCACCAAGAAAGGATGCCGCTCGGGTTCTCTTACACCTAACTTAGTTGTACTAGCCGAAATAGGATGCCTCTTGGGTTCTATCCTAATAATATTAGAGAATTGTGTGTAGTTTATGTTTGTGTAGTGGAGGGATAAGATGCCGCTTGGGTTCTCTTACTCGTACCCTAAACATGTCATGGTGGATTCCCAAGTGAAAGAAATTTCTAACATATAAGAGATGAAATTTGATATGAAAAGAAGCTTATTGATGTTTGTTTTCAAACAAGATTTTAAGGATATTATTTTTTTAAGTAGAGTTCGTTCATTCGAAGTATAGGGCGCTCTCCTTTATAATTTATAAGCTGATAAGATCCTCTTTAGCAAGATTTTTCTATGAAAAAAGGGCCTTCCTAAGTGGGTTCAAAATTGCCTCCCATCTTTTGACGGGAAACAATTGGTCTTATTAGAACTAAAATAAGCTCTCCTACTTGAAAAGCTCTAGGGTGGATCAACTTATTGTGAGCTTGAATCATTTTGGCTTTGTACAACTCGAGGTTCTAGCGTGCCCAGAGGCGTCTCTCCTCCAAACGTTTGAGCTCTTACAATCGTAACTTGGCATTTTGTTTCATTATGATTTTGCTACCCACAGCTATCCTGAATGATGGGAGTTGGACTTCTAGTGGTAGAACGGCTTCAGACCCATACACTAAGGAGAAAGGGGTAGACTGAGTGAGAGTTATGCATGTGGTGAGGTAGGCCCACAAGGCTTCAACCAACTACTCATGTCACTGTCGCTTGTTGTCGTCGAGTATCTTTTTTAATATTTGGATGAGATTTTTGTTGAATGCTTTTGCTAGACCATTTTCCCTCGGGTAGTAGATGGTAGGGTATCTCCTATCTATGCTGTGTCTCTGGGCAAAGCTATTGATTTTAGTGCCTTGAATGTAGTACACTTATTGGATATAAATCATCGAGGTACCCCAAACCTATATATGATATGGTTCCTGAAAAAACTAGAGCACATGCTGAGCTGTGACCTCTCTGAGTGGGATTGCCTCTGCCCATATGAAAAAATAATCGGTGGCATCTAGAATGAATCGGTGACCCTTAGAAGAAGGAGGATTGATCAAACCTGTTATATTAGTACCCCATCACTCGAATGACCATGAGGCTAATGTAGGATGTAGAATGTTGGGTGATTAATGTAGGACCACACTGTGTACTTGACATTGATGGCATCTCCTAGCTACGTCCACGCAGTCTGTAATCATCGAAGGCTAGTAGTATCCTAGTCTCTTGATTTAGCTTTCATCTTTGGACCAGATTGATAAGCTCTCCATAATCCCGAGTGTACCTCAGTCATGATCTTATAGGCTTCATGTTTGTCTAGACAACATAACCACATATGATTGAAGGATCGTCGGTACAAGGTGCCATCCTCGAGAGCATAGGAAAGGGCTCTTTGCTTCACCTGATGTGCTACTAACTTCTTGAGGTAGTTTGCCTATATTTAGATAATCCATGAATGGTTGCCTCCAATCTGACTTCTCGTCCCTTTTGGAAACGATAACCCCCCTTCAAGAGAGAGTCTCTTGATGAGTTCAACGCCAATAAGGGATGAGACTTGTCTATTTTGGACCCTTATTAGAATAGACTCATCTTCCAGCCATGCCAACTCTTTGACAAGCTTGACTAATGCGTCTACTACTACATTATCTCCTCGAGGAATCTTGTAGATAGTGACCTCTAGGATTTGGGCCAACAACTCCATGGCATACTTGTGGTAATGATGGAGTTTAGGCTTTAGAACTTTGTAGGATCCAATGATTTGGTTGATGATGAGCTGAGAATCCCTGAAGATGTTGACGCTATGGATGCATAGTGTAATGATAAACTCGACCGCAATCGAGTCTATTTCATTGTTGGTGCATTGTTGGATGCAGATGATATCTCATCATCGATCGAGTTAGAGAACTATCCCCACCCCTACCTTTCCTGGAAGAGTATATCGTGGTTCTTCTCCTTTTGAAAGAAATCCATACCATCAAAATACATCTCCCGACGGTGAATGCTAGTGTCCCCTAAGTTCATGATTTATTTATTGGGGAGTCTATCACTAAGCTGGGAATCAGCAGGAAGTGGGTGTGCTGCTAAAAAATCTGCTAGTGCCTATCCTTTCATTGAACGGAGGGGTACAAAGGTGACATCGAACTTCGATGAAATCATGGACCAATACGTTAACCATCTAGATAGCATTGGACGTGTCATGAGATATTACAGTGGATTGATCTTTGAGATCAGATTCACCTTATGAGAAAGCATGTAATGCCATAGCTTTTGGGATGCAAAGATTAAAGCTAGGCAATGCTTATCAATAGGTGGGTAGTTTTCCTCAGCAGAGATTAGACAACGGCTGAGGTAGTAGAGAGCATTTTCTTTCCCTTCGTCGTTGGTTTGAGCCAACAAAGCATCAAGAGAGTCATCTAATGTAGAGGTGTAGAGGATCAACGGCTTGCTCGGGATAGGAGTTGCTAGAAATGATGGCATCATCAAGTAGTGCTTGATGTCTTCGAAGGCATGCGGGCACTTGTCATCCCACTTGAACTTGACATACTTTTTGAAAAGTGCTGAGAATGGTTGGCATCTTCCTGATAGGTTGGAAATAAAGCATCTTAGATATGCCAACCGCCATTGGAATGATAGGAGTTGAGTTAAACTTTTAAGGGGTGGAATTTCTAAGATAGCCATGATCTTCTCTGGATCGATCTCTATTCTCCTATGTCAGAATACAAACCCAAGGTATTTTCCTAAAGCTACTCTGAATGCACACTTCTGGGGATTCATTTTGGGGTTAAATTATCTTAATCGTTTGAAAACTACTCTCAAGTCAAATAGATGGTCTTCCTTTTCTTTGCTTTTGACTATTAGATCATCAACATAGCATTCAAATTGATGATGAATGAGCTCGTTGAAGATCCGAGTCATGGCCCGCTGGTAGGTAGCACTAGAATTTTTGGGGCTGAAAGGCATGACCCTATAACAATAAATTCCGATCGGGGTTTGAAAAGTAGTGTTTCTTTCATCCTTGGGGGTCATCTTGATTTGGTTGTAGCCAGATGAGCCATCCATGAGAGAGAGTACTGCATGAGATGAGACAATGTCCACCATTAATTCTAGTATAGGAAGTGGAAATTCATCATTAGGACATGCCTTATTTAGATCCCTAAAATCAATGCATATGTGAATTTGGCCATTCTTTTTCTTAATTAAGACAACACTGGCCAACCAGGTAGAATATTTTTCTTCCCTGATAAAGACAGCATCGATCAATTTCTTGATTTCATAAGTGATATGCTGTTTAATGTCTAGTCACATGTGTCTAGGAACTTGCTTGATAAGGTTAACATTAGGTTCTATTACTAGTTTGTGGACTGCTACGTTAGGAGATAAACCAGACATTTCTTCATAACTCCATGCGAAGTAGTCCTTAAACTCAACTAATAGTCTAATTAAGTCATTGGTTTCTTCTTCATTCAACAAGAAACTGATGTATGTCGGACGTGGATTGTCTTCGGTTCCCAAGTTGATTTCTTTGGGCTCATCGATGGTTGATCTGATCTCTTCTTTAAACTATGGCAGTGCATTTCTGACTTCAGTCTCAGTTGGGTCATCTGAAGTTTCTAAACATTACATCCTCATAAGAGTTAGCATGATTTGAGTAGAACCTATCAGACCTCAAATGAGTGGTGATGACTAAGCAATAGTTGTCATCATCGACTGCACCCACTATGCTGAATCCTAGTCCTAGTCTTGATTGAGAATATCTGCTTTGGTTATCCCATAACCTTTTAAAGTAATCTAACCTTTATTTAGACCAAGTATGTGGGATTAATCTCTTCTTTGCTAAGTTAAGAATATAAGACGAATACCAATCAAAAGGAAATTATATTAAATCTTTATCTGAATCATCCTCTAGTTCTACATCAGCTTCTTGACTTGAGGATGATGCTCCCAACAAAATTCTCTTTAGCTTGACATCTATGGATGATTTGGGGGCCTCCTTAACTACTAAACCTTCAACTTTCTGAAAAGAAAGTGAGGTTAGAGCTAAGGTTCCCAACTACCATCCGACTGTTCTACATAATACTGACTTGGATACATTCATGCTTTGCATGGAGGCCTGGTCTTCATCGTTGTCTGGTTCGAATGTCACCTCCAAAGGGACCCGCTAAGAGTGGTTGGTCAGTGTGCTAACCACATGAGAGTTAACCTCCAAACTAGATTTTAAGTCTATGTGGATAGCGGGGGTACTCTTGTGAGTCAGAACATAACTCCTATTGGGTGGCTAATAGGGAGGAAGTTTTCCACCTCTGGAATTGTCTCTGGATATGACTTTGCCTCTACCTGGTGGGGGTTGAGTCATCCAACCCATATGTTCGTATGGAGGAATGAATAGTGGGCATAATCTAATATCTGGCTCTACTTCTTCCTCGGTATCCAATTCTCTCTCACTTGTATTTTCTTTTCCTTTTCCTTTTTTCTTTTTATTTTCTTTTTATTTTTCTTTTTCTTCTTCTTCTTTTATTTCTTTTTCTTTTGTTTCTTTTTCTTTTGTTTCTTTTTCTTTTATTTTTGAACTTTCACCAAGTTCACGAGAATAGACCTTTTGATTTGGAGGAAGATAGTAGGTTGCATCCTCATATATCTCGACCTCTCTAATTGAGAATGACTTCAAGTCTCCTTTGACACAATACTCAATTCCACCTCTTCAAAATTTGATGCACTGATGTAAAGGGGATAAAACCGTGTTATTTCCATGTATCTAAGCCCTACCGAGCAAAACAGTGAAAGATGTATCTGAATCAATTATATAGAACTTGGCTTCTATCTTCTAGTCATCTATCTCCAATGACAATACTATAGAGCCTAAAACTCTCTCACCTTATTCATTGAATCCTCTCAACATCATCCAATCTCCTCGGAGTTTGAAGATGTTAATCCTTAAGTCGTTAAGGGTCTTTAGACTCATAAGGTTCACTGATACACTTGGATCAACTAACACCCTAGAGAGTCTAATTCTGCCCATATCCACTATGATGTAGAGGGGATGACTGTGCTCTGTCATCCTCAAAAAAAGGTTTCCATTGGCGAATGTAACTTCATGAGCTTCTCTTAAGTAGCATGCCTCCTCTCCAATAGTGATCAGCTGAGTTAAGCATATTTCTGGACCAAGAAGAGCTTTGATCAATGACTCCCTCATCTCTTTGGATAAAACAAGAGCATCATATATGCTTAGTTTAGCTAATAATTTTCTCAAGTGAGCGAGGACATTGTAGTCAACTTTGGGTTGGTCCTCCATAAGCATATCTATAGGTGGAGCATCCCGTGGAGGGGCTTCTTGATCACTAGAACCAATGACTTGTTTACCCTTATCCTAAGGTGCTACCATAGGAGGTAGAACTTTGCCACTGCGGAGGTTGACTTAAGTATCTTCATGAGATGGTTTAGTGGAAATTTCTACTTACTCATCAGGTTCACCTACAGCTTCTCCTATGGGATCATCGGAGTTGGAGGGCTCCAAATCAATCTCAATGGGCGAACCCGATTGATTTAAAAATGGAAAATCTATTTCTAAATCGAAATTGGAATGATCAGAACTAGAGTTATCATTATTATTTTGTAGACTTGGAGAGTTTTTGAGAGGAATAAAATCTAGATTATCAAAAGTGGACAAGATGTAAGTGAAAGCTTTCTTCATTGATTTCTTCTTATGTGGAGGTACATGATAAAAATTTAATAAAGTAAGTGAGGTAAGGGATTTAATGCTCTTATCCACTGATATAATGCTCCTACTAGTAGAATAAAAGGTAGTAGCTGTAACAGTGGATGAAGTGCTGGGCTCGAATGGTGGTTATGCTACTGAACTATCCCAGGCAAGTAAGGTGGACTGCTACTACTGCTATTGCTGGCCTGTCACCTCTTTCAAGTTGTCCTTAGCAACTTACAAACCTTCCTTGGAGTTGGAGGTTTGTGCTGCCTCAGACACCTACAAAGATAACTTTTTGATCTTAGAAATGATTTTCTTGGAGGTTCGGGATAGGGAGATATCCCAACCTTCCTCTATCTTAAGAAGATCGCTTGTATCCCTAATGATTACCTTAACAGAACTAGAAGGTTGTTCTAGTAGATATTTCTTAAGGATAACAATGACATCCGACTTGTAGCTAAGCTCAAGCTAGTCCTTAAAGGTAAAGCAATATTCTAAGACATGTCCTAGCATGCGGTGGTTGGGGCAATAGTTTGAATCGTGACTCTTGCCCACTTCCTCTGGCCTCCTAGGCTCTGGCAATTGGAAATCAGGCTTCTTTAAGAGATTCTTAAAGATCTTCCTAACTACCTACCTTTTGAATGAATATGGTTTATTCAATTTGTTGACAAGAGTAGGTGAATGATAGCTACCTGGTGGTGGGTATATCACTGGTGATCTTGATGAGGATACTCACAGGAGGAAGTGGAGGCCATTGCAAAGAAGAGGTGGCGGTATGATGGTCGAGGTGGTGGTAGAGGAGACCGCTGAGCTTAAGGCCTGTTTGACTGAATCTTGGCTGGTTGTTTCCCTTTATCAACAGCTATGATTACGCTCTTTGTTGACCTCACTTTTGGAGTGATCTCTCAAGTTCTCCATCTTAGACATAGGACTCTTCTAGACACTAATAGTTCCTTAGTCTTGAGACACTTCTAGTGATTAGGTGAACACTTAACCTAATCCTAGAGACTTAAAAGAGTTTATCATAGGATTAGGCTATGCATTAAGGATTTAAGGTAACCACTTATCCTATAGCTCAAATCCACCCTATGTACACTCCTTCAAACCAATCCAAATCAAATCTCAAATCAGTTCCAAATCAATTGAGTTTCTTAAATCCGAAAAAATTAACTCCAAATTCAATTCCAATCCCAAATGATTCAAATCCAAAATCAATTCCAAATCTAATTCCAATTCCAGATGATTGAAACCCATGATCAATTCTAAATCCAATATCTTCATAAGCCTTATGAATCACATCTATAAGCTTAGCCAAACCCTTCAAATCAACCCAAAGCCAAGTGATTTCTTTATAAATCACTTATTCCATCATTTGTATTCATAACTATAAATGAAATTGACATCCAAATCATCCAAATCAAATGAATATAAATCAAACCAAATCAAAACCCCTTTTTCAAACTTTATGACCTACCTTAGCCAAATTCACAATCAAAGCACTCCTAATTCACATGATTCTCCATGGATCATTTATATTCTCATTTATCTCCACAAATATAAATGAAATATAAATTCAAATTGCCAAAATCAATTAAATATAATTTCAAAACTCAAAATGAAACCCAATTTATATCCTTTAAGCCAATGTCTTGGATTTAGCCAAATTATTCTCAAATCAATCCAAACCCTTGGATTTTCTCATCATATAATCACTCCTTCAATCACATGGCCAAATATAAACAAAAACTACAATCACAAAGCCAAAATGAAACTAACCCAAGTCAAACACATGTTCATCCTTTTGACTTGAAATTGCCAAATGAACCAAAACCCATTTGACTCCAAACCACTTGCAATTGGATTTATATTTCCATCATAAGTCCATATGTGAGTTCAACCAAACTTGAATCAAGCCATGGTCAAGCTAATTCACCCTTTTAGGTCCACTTGACCCAAAGTAGCCTAAAAGATTATTTTTTGAACCAAGTTCTAATCCAACCCGAATTGGGTTGAACCAAGGCCACCCAGGCCTAACATTGTGATTAACAATCATTATAGAATGATTAATCACTCAAATTGGATCAAACCAACTCAAATCTAGCTTTTGACTAGTCAACACTTAGCCCAAATGAGACCCAAATAAGCAAAAATTTACTATAAGATAAATTGATTGAAACCATTGATCTTAAACAATCCATAATCAATTATTAAACATGACCAAGCTCTCACTTGATCTAGACCAAACCCAATTGGCCCTCCTAGCTCAAGTTGACCCAAATTGATCTAAAAAGCCAAAAATGGGTCAGATATTGATCTAAGGCAATTTGATTACAATTAATGGGTCAAATTCATTTCAAATTGATTGTTGAACTTGACCAAAGCTTCAATTGACCAATTAGACCCAACTTAGCCCACTTGACCATGAACCCAACTTGACCCAAAAAGTCAAATCAACTTGATATCAAACCAAATTAAAATTAATTGAAACTAAAGCTTGCAATACATTTTAAATGATCAACAAGCCTAAACCAACCCATGACGTAACCCAATTGGGTCAAAAGGGTCAAATTGGTCAACTTGACCCATTTGACCCAAATGAACCCAAATGAACCAAAACCAAATCTAAACCAAATTGAACTAAACCAATGATACCCATAGGCTTTAGATGATCATTTGAACTTAACCTAACCCATGGTTTGACCCAATTTGACCAATTGGTCAACTTAACCAAATTTGACCCAACTTGACCTAAATGGGTCAAATTGAGCCAAATCAAATCAAATGAATTCCAAATCACTTGAAATTTGGCCCAACCCATTTTTAAATCATTTCAAATCTACCTAAATCAAACTCATAGCCAAATGACCACTTTTCCTTTGGGTCAAAGGGTATCCCATGACCAAATTCACTTGGAATTTGGCCATTCCTTTCCCAAGGCCACTTGACATCCATCTATTGGTCCACATGGGCACCAAGGAGGGTGGTGAACATGACCCAGTGAGCTTGGGTCCGACATGACTCAAGGGGAGGCCAAACTGACCTCCCCAATCACACTTGGACACTTGACTCACCAAATTCACTAACCAATCAGATGGGCAGCCACTCTCCCTCACTCCTCCATCTAAAACAGCCCATGTGGGATGTTTTCAAGCTAAAACCAATCAGCCAATCCAAGCCATTGAGCCAAAATGACAAATCAACCATCCACCATTCGATCCAAGGAGGGGGAGATAAACCCCCTCTGCTGACCTCACTTTTAGAGTGAGCTTTCAACTTCTCCATCCTAGACATAAGGACTCTTCTAAACACTAAGAGTTCCTTTGTCTTAATACACTTCTAGTGATTAGGTGAACACTTAACCTAACCCTAGAGACTTGGAAGAGTTAGCCATAGGAGTAGGTTATGCCTTGGGGGTATTAGGAAGACTTGCCTACCCTATGGCTTAAACCTAATCCTTGATTCCCTCCTTCAAACTAATTCAAAATCAAATCTTAAATTTATTCCAACTCAATTGATCTTCTCAAATCATGAATCAGTTCCAAATCAAATCTTAAATCAATTCCAACCCAATTGATTTGTTTCAAATCATAAATCAATTCCAAAATCCAAATCATAAATCAATTCTAAATCAAATGATTGAAACCCATGATTGAATTCAAATCCCAAAATCTTTCCTAAGCCCTTTGATTTCATCTTATGGACTTAGCTCAAACCAAATCCAAATCTCTCCAAACTCAAAAGATTTCCTCATAACCCATTTATATTCTCATTTATATTCACAAATATAAATAAAATATAAATTCAAATAACCAAAACTAAATTCAAAACTCAAATCCAACTTAAATCCAACTTATACGTTTGTAAGTCAAATCCTTGAATTTAGCCAAATCATTCTCAAATCAATCGAAACCTTTGGATTTTCTCTTCAAACAATCTTTCCTTCAATCACATGCTCAAATATAAACATAAACTACAATCATCAAACGAAAATCAAACTAACATAAGTCAAACCTATGTTCACCCTTTTGACTTGAAATTGTCAAATGAACTAAAACTTATTTGACTCCAAATCACTTGTGATTGGATTTATATTTCTATCATAAGTCCATATGTGAGTTCAACTAAACTTGAATCAAGCCCTGATCAAGCTAATTGACCCACTTAGGCTCACTTGACCTAAAGTGGCATAAAACACCTTTTTGAGCCAAATTCTAATCCAACTTAAATTGGATTGAACTAAGCCAATCTAAGCCTCACATTATGATCAACAATCATCCTAGGATGATCAATCACTCAAATTGGGTCAAACCAAGTCAAACCTAGCCTTTGACCAAGTCAACACTTAGCCCAAATGAAACTTAAACAAGCCAAAATATACTATAAACCAAATTGATTGAAACCATTGATCTAAACTAATCTATAATCAATGATTGAACTTGAACAGGCCATCAATTGAGCCAAACCAAGCCTTTGGCCTAAGTTGACTTTGACCTAAAAAAATTCAAAATGGGTCAAATCTTGATCTAAGCCAAATTGATTGCAACCAATGGGTAAAATTCATTTTAAATTGATTATTGAAGATGATCAAAGCTTCAATTGACCAATTGGACCCAACCTAGCCCAATTGACTATGAACCTAACTTGACCTAAAAGGTCAAATCAACTTGAAATCAAACCAAACCAAAATTGATTGAAACTAAAGCTTGCAATATATTTCAAATGATCAACCAAGCCTAAACCAAACCATGACCTATCCCAATTGGGTCAAATTGGCCAACTTGACCCATTTGACCTAAATGAACCTAAATGAACCAAAACTAAATCTAAACCAAATTGAACTAAACCAATGATACCCATAGGCTCCAAATGATCATTTGAACTTGACCTAACCCATGGTTTGACCAAATTTGACCAATTGGTCAACCTAACTCAATTTGACCTAACTTGACCTAAATGGGTCAAATTGAACTAATTCAAACATAATGAACTCCAAATCACTTGAAATTTGGTCCAACCCATTTTTGAATCATTTCAAATCTGTCCAAATTTAAAACATGGCCAAATGACTATTTTACCTTTAGGTCAAAGGATATCATATGATCGAATTCACTTGGAATTTGGTCATTTCTTTTTCAAGTCCACTTGGCATCCTCCTAGTGGTCCACATGGACACCAAGGAGGGTGGTGAACATGACCCAATGAGCTTGGGTCAGCCATGACCCAGCCCAATGCCAAACCAACCCTTCCAACCAAAATTGAGTACTTAGATCACCAAATGTACTCACTCTCTTCCACTCCTCTGCCTAAAATGACTCACATGGGATGTTAAACTGCCCAAATCGTGAACCTAATCTCACCCATTGATAAAAAATGACATTTCAGCCTTCCACCATCCAATCCAAGGAGGGGGAGATATACTCCTCCTCATTCTCACTCAAACCACTAGCACTCAATTCCACAGAGCCAAGGAGAGTGAGTAGAAGCTCCACAAGCTTTTCGAAGCCCTTCCCAAGCTCCATTGATTTTCTCATTCTCAGTTTTGCTCAAAGCTAAAATAGGGGAGGTCAATCCAAATCCTAACTCACTCAATTCTCCACCAAAACCAAATTAACCTTACACACACCATCAATGGACTTCATCGAGCTCATCCAAATTGTTTCCCAGTCTCCAAGCCACGGGAAGCGTCACCTTGATCAAGCCCGATTGCCATTGAAGGCGAGCTTGGTCAACCAAACCATCCACTTCAAATCAAGATCCAATACCTTCAACAAGAATTCATCTCTACTAGACAAAGCTACCTCCTCCATTGGAAGCACTGGTGGTACCCTCTAGCTTTGTAATTGCTCAAATCCGTAGCCATAGGAAAAATTGCTTGGTCCTTTTTGAAGAAAAGCGCATCCCTTGAGATCTTGACCATTGGATGTACCCCCCCCCCTCCTTCCAAAGGTGTGGATCATTTTGATCCCAATCTGAGCTCGGGTGAGCTCGAATTGAACTGGGAGAGACGAACGATGTTTGTCTCTCATCGCTCGTGAAGGAGAAGGATCACACGCCGTCTATTTTGCATGATTAAAAATGAACGGCTATGATTAGATCATGTTAGATCCCATCTGATTTAAGCATAAATCACAAGATTAATCCTGGCCGTCCAATCTTAGATTGGATGGCTTGTGGAGAAAGCGCGTCCGCCGTCGGTTGAATCAGTAGACGGATGTCACAACTTAAATAACCTATCCCACCACGCCACATGGCTCGACAGGATTAGGGGGTTAATTAAGCCTAATTAACTCATTTTTAATACTAAAACTTTTAAAATTCATAACTAATTGTAAAAAAATTCAGAAAAAATACAAACTCAAGTTCATTTAAAAGATAATTCAAAGGAGAATAATATAAAATTAAAATTAATTAATTTTAAATAGTGAATTTAACTCAATTTAGATTTTAATAGAAATGTAATTAAGCTAATTACTCTTTAATTACTTCTGTAATTAATTTCAAGCTTCCCAAGGTTGATTAGTGGGATGATCTCTGCCTCCTATGATTTTCTTGAAATTTATTGTTGGATTAATTAGGGGAATTTCTTATTTCACCCTTAATCACTTTCTTAATTAATTAAATATTTAGTTAACCTATTAAACAGTGATAAATTAATTAATTAAGCTTGATAATCATCATGAAATAGTGAATGGACTTAGGGAATGCGATTATGATTTCTTTTCCAATCTTTTCCCCTAAGTTTATTTCATTTGGATAAACACTTAATCAATTTGCAAATTAATTAATGGCTTAATCACCTCATTAATTAGTTCAATTAATCAAACTCAAAACTAAATCACTCCAAAACTTAATCACTTAATTCTTGGGTAGATTCTTAGGTGTTCAATAACTCAAAGAGGATTTCAAAGAAAATTATAATAAAATTATATATGTAGGAAGGTTATAAAAGTGTTTAATTAAATCATTTAGCTTAATTAATCAATAATTGTGAGCCAATTGTATTAGACCCCTTTATTTCTTAGGTGCATTGCTGATTTAAATTTCATGTGATTTCATATCATATGTTGGCTCATTATTACTTGTTTAATTATGTTAAAGTGGTGTAGGTAAGGGATAATGAATGGATTTAATTCACACCTTTACTTAAACAAAATATAAAATCAACCTAATTGTTCTAAAACTAAACTAAACCAATTCACACATGGGGGGAATGGGTTAGGACCAACAAACTCTTTTCACATTTTCTAAGTCAAATCAAATTCAAAAATAAAAATCTCCTTAAAGAATTTTGATTTATTTTAAATGATCTTATTTTATAGGATTGTCCTTAGGAACTAATTAGGGAGAATGAAATCATATGCTTACATTCCTTTCTTTCTTTCCAAGTATGATAAATATTGTTTGCCATATGAAATCATGCATTCATTTCTTTTGAAAAATCAATTAAATAAAATGTTTTCCTTTTATGTAAAATTGCATGTGTTAGTTAAAATTAAGAATATGAGTGGCTATTATCATTATCACACCAAAAATTATTTCCAAAACTTATAGATTAAAGATTATGAATGAAGTGATGCTACTTATAAGTACTTATAAGGTTGCTTGTGATTATAGCATAAGATGTATTTTATGTTGTTTTTTTCTCTTCTCTTAACATGGATTTGAATAGGATTTGCAAAGTGTATAGTTCATTTAAAAAAAACACAATACTTGCTTAAATCTATTCCTATGCATTTCCATGTTATGACTTAAGAAGGATCCTTACATTTACACATATAAATTATACAACCAAATCAAACAAAAAAATATTTTGCATGATTCTTTATTCATTTTGTTCTCTTTGTACATCTGCATGTATTTAAGAAAAGTGGTATATTAGTCTGGACATCCTGGGGCTATGAGGATTTAAGTAGCCCTGAGTAGGTCTTGTACCTTACGCCCCTATTATAGAAAATAATGGCGCCATACTCACTTATGTTTTTTATACATGTAAATGTGCATTTTGTTAATGGATAAGAAATCCTCCTTTTCTACATAATAAAAATATGCATCAATGGAATATCCAAAATTTCAAATCATATCTCTTAGCATTCATCATCAAAGTGTGCTAAAATTTGCATTGCATGCATATGTATACTTAGGATCATTCATATGTATGGTATACTTGATGGAATGAAATAAATGGGTGTGTGTGTTATGTGGTAGTAATCCACCTTAACTTATCCTAAGATGCCTTTCTTATTAAATAGAGATATTTAGAGTAAATCTAAATTTAGGATTAATTAAAACACATAATAAAATATTCACTAAAGAAAAATTATTAATGAAGCTACCTTAGAAATCACTTAAGGTAGGGATGGAAGAGAAGTTCTATTCTGTTTTCTTTTCTTTACAATATTTAGTAACTAAGTGTAGGTTCATTCAAATCAAATCAAATCATCAACTAAATCATTTAAAATGAAACCACCCTCTAAATTGAACCCTTCATACTTAGAAAATTTCAACCTTAAAGGCTAGCTAAGACATGCCACACAAGCCCTAAATGGCACACATATTAGGCTAAGTCACCATTTCTAGATCTATGTTAGGGTGGTGCATGGTTTGATGCCTAATTTTATTTTGTGATATATTATTTTAGATTGGATTTTAGGGTGCATGTGCGTAGTTTGGATGTTAGGCCGATTTTAGCCTAATCATGCTTTCTGTAGGGGGTTATGCTTAAGGGGCGCTGTAATAAAAATATGAATGCTTTTGATGTGCAAGTTACTTATATCCCAAAACATAGCCCAAATGAGGGCAGGTGGACTTGGTTACCCATGTGTGGGGTGTAAAGTCCAAATTATTCATATACATGCTTAGGTTGTGTGGTATGTGTAGCTAATCTCTATTTTACAGGTTTAGTTAGATTTCTCTTCCTCATTTTGATGCAAATTTTACAATTAAGATTTGGAATAATGTTATGGGGGAATTAAGGTGAACATTGGTTATAAGACCATGTCTTATATACCATGTGAAGCCTTGGAGCAAACTACATCCCAAGTCAAGCCAAAAGAAAGAAAGAAATGAAGAAAGGAAGAAATTAAGAAATGAAGAAATGAAGACCCCACATAACATGAATTCTTTTTAATTGTAATTATTCATTTATAATCCAGGTTGTATAAGGGTAGAGCTCGGCTACCCACATTTCTTTTCGGGTTGTAGGTGGAACCCGACCACACATGCCACTTATTACTTTTGCACTAATTTTATAAATTGATTGATGTTATGTTTATGATTGTACAAATAGGATGACATGATTTTTCTAGTTTCTTAATTGCTTGATGGTTGTTGAATGGCCTGGATGCGATTAGGCTTTTTCTATTCAATTAATCAACTCAAAATTAAATTAAACAACTCATAACCTCACCTAAAGCCTAGGACATAAAAAAAGATAATAAAAGATTTAGCAACTCCTTAGCTGGATGTTGTATGTCTGACATCATGCATAAATCATATTGCTTCACTCTTGCTAATATAGGGCTTGCACCTTTGCTAGAGAAAATGGCTTGACCTTTGAGAGCCATGGTGGAAACACACCTCCTTCTTTATGATTTTAGCCCATAACCAATATTCTCATGCATTTGGCATATGAAATCTCATAGCATGTGTTAAATAAAAATGTCCAAAAATCAAAATAAAACTTAATAAAAATTTGCATTAGATTAAGTCATTTATTCATACCCTTCATGATCTAGTCTCTTAGGGAGTATGTTTAAGGACTTAATTTCTTTTCTAAATAAATAATAGCTTAGCTATCTTGCAAAGCATAAGACTTGCCTATATGTATTTAAAATCATTGGAGGAGTTAGTTGGCGACCACCCCCAGGCAGTAGTAAGCCTAACAGTCGGGTGGTTTATTCTCTCTTATAGAGATAAACCATATACCCATTTTCACCTTAAATTTAGGTCATGCTTTGGTCCTCGCCAAAGCTCCTTATATTTAGGATCCAAGATTGCTATTTACCTTTGCGCTACAAGCATAAATCCTCACCCCTTAGACATTTCCAAAATATTGTATTGTGGAATTATAAGCCCTAGATTTCTAATAAAAATTCAATTCAAACATATAATCCTCTTCAAATTTCAAAAATATAAAGCCCAACCATAGGATAGTTTGGGATGCTTACTATGTTTCCTAATATCATGAGCATCCCCTACTCATCTCCCTTTAGTTTCGATAATAACTCCCTCCTTTTGATCAATCCTACTTAATTTTTCAAAAATAACCAATTTATTGATAGTCCTATCTTTGAAATCTTTGGAGATAATAATCATTTACCTTAATCAAGATTATTCTTAAAGAATCTTTCTCCTTAGGATGTAATTAACTATGGGGGCTTGCGTCTATAGGGAACTTAACAAATCCAGTTTAAATAAACCTACTTTGCTTTTTCATGTAAAGTAGGGGAAAGATCTCTGGTACTTTCGAAGACCCATTGTCCTTAGGACTCCTTATTAGGTGCTTAGGTCCATTGTAGGATGGTGACTTCTATCTCTCGAGATAATATATCATTCCTTAATGTTGCACCCGATCACCCTAATGAGTACATCTGCGAATCTACGTGATATCCCAACAATATTTTTTTCATTCAATGAAAAATAAAACACCACACCCCCCTCATTCTCACTCAAATAATAAGAGATTCATTCCTCAGAGTTCTAGGAGTCGAAGCCAAGCATCCAGAGCTTTCCCCAGCCATTTTTGCGCACCCTTACTTCCCGTTTCTTAGTTTTACTCAAAGCTGAAATAGGGGAGGTGATTTTTGAATCTAATTCACTCGATCCTCAGCCAAAGTCTAATTAATTTTGTACACACCATCCTTGGACCAAGGCGAGTTGAAATGAATCAAATCCCGAGCTTCCCCATGATCAGAGCTAGAAGTTTGATTGAAGCCGATCACCTACGTGTCGTGGATTGGTCTTCTGAGCTACCTACATTGAATCAAAGCTCATGCAGCTCAACAGGGCTTCATTTCATCCAAACGAAGCTTCCTCAATCGTTGGAACCATTGGTCACAAGATCCAGTGAGGTCTGTCATTGAAACTAGCCTTAGAGTAAAAATTGCTTTGTCTTTTATGAAAGAAATGATCAAGTTACGCGATCTCCACCATTAGATGTGTTGCTTGTGCTTCCCTGAAGGGTGTGAGATGAATTTGAGGTCCATTCGAACTTGGGTGAGCTTGGATCGAGTGAAGATCGATGGACGGCATCCGTCTCTCGCCGCTCGGGAGGAGATGGATCACGGACCATCCGTTTCGTGTGATCATATCGGACTGTCCTGATCAAATCACGCTTTAGATCTCTATGATTTCCTCCTAAACTGCAAGATTAATCTCGGTCATCCGATCTTAGATAGGACGGCCCACAGAGAAAGCCCGTCTATCGCCAGCTGACTCAATCGATGGATATGATAACTTAAATAACCAATCCCATCGCACCACGTGCAAAGCGCGCCGCATCAGCCACTACGTGGCCCGACGGGATTAGAAGTTTAATTAGGCTTAATTAATCTAATTTTAATGATGAAACTTTCAAAATTCATAACTAATTGTAAAAAAAATCCAAAAAATACAAATAAATACTCATTTTAAAAGTAATTTAGAGGAAAATAATAAAAAATTAAAATCAATTAATTTTGGATAGTGAGTTTGACTCAATTTAGGTTTCATTAGAAATATAATAAAGCTAATTACTCTCTATTTACTCCAGCAATTAATTCCAAACTTTTTGAGATTGATTAGTGGGATGACCTATGACTCCCATAAGTTTTTTAAAATTTATTGCTTGATTAATTAGAGGAATTTCTTATTGCATTCTTAATCACTCTATTAACTAATTATATGATTAATTAGCATGTTAAACATTAATGAATCTATTAATAAATCTTGCTAATCATTATGAAATAGTGAATGGACATTGGGTATGAGATTGGGACCTCTTTTCCAATCTTTTCCCCTAAGTTTATTTCATTTGGATAATATTTAATCAATTTATAATTAATTAACAGCTTAGTCAATTCATTAAATAGTTTAATTAATCAAACTCAAAACTAAATCATTCCAGAACTCAATCATCCAATTCTTGGGTAGATTCTTAAGTGTTCAATAACCTAAGAGAATTCCAAAGGAAATTATAATCAAACTACATATGTAGGAGGGTTATAAAAGTACTTAATCAAACCCTTTAGCTTAATTAACCAATAATTGTGAGCCAATTGCATTAGGTCCCCTTCATTTTTTAGTTGCATTACTGATTTAATTTCTATGTGGTTGCAAATCATATGTTGTCTCATAATTAATTGAATAATTATGTTAAAGTGGTATAGGTAAGGGGTAATTAATGGATTTAATTCATACCTTAACCTAATCAAAACATAAAATCAACCTTATTATTCTAAATTAAACCAAACCAATTCACACATGGGGGAATGGGTTAGGACTAGCAAACCCTTTTCATATTTCTTAAGTCAAATCGAATTCAAAGATGAAAACCTCCTTAAAGAATTTTTGATTCATTTTAAATGATCTTATTTTATATGATTGTCCTTAGGAATTAATTAGGGTGAATGAAGTCATGTGCTTACATTCCTTTTATTTCTTTCCAATCATGCTAAATAATGTTTGCCATATGAAATCATGCATTCATCTCTTTAAAAAATTAATTGAATAAAGTGTTTCCTTTTATGTCAAATTGTACGTGTTGGCTAAAATTAAGAATTTGAGTGGCTATTATCACTATTAAATCAAAAATTATTTTTTAAAAAAACCTATAAATCAAATATTATACATGAAGTGATGCTAGTTATAAATATTTATAAGCTTGCATGTGATGATAACATAAGATGTGTAGTATGAAGTTCTCTTTTTTTCTCTTAACTTGGAGATGTAGGCCAGCTCAGGCTCCCAACTAGAATTTTCTCAAAGAGTTCCATCAGGTGCTTTTCTCCTATACTAGCAGAGACCACAACAGGTTGGCTAATTTTTATGCACAACGAGCTACAAGTGTTGACTTCTTTTGGCATGGTAGATATAGCAATACTATTCCTCCAAATTTTTTTGTCATTTTGGAGGATGATAGAAAACATGCTGTACTTAGTTTTTCATCTTGCTCTGTACTTTTTTGCACTTCTTTTGTAATCCTTTTTTACTTACTAATGCACATGCAATATTTCAAGAAGATGCCAATTAGTAACTTGATTGTATCATAGCTTGGTTTTGTGATTTTGTTCGAGCATTGTATTTAGCTTAGGCAACATTCATCTATTATCGTTACACATCATCTTTAGTTGGGCAATATAGGGCGTCATTACAAATCATCTTGAATCATTTTTGTATTGAATTATTATTGTTTCCATCATCATTTTTATAAGTTTTTACATCTATCACACTACCATTTGATCATTGTCCATATTGTTGCTTATATCGTGACACGTTGGATAAGAACATCTAGAGTAGAAACCCTTAGATTCTTTCATATATGTATAATTTATTTATTATGTTACCTTGAGGACTACACATACTTGTTCCACCTCCACCACTACTTTAGCACATCTTGAAGATTTTTGTGTAAGAATTTATTTTGATTTAAGTGAATTGATGGAAGATAAAATAAATTGCTGGTTCTTCTTTGTTTGGATGAACACAATTTATTGAAGTATAGATTTATTTATGTTTAATCTAGTGAAATATTATTAGATTTATTAATGCATGATAATGTTTTATTCATTTCCTACATAGTTAGATCAAAACAAATATTATTCAATTTGATAATAAGTTTTGATTATTTTCCATGTTAACATATTTGATTTCATAGTATTTTATCGTCAACTATGTAAAAATTTATATTTTCTTAATAATTTAACATGCACATGATGTAACAAATAAACATACATGATATTATTATGAAAAATAAAGCATGGATGCTTGAATAACCTTCTTTCTCGCTCTCTTGATCTTTGTCATTCTCTCTCTCTCTCTCTCTCTCTCTCTCTCTCTTCTAATGTTGAGATCATTATTTGAACCCCTCTCTCTATTACATCCTGTTTCTCTCTTATTTATTTCCCTCTCCAACCTAATATTAGAAGGAACCCTAAACAATGATTCCATTTTGATCAACACAAATAAAGTGTAAGTGTGAGTGTATATATATATATATATATATATATATATATATAATGCATATCCACAGCACAAATTCTCCAACCATAGGGGTAGCTACTAAGAAAAGGGGATTGTCCAATCCAATAGTAACTGGGGTAGTGCCTAAATGGAGTCACTAAGGATGTGATCCAACCGTAGGGGGGGTGTTTCTAGGGGTGTTATCTAAAACCCTGTAAAAGAAGGCCTGTAGGTATACGGTGGTCAGCTTAAGGAGAAAGCTAGGGGACTCACATCTACCAAGAGTGGTGTATCCACTTGGTGGGTTGCCATCAGCATGGCGATAACCAACCAACCTAAGGGGACCGTCTGTTTATGACAATCAGTCTAGAAAGAAAGCGTATAGGCTTATATCTCTCTAAAGTGGAACTGATTGCAAGGATAGTCTATCTTCGGTTCGACAAGGGCTATTCGACCTAGGGAGACTACTAAGCAAGAAGTCCTGTGTAAGGACTACACCCAAGCTTGAAGTAGTTAGAAGGAAAGGAGCCACTGGGGGACTTATCCTAAACCTCTAATATATTCGACCTAGTTAGTGTATGATGGCTAGTTCAAGAAGAAAGTGTCTAAGCTTACATCTTCTTAAATGAAGTCAACATGGGGTAGCTTATAGCAGTAAGACCTACCAAACTGACAAGATGCTCATTGGTTTGTAATCATCAAGTCAGGAAGAAAGTGTGAGGACTCACATTCGCCAGACAAGTGACCGCTGGGGTGACATACTAATAAGGTAGTATATTGGCCCGACCTAGAGTAGTTAATGAGTGAGTGCTACGGTGGCTTGCTCCCACATCAAAATATCTTGATACAAAAACATATGTGTTTGTTTATGTTGTGAAAGAGGGAATAGTATGCCGCTTGGGTTCTCTTACACCAACCCTAAACATGTAGAAATTGATGAAATGGTACCACAGGGGCAATTGTGACTCCACCAAGAAAGGATGCCGCTCGGGTTCTCTTACACCTAACTTAGTTGTACTAGCCGAAATAGGATGCCTCTTGGGTTCTCTTACTCCTATCCTAATAGCTCTGGAAAATTATGTGTAGTTCGTGTTTGTGTAGTGGAGGAATAGGATGCCGCTTGGGTTCTCTTACTCCTACCCTAAACACGTCGTGGCGGATTCATAAGCGAAAGAAATTTATAACACATAAGAGATAGAATTTGATATAAAAAGAAGTTTATTGATGTTTGTTTTTAAATTAGATTTTAAGGATATTATTTCTTTAAGTAGAGTCCATTTATTGGAAGCATAGGAAGCTCTCCCATACAGTTTATAAGTTGATAAGATCCTCCTTAGTAAGCCTTTTCTATGGCAAAAAGGGCCTTCCCAAATAGGTTTAAACTTGTCTCCCATCTTTCGACTGGAAATAATTAGTTTTCTTAGAACTAAAACAAGCTCTCCTACTTGAAAAGCTCTAGGGTAGACCAACTTGTTGTGAGCTTGATTTATTTTGGCTTTGTGCAACTTGAGGTTCTGGTATGCTTGGAGGCGTCTCTCCTCCAAACCTTCGAACACTTCCAATCGTAACTTGACATTCTTCTCCATCATGATTTTACTACCCACAGCTATTCTGAATGATGGGAGTTGGACTTCTAGTGGTAGAATGGCTTCAGACCCATATACTAAGGAGAAAGGGGTAGACTGAGTCAGAGTTCTATATGTGGTGCGGTAGGCCCATAAGGCTTCAACCAAGTACTCATGCCACTATCGCTTATTGTCGTCGAGTGTCTTCTTTAATATTTGGATGAGAGTTTTGTTGAATGCTTCTGCTAGACCATTTTCCCTTGGATAGTAGATGGTAGAGTATCTCTAGTCTATGTTGTGTCTCTAGGCAAAGCAATTGATTTTAGTGCTCTTGAATGCAGTACCATTATTGGATATAAATCGTCGAGGTATCCTGAACCTATATATGATATGATTTCTAAAAAATTGGAGCACATGCTGAGCTGTGACCTCTCTGAGTGGGATTGCCTCCACCCCTTGGAAAAATAGTCGGTGGTAGCTAGAATAAGCCCGTGACCCTTGGAAGAAGGAGGATCGATCAGACCCATTATGTCGGTACCCCATCACTTGAATGGTCATGAGGACAATGTAGGATGTAGAATGTTGGGTGGTTGATGTAGGACCACACCATGTACTTGAAATTGATGGCATCTCCTAGCTACATCCATGCAGTCTGTAATCATTAAAGGCTAGTAGTATCCTAGTTTCTTGATCTTGGGTTTCATCTTCAGACTAGATTGATGAGCTCTGCATAATCCTGAGTGTACCTCGGTCATGATTTTATGAGCTTCATGTTTGTTTAGACAATGTAATCACATATGATCGAAGGATCATCGGTACAAGGTTCCATCCTCAAGAGCATAGGAAAGGGCTCTGTGCTTCACCTAATGTGCTAGTGACTTCTCTTGAGATAGTTTGCCTATATTTAGATAATCTATGAATAGTTGCCTCCAATCTGACTTCTCATCCTTTTTAGCAATGACAGCCTCCCCTTCAAGAGAGAGTCTCTTGATGAGTTCAACATTAATAAGGGATAATACTTGTCTATTTTGGACCCTTATTGGAATGGACTCATCTTCCAGACATGCCAACTCTTTGGCAAGCATGGATAATGCATCTACTATTGCGTTATCTCCTCGAGGAATCTTGTAGATAGTGACCTCTGGGATTTGGGCCAACAACTCCATGGTGTGCTTGTGGAAATGATGGAGTTTATGCTTTAGAACTTTGAAGGACCCAATGATTTGGTTGATGATGAGTTCAGAATCTCTAAAGATGTTGATGCTCTGGACGCATAGTATAATGTCTAACTCCAGACTAGAAATCAGAGCCTCATATTTGGCTTCATTGTTGGTGTATGGATTAGACAGATGATATGAGAATCTCATCACATCATAGTCTGGAGTTAGGAGAACTATCCCTACCCCTGCCTTTCCTGGAAGAGTATATTGTGGTTCTTCTCCTTTTTGAAAGGAAGCCACACCATCAAAATACATCTCCCAGTGGTGAATGCTAGTGTCCCTTAAGTTCATGATTTGTTCATTGGGGAGGTCATCATTAAATGAGGAATCACCAGGAAGTGGGTGTGCTGCTAAAAAAATTGCTAGTGTCTATCTTTTCACCACACGGAGGGGTATGAATGTGATATCAAACTGCGATAAAATTATGGACCAATGCACAAACTGTCGAGATAGCATTGGACGTGTCATGAGATATTATAGTGAATTGATCATGGAGATCAGATTCACCTTATGAGAAAGCATGTAATTCCATAGCTTTTAGGATGCAAAGATTAAAGCTAGGCAATGCTTTTCAATAGGTGGATAGTTTGCCTCGACAGGGATTAGACGATGACTGAGGTAGTAGAGAGTGTTTTCTTTTCCTTCATCATTGGTTTGAGCCAACAAAGCGTTAAGGGAGCCATCTAATACAGTGGTGTAGAGGATCAATGACTTACTCGGGATAGAGGCTGCTAGAAATGACAACATCATCAGGTAATGCATGATATCTTCAAAGGCATGCTGGCACTTATCATCCCACTTGAACTTGACATCCTTTTTGACAAGTGTTGATAATGGTTGGCATCTTCCTGATAGGTTGGAAATGAAATATCTTAGATATGCCAACCGCCATTAGAATGATAGGACTTGAGTTCAACTTTTAAGGGGTGGCATTTATAAGATGGCCTTGATCTTCTCTGGATCGATCTCTATTCTCCGGTGTCAGACTACAAACACAAGGAATTTTCCTAAAGTTACTTCGAATGCACACTTTAGGGGATTCATTTGAGGTTAAATTGTCTTAACCATTTAAAAACTACTCTCAAGTCAAAGAGATGGTCTTCCTTTTTTTGCTTTTGATTACCAGATCATAAATATAACATTTAAATTGATGATGAATGAGTCCATTGAAGATCCGAGTCATGGCACCCTGGTAGGTAGCACCAAAATTTTTAGGGCCGAAAGGTATGACCCTATAATAATAGATTTGGATCGGGGTTCAAAAATTAGTGTTTCTTCATCCTCAAGGGCCATCTTGATTTTGTTGTAGCCAGATGAGCCATTCTTAAGAGAGAATACTACATGAGATGAGGAAATATCCACCATTAATTCTGGTATAGGAAGTGAAAATTCATCCTTAGGACATGCCTTATTAAGATCTCTAAAATCAATGCATATGCGAATTTGGCCATTCTTTTTCTTAATTGGGACAACACTGGCAAACCAGGTAGGATATTTTTCTTCCCTGATAAAGCCAACATCGATCAGTTTCTTGATTTTAGAAGTGATCTGCTGTTCAATGTCTAGTCGCATGTGTTTAGGAGCTTTCTTGATAAGGTTAACATTAGGTTCTATTGCTAGTTTGTGGACTACTATGTTAGGAGATAAATCGAGCATTTCTTCATAATTCCATGCGAAGTAGTCCTTAAACTCAGCTAATAGCCTAATTAAGTCATTGGTTTCTTCTTCATTCAACAAGGAATTGATGTATGTCGAACATGGATTATCTTCGGTTCCTAAGTTGATTTCTTTGAGCTTGTCGATGGTTGATCTGATCTCTTCTTTAAACTCTAGCGGTGCATTTTTGACTTTAGGCTCATTTGGGTCATTTGAAGTTTCTAAACATACCTCCTCATAAGAGCTAGCATGATTTGAGATGAACCTATCAGACCCCAAATGAGTGGTGTTGACTAAACAATGGTTGTCATCATCAATTGGACCCACTATGCCTAGTCCTAGTCTTGATTGAGAATATCTGCTTTGGTTATCCCATAACCTTTCAAAGTAATCCAACCTTTATTTAGATCAAGTATGTGGGAGTAATCCCTTCTTTGCTAAGTTAAGAACACAAGGCAAATACCAACCAAAAGAAAATTGTATTAAATCTTTATATGAATCATCCTCAAGTTCTACATTGGCTTCTTGACTTGAGGATGATGCTCCCAACAAAAATCTCTTTGGCTTGACATCTGTGGATGACTTGGGGGGCCTCCTTAACTACTAAAGCTTCAACTTTCTGGAAAGAAAGTGAGGTTAGAGCTAAGGTTCCCAACTTCTGTCTGACTATTCTATATAATACTAACTTGGATATATTCATGCTTTGCTTGGAGGTCTGATATTCATCACTATCTGGATCGAATGTCATCTCCAAAGGGACCTGCTGAGAGGGGTTGGTCAGTGTACTAACCACATGAGACTCATCATCCAAACTGGATTTTAAATATATGTGGATAGTGGGGGGTACTCTTGTGAGTCAGAACATAGCTCCTATTGGGTGGATAATAGGGAGGAAGTCTTCCACCTCTAAAACTGTCTCTAGATATGCCTCTGCCTCTACCTGGTGTGGGTCGAATCATCCTACCCATATGTTCATATGGAGGAATGAATTGTGGTTGGAATCCAATATCTGCCTCTACTTCTTCCTCGGTGTCCGATTCTCGCTCACTTGTATTTTCTTTTCCTTTTCCTTTTTTCTTTTAATTTTCTTTTTAATTTTCTTTTTTTCTTCTTCTTTTGCTTCTTTTTCTTTTGTTTCATTTTCTTTTATTTTTGAACTTTCACCAATTTTGCGAGAATAGACTTTTTGATATGGAGGAAGATAGTAGGCTGCGTCCTCATATATCTTGACCTCTCTAATTGAGAATGGCTTCAAGTCTCCTTTGACACAATACTCGATTCCACCTCTTCTGAATTTGATGCACTGATGTAAAGGGGATAAAATCATGTTATTTTCGTGTATCCAAGGCCTACCGAGCAAGGCAGTGAAAGATGTATCTGAATCAATTATATAAAACTTGGCTTCTGTCTTTTAGTCATCTATCTCCAATGACAACACTATAGAGCCTAAAACTCTCTTGCCTTGTTCATTGAATCCTCTCAATATCATCCAATCTTCTCGGAGTTCGAAGATGTCAATTCTTAAGTAGGCAAGGGTCTTTAGACTCATAATGTTCGCTGATGCACCTGGATCAACTAACACCCTGGAGAGTCTGAATTTACCCATATCCACTATGATGTAGAGCGGGCGATTGTGTTCTATTATCCTCAAAAAAAGGTTTTCATTGGTGAATTTAACTCCATGGGATTCTCTTGAGTAGCATGCCTCCTCTCCAATAGCAATCAGTTGAGTTAAGCATATTTCTAGACCAAGAAGAGCTTTGATCAATGACTCCCTCATCTCTTTGGATAAGACAAGGGCATCATATATGCTTAGTTTAGCTGACAACTTTCTTAAGTGAGCGAGGACATTATAGTCAACTCTGGGTTGGTCCTCCACAAGCATATCCATAGGTGGAGCATCTCGTTGAGGGGCTTCTTGATCACTAGAACTAATGACTTATTTACCCTTATCCTAAGGTGCTACCCTAGGAGGTAGAATTTTGCCACTGCGGAGGTTGACTTCAGTGATTTCATGAGATGGTTTAGTAGAATCTACATGCTCATCAGGTTAACTTACAGCTTCTCCTATAGGATCATCAGAGTCAGAGGGCTCCAAATCAATCTCAATGGTCGAACCCGAGTGATTTAAAAATAAAAAATCCATTTCTAAATCAGAAGAGGAATGATCAGAACTAGAGTTATCATTATTATTTTGTAGACTTGGAGAGTTTTCGAGAGGAATAACATCTAGATTATCAAAAGTGGACAAGAAGTAAGTGAAAGCTTTCTTCATTGATCTCTTCTTAGGTGGAGGTACATGATAGAAATCTAATAAAATAAGCGAAGTAAGGGATTTAATGCTTTTATCTGTTGATACGATGCTCCTGCTGGTAGAAGAGGAGCTAGTAGAAGAAGAGGTAGTAGCTGCAAAGGTGGATGGATTGCTGGACTCAGACATTGGTTGTGCTACTGAACTATCCCAGGCAAGTAAGGTGGACTGTTGCTGCTGGGATGTCACCTCTTTCAAGTTGTCCTTAGCAACTTGCAAACCTTCCTTGGAGTTGGAGGTTTGTGCTGCCTCAAGAACCTGCAAAGGTAATTTTTTGATCTTAGAAATGATTTCCTTGGAGGTTCAGGATAGGGAGATATCACAACCTTCCTCTGTCTTAAGAAGATCGTGTGTATCTCCAAGGATTATTTTAACAAAACTAGAGGGTTATTTTAGTAGATATTCCTTAGGGATAACACTGACACCTGACTTGTAGCTAAGCTCAAGCTAGTCTTTAAAGGTAAAGTAATCTTCAAAGTCATGTCCTAGCATGAGGTGGTTGGGGCAATAGTTTGGATTTTGACTCTTGCCCACTTCCTTCGGCCTTCTAGGCTCTGGCAACTAGAAATCAGGCTTCTTTAAGAGATTCTTAAAGATCTTCCTGACTACCTCCTTCTTGAATGAATATGGTTTATTCAATTTATCAACAAGAGTAGGTCAATGATAGCTACCTGGTGGTGGGTAGCTATACTGCTGCTGGTGATGCTGATGAGGATATTGCTGAGGAGGCGGTGGTGGAGGCCACTGTGGCAATTGAGGTGGCCGATATAATGGCCGAGGTGGTGGCAAAGGAGGTGGGAGGAGGCTAGCGAGAGGCTGCCCGATCAATCGGCTATTTCCCCTTTATCAATAGCTGTGATTGTCCCTATCATCTTTGTTGACCTCACTTTTGGAGTGAGCTCTCAACTTCTCCATCTTAGACATATGACTCTTCTAGACACTAAGAATTCCTTAGTATTGAGACACTTCTAATGATTAGTTGAACACTTTACCTAGCCCTAGAGACTTAGAGAAGTTTATCATAGGATTAGGCTATGCATTAAGGATTTAAGGTAACCACTTATCCTATAGCTCAAATTCACCCTATGTACACTCCTTCAAACCAATCCAAGTCAAATCTCAAATAAGTTCCAACTCAATTTGATTTTCTCAAATCTCAAATCAATCCCAAATCAATTGAGTTTCTTAAATCTAAGAAAATTAACTCCAAATTCAATTCCAATCCCAAATGATTCAAATCCAAAATCAATTCTAAATCCAACCCCAATTCTAGATGATTGAAACCTATGATCAATTCCAAATTCAAAATCTTCCCAAGCCTTATGAATCACATCCAAGCTTAGCCAAACCCTTCAAATCAACCCAAAGCAAAGTGATTTCTTTATAAATCACTAATTCCATCTTTGTATTCACAACTATAAATGAAATTGGCATCCAAATCAACCAAATCAAATGAATATAAAGCAAACCAAATCAAAACTACTTTTTCAAACTTTATGACCTACCTTAGCAAAATTCACAATCAAATCACTCCTAATTCACATGATTCTCCATGGATCATTTATATTCTCATTTATCTCCACAAATATAAATGAAATATAAATTCAAATGGCCAAAATCAAGTTAATATAAATTCAAAACTCAAAACCAAACCCAATTTATATCCTTTAAGCCAATTTCTTGGATTTAGCCAAATCATTCTCAAATCAATCCAAACCCTTGGATTTTCTCTTCAAACAATCACTCCTTCAATCACATGGTCAAATATAAACATAAACTATAATCACCAAGCCAAAAATTGAACTAACCCAAGTCAAACCCATGTTCATCCTTTTGACTTGAAATTGTTAAATGAACCAAAACCCATTTGACTCCAAACCACTAGCACTTGGATTTATATTTCCATCATAAGTCCATATATGAGTTCAACCAAACTTAAATCAAGCCATGATCAAGATAATTCGCCCATTTAGGTCCACTTGACCCAAAGTAGCTTAAAAGATCCTTTTTTTGAACCAAGTTCTAATCCAACCCGAATTGGGTTGAACCAAGACCACCCAAGCCTCACATTGTGATCAACAATCATCATAGAATGATCAATCACTCAAATTAGGTCAAACCAAGTCAAACCTAACTTTTGACCAAGCCAACACTTAGCCCAAATGAGACCTGAACACGCCAAAATTCACTATAAGCCAAATTGATTGAAATCATTGATATTAACCAATCCATAATAAATTATTAAATATGACGAAGCCCTCACTCAAGTTAGACTAAACCCAATTGGCCCAACTAGCCCAAGTTGACCCAAATTGACCTAAAAAGCCAAAATGGGTCAAATATTGATCTAAGCCTATTTGATTGCAACTAATGGGTCAAATTCATTCCAAATTGATTGTTGAACTTGACCAAAGCTTCAATTGACCAATTAGACCCAACCTAGCCATTTGACCATGAACCCAACTTGACCCAAAAGGTCAAATCAACTTGAAATCAAACCAAATCAAAATTAATTGGAACCAAAGCTTGCAATACATTTCAAATGATTACCAAGCCTAAACCAACCCATGACCTAACCCAATTGGGTCAAATGGGTGAAATTGGTCAACTTAACCCATTTGACCCAAATGAACCTAAATGAACCAAAACCAAATCTAAACCAAATTGAACCAAACCAATGATACCCATAGGCTTCAAATGATCATTTGAACTTGACTTAACCCATGGTTTGACCCAATTTGACCAACTAATTTGACCCAACTTGACCTAAATGGGTCAAATTAAGCCAAATCAAATCAAATGAACTCCAAATCACTTGAAATTCATTTCAAATCTACCCAAATCAAACTCATAGCCAAATGACCACTTTGCCCTTGGGTCGAAGGGTACCCATGACCAAATTCACTTGGAATTTGGCCATTCCTTTCCCAGGGCCACTTGGCATCCATCTATTAGTTCACATGGGTACCAAGGAGGGTGGTGAACATGACCCAATGAGCTTGGATCGGCCATGACCTAAGGGGAGGCCAAACTGACCTCCCCAATCACACTTGGACAATTAGCTCACCAAATTCACTCACCAATCACATGGGTAGCCACTTTCTATCACTCCTCCATCCATAACGACACATGTGGGATGTTTTCAAGCTAAAACCAATCAGCCAATCCAAGCCATTGAGCCAAAATGACATATCAGCCATCCACCGTCCGATCTAAAGAGGGGGAGATATACCCCCCTATTGACCTCACATTTAGAGTGAGCTTTCAACTCTTCCATCCTAAACATAAGGACTCCTCTAAACACTAAGAGTTTCTTAGTCTTAAGACACTTCTAGTGATTAGGTGACCACTTAACCTAACCTTAGAGACTTTAAAGAGTTAGCGATAGAAATAGGTTTTGCCTTAAGGGTATTAGGAAGACTTGCCTACCCTATAGCTTAAACCTAATCCTTGCTTCCCTCCTTTGAACCAATTCCAAATCAAATCTTAAATCAATTCCAACTCAATTGATCTTCTCAAATCATGAATCAATTCCAAATCAAACTTGAATCAATTCCAACCCAATTAATTTTTTTTCAAATCATAAATCAATTCTAAAATCCAAATCATAAATCAATTCCAAATCAAATGATTGAAACCCATGATTGAATTCAAATCCCAAAATCTTTCCTAAGCCTTTTAATTTCATCTTATGGTCTTAGCTCAAACTAAATCCAAATCTCTCCAAACTCAAAAGATTTCATCATAACCCATTTATGTTCTCATTTATATTCATAAATATAAATGAAATATAAATTCAAATAACCAAAAATAAACTCAAAACTCAAATCTAAATCCAACTTAAATCTAACTTATACTCTTTCAAGTCAAATCCTTGAATTTAGCCAAATCATTCTCAAATCAATCCAAACCTTTGGATTTTATCTTCAAATAATCTTTCCTTCAATCACATGCCCAAATATAAATATAAACTACAATCATAAAACCAAAATCAAACTAACCCAAGTTAAACCCATGTTCACCCTTTTGACTTGAAATTATCAAATGAACCAAAATCCATTGGACTCCAAATCACTTACGATTGGATTTATATTTTCATCATATGCCCATATGTGAGTTCAACCAAGCTTGAATCAAGCCCTAATCAAGCCGATTGACCCACTTAGGCTCACTTGACCCAAAGTGACCTAAATCACCTTTTTGAGCCAAATTCTAATCCAACCCAAGTTGGATTAAACTAAGCCCATCTATTCCTCACATTATGATCAACGACCATCCTAGGATGATCAATCACTCAAATTGGGTTAAACCAAGTCAAAGCTAGCTTTTGACCAAGCCAACACTTAGCCCAAATGAAACCTAAACAAACCAAAATTCTCTATAACCCAAATTGATTGAAACCATTGATCTAAACCAATCCATAATCAATGATTGAACTTGACCAAGCCATCAATTGAGCCAAACCAAGCGTAATTGGCCACTTGACCTAAGTTGACCCAAATTGACTTAAATAGTCAAAATGGCTCAAATCTTGATCTAAGCCAAATTAATTGCAACCAATGGGTCAAATTCATTTTAAATTGATTATTGAACTTGACCAAAGCTTCAATTGACCAATTGGACCTAACCTAGCCCAATTGACCATGAACCCACTTGATCTAAAAGGTCAAATCAACTTGAAATCAAACCAAACCAAAATTGATTGAAACTAAAGCTTGCAATACATTTCAATTGATCAACCAAGCCTAAACCAACCATGACCCAACCCATCAAAAGTCAAATTGATCAAATTGACCCATTTGACCTAAATGAACCTAAATGAACTGAAACTAAATCTAAACCAAATTGAACCAAACCAATGACACCCATAGGCTCCAAATGATCACTTGAACTTGACCTAATCCATGGTTTGACCCAATTTGACCAATTGGTCAACCTAATCCAATTTGACCCAACTTAACCTAAATGGGTCAAATTGAACCAATTCATACCTAATGAACTCCAAATCACTTGAAATTTGGCCCAAACCATTTTTGAATCATTTGAAATATGCCCAAATCAAAATCATGGCCAAATGACCATTTTACCCTAAGGTTAAAGGGCATCGTATGACCAAATTCACTTAATGGTCATTTCTTTTTCAAGTCCACTTGGCATCCTCCTAGTGGTCCACATGGACACCAAGGAGGGTGGTGAACATGAACCAATGAGCTTGGGTTGGCCATGACCCAACCCATGGCCAAGCCGACCCATCCAAAGGAAATTGAGCACTTGGATCACCAAATGCACTCACTCTCCTCTACTCTTCTGCCAAAAATGACTCACATGGGATGTTAAGCAGCCCAAACCGTGAACCCAATCTCACCTATTGATCAAAAATGGTATTTCATCCTTCCATCATCTGATCCAAGGAGGGGGAGATATACTCCCTCTCATTCCCACTCAAACCACAAGCACTCAATTCCATAGAGCCAAGGAGAGTGAGTCGAAGCTCCCCAAGCTTTTCCAAGCCCTTCCCAAGCTCCATTGATTTTATCCTTCTCGATTTTGCTCAAAGCCAAAATAGGGGAGGTCAATCCAAATCCCAACTCACTCAATTCTCTATCAAAACCATATTAACCTTACACACACCATCAGTGGACTTCATCAAGCTCCAAGTTGTTCCCAAGTCTTTAAGCCACGGGAAGCATCACCTCGATCAAGCCCGATCGCCATTGAAGGAGAGCTTGGTCAACCGAACCATCCACTTCAAATAAAGATCCAATACCTTCAATAGGGCTTTGTATCTATTAGACGAAGCTACCTCCTCCGTTGGAAGCACCGGAGATACCCTCCAGTGAGATAATTGCTCAAAACCGTAGCCATAGGAGAAATTGCTTGGTCCTTTTTGAAGGAAAGTGTCATCCCTTGAGATCTTGACCATTGGATGTGCATCCCCCTCCTTCCAAAGGTGTGGGATTATTTTGATCCCAATCTGAGCTCGGGTGAGCTCGAATTGAATGGGGAGAGATGAATGCTCGTAGCTCATGAAGGAGAAGGATCACACACCATGTGTATCGCGTGATTGGAATGAACGACTATGATTAGATCATGCTAGATCCCATATGATTTAAGCCTAAACCGTAGGATTAATCCTGGCCATCCGATCTTTGATGGGACGGCCCATGGAGAAAGATCCTCCGCATTCGGTTGACTCAGCAAAAGGATGTGATAACTTAAATAACCTATCCTGCCATGCCATGTGGAAAGCGCGTTGCATCATCTGCCACGTGGCCCAACGAGATTAGGGGGTTAATTAGGCTTAATTATTTCATTTTTAATACCGAAACTTCTAAAATTCATAACTAATTGTAGAAAAATCCAAAAAATAATGCAAACTCAAATTCATTTAAAAGATAATTCAAAGGAGAATAACATAAAATTAAATTTAATTAATTTTGAATAGTGATTTTAACTCAATTTGGATTTTATTAAAAATATAATTAAGCTAATTACTCCTTAATTACTTATGTAATTAATTCCAAACTTCTTGAGGTTAATTAGTGGGATGATCTTTGCCTCCCATGATTTGTTTGGAATTTATTGTTGGATTAATTGGGAGAATTGCTTGTTTTACCCCTAATCACTTTCTTAATTAATTAAATGTTTAATTTACCTATTAAATAATGATAAATTAATTAATTAAGCTTGCTAATCTTCATGAAATAGTGAATGGACTTAGGGAATGAGATTACGATTTATTTTCCAATCTTTTCCCCTATGTTTATTTCATTTGGATAAACACTTAATAAATTTGCAAATTAATTAATGGCTTAATCACCTCATTAATTAGTTCAATTAATCAAACTTAAAACTAAATCACTCCAAAACTTAATCACTTAATTCTTGGGTAAATTCTTAGGTGTTCAATAACCCAAGAGGATTTCAAAGGAAATCATAATCAAACTATATGTGTAGGAAGGTTATAAAAGTGCTTAATTAAACCATTTGGATTAATTAATCAATATTTGTGAGCCAATTGCATTAGGCCCCTTTATTTCTTAGGTGCATTGCTGATTTAAATTCCATATGGTTGCATATCATATGTTGGCTCATAATTACTTGTTTAATTATGTTAAAGTGGTGTAGGTAAATGGTAATTAATAGATTTAATTCACACCTTTACCTAAATAAAACATAAAATCAACCTAATTATTCTAAAATTAAACTAAACTAATTCACACATGGGAGAAATGGGTTAGGACCAGCAAACTCATTTCATATTTTCTAAGTCAAATCAAATTCAAAAATAAAAATCTCCTTAAAGAATTTTGATTCATTTTAAATGATCGTATTTTATAGGATTGTCCTTAGAAATTAATTAGGGTGAATGAAGTCATATGCTTACATTCCTTTCTTTCTTTCCAAGCATGATAAATATTGTTTGCCATATGAATCATGCATTCATTTGTTTTAAAAAATCAATTAAAGAAAATGTTTTCCTTTTATGTCAAATTGCATATGTTGGTTAAAATTAAGAACATGAGTGGCTATTATCACTATCACACCAAAAATTATTTCCAAAACTTATAAATAAAAGATTATGAGTGAAGTGATGCTACTTATAAATACTTATAAGATTGCTTGTGATTATAGCATAAGATGTATTTTATGTTGTTTTCTTATCTTCTCTTAACCTGGATTTTAATAGGATTTGTAAAGTGTATAGTTCATTTGAAAAGAATACAATACTTGCTTAAATCTATTCCTATGCATTTCCATGTTATGACTTAAGAAAGATCCTCACATTTATGCATATAAATTATACAACCAAATCAAACAAAAAAAAAATATTTTGCATTATTCTTTATCCATATGGTTCTCTTTGTACATCTACATGTATTTAAGAAAAGTGGTATATTAGTCTAATCATCTCGAGGCTGCGAGACTTTAAGTAGCCCTAAGTAGGTCTTGTACCTTATGCCCCTGTCATAGAAAATAATGGCGCCATACTCACTTATGTCTTTTATACATGTGGATGTGCATTTTGTTAATGGATAAGAAATCCTCCTTTTCTACATAATAAAAACATGCATCAATGGAATATCCAAATTTTCGAATCAGATCTCTTAGCATTCATCATTAAAGTGTGCTAAAATTTGCATTGCATGCATAGGTATACTTAGGATCATTCATATGCATGGTGTACATGATGGAAAGAAATAAATGGGTGTGTGTTATGTGTAGTAATCCACCTTAACTAATCTTAAGATGCCTTTCTTATTAAATAAAGATATTTAGAGTAAATATAAATTTATGGTTAATAAAAACACATAATAAAACATTCACTAAGGAAAAATCATTAATGAAACTACCTTAGAAATAACTTAAGGTAGGGATCAAAGAGAAGTTCTCTTCTCTTTTCTTTTCTTCACAATATTTAGTAACTAAGTGTAGGTTCATTCAAACCAAATCAAGTCATCCACTAAACCATTTAAAATAAAACCACCCTCTAAATTGAACCTTTCACACTTAGAAAATTTCAACCTTAAAGGCTAGCTAAGACATGCCACACAAGCCCTAAATGGCACACACATTAGGCTAAGTCACCATTTCTAGCTCCATGTTAGGACGGTGCATGGTTTGATGCATGATTTTATTTTGTGATATATTATTTTAGACTGGATATTAGGGTGCATGTGCGTAGTCTAGATGCTAGGCTGATTTTAACCTAATCATGCTTTATGCAGGGGGTTATGCTTAATGGGCCCTGTAATAAAAATATAAATGCTTTTGCTGTGCAAGTTGCTTATATCCCTGAGCATAACCCAAATTAGGGTAGGTGGACTTGGTTACCCATGTGTGAGGTGTTAAGTCCAAATTATTCATATATATGCTTGGGTTGTGTGGTATGTTTAGCTAATCTCTATTTTATAGGTTTAGTTAGATTTATCTTCCCAATTTTGATGCAAATTTTGAAATTAAGATTTGGAATGAATGTTATGGGGGAATTGAGGTGAACATTGGTTATAAGACCATGTCATATATACCATGTGAAGCCTTGGAGCAAACTACATCCCAAGTCAAACCAAAAGAACGAAAGAAATGAAGAAAGTAAGAAATGAAGAAATGAAGAAATGAAGAAATGAAGAATGAAGACCCCCCCCATAACATGAATTCCTTTTAATTGTAATTTTTCATTTATAATCCAGGTTGCATAAGGGTAGAGCTCAGCTACCCACATTTCTTTTCAGGCTGTGCGGTGGAACCCGGCCACACCAGCCTCTTATTCCTTTTGTGCTAATTTTATAAATTGATTGATGTTATGTTTATGATTTTGCAAATAGGATGACATGATTTTCCTAGTTTCTTAATTGCTTGATGGTTGTTGAATGGCCTGGATGTGGTTAGGACCTTAGAAAAAAATAAATTTTTAATCCAATTAATCAACTCAAAATTAAATTATACAACTCATAACCTCACCTAAAGCCTAGGACATAAAACAAGATAATAAAAGATTTAGCAACCCCTTAGCTGGATGTTGTATGTCTCACATCATGCATAAATCATATTACTTCACTCTTGCTAATGGAGGGCTTCCACCTTCACCTGAGAAAATGGCTTGACTTTTGAGAGCCATGGTAGAAATACACCTCATTCTTTATGATATTGGCCCATAACCAATCTTCTCATGCATTAGGCATATGAAATCTCATAGCCTATGTCAAATAGATATGTCCAAAAATTTAAATTTTTTTGACAAAATTGTATTAGATTTAGGTCATTATTCATGCCATTCTTGATCTAGTCTCTTAGGGGGTGAGTTTAAGGACTTTATTTTTCTTTTAAATAAATATTAGCCTAATCATCTTGCGAAGCATATGATTTGCCTACATGTATTTAAAAATTATTGGAGGAGTTATTTGGTGGCCACCCCAGGTGGTTGTAAGTCCAACAGTCAGGTGATTTATTCTCTATTGTGGAGGTAAATCATATACCCATTTTGCCTTAGATTTAAGTCATGCTTTAGCCCTCACCAAAGCTCCCTAGATTTAAGATCTGAGGTTACTAGTTCTCTTTATGGTCTACAAGCATAAATCCTTCTTAGGCATTCCCACAATCTTGTATTATAAAATTATAAGTCCTAGATTTCTAATAAACTTTTAACTCAAACAAATGAATCTCTTCAAATTCAAATAAATAAAGCCCAACCATAGGATAGATTGGAGTGCTCACTAGGCTTTCTAGTATCATGAGCACTCCCTACTCATCTCCTTTGGTTTTGATAAGAACTCTTCACTTTTGATCAATCCCACTTGATTTTCTGAAAATAATCAATTGATTGATAGTCTTATCTTTAAAATTTTTGGAGACAATAATCACTTACCTTAATCTAGAGTATTCCTAAGAGACCTCATTCCTTATGATGCAATTAACTATGGAGGCTTGCCTCCATAGGGAACTTAACAAACCTAGCTTAAAATAAACCCTACTTTACTTTTCCATATAAAGTAGGGGAAAGATCTCTGGTACATTCGAAGACCCATTGGCCTTAGGAGTCCTTATTATGTGATTAGCTCCATTGTAGGATGGTGACTTTTTTCTCTCGAGATAGTATATCGTTCCTCAATTTCGTACTCGATCACCTCAATAAGTACCCCCGTAAGATCTACTGGTGTCCCCTACAACTATACAAAAAAATAAATACTATAGATTTTTCTGGTGACTCCATTGGGAAATGTTCCTCTCTCTATCTTTGATAAATGATCATTGTCTCTAAGTATCGATAATGGATTTGTATCTCATATGAGTCCAAGACTATCCTTCTTTTTTGTTGGCACTTAGCTCACTTTATTCTTAAGCTAAGCTAGCCAACATTTTTTAGGTTTTAGGATCTCACTCCATGTAGGTCTTAAAACCCCTGTTGGGTCCCCCAATAGGTGAAAATAAAATTTAACCAAAAGAGATAACTAAAAACCTTTTTTTATGAACCTCCTTACCATCTTTATGGTAAGGTAAGGTTCATTCCACAAATGAGAAAAAATAAATCCTTTATAAAAATATCACTTTTCAAAAGCACTGTCCCAAAGTTCACATAATAAAATATTTGCACAAAATTTTCTCACAAAATATATAACTCAACCCCATCTAACAATCCTCAGGATTGTTACATGTAGGTTCTTTTCAAAACCAAAATCAAATCATCTTTCAAAAAGCACATATTTGAAAATAACCATCTTCATTCAATATACCCAAATTTATTGTATGAAGGTTTCATTTATGAATAAAATAATTTCATAAAATTGAAACTCCACTTAATATATCTCGTATATGTTGAAGTTGGAGTTTCTTCCATTTCAAAAGCACATTTTTGGAAATGAGAATCCTCATTCAATATACCCAAATTTAATGAATTAAGATCTCATTTCCAAATAAAATCATATCATAAAATTGAAACTTCATCCAATATATTCCATATATATTAGAGTTGGAGTTTCTTTTTTTTTTTCAAAACAAAAACACAAATTTGAAAATAAGCATCTTCATTCAATATATCCAAATTTGTTGAATGGAGGTTTCATTTTAAAATAAAATCACACCATTTGAAACTCCACTCAACACATTCCACATGTGTTAAGTTGAAATTTCCTTTAAAAAAAAGCAATAATCACACACAAAAATTTCATCTTTGAAAAATAAAATATGATTGACTTCCATTTTACATACCCAAATTTGTTTAATGGAAATCTCCTTTACAAAGATTATGAAAATAAAAATACAATGGAATTCCATTTGACATACCCAAATTTGTCAAATGTGAGTTTCATTTTTTAGAAAAAAATTGAAAATAAATTGGATTCTATTTAACACATCATATTTGTTAAATAGAAACCCCCTTTCAAAAAAATAACATAAATCAAAATAAAAATGAAACACATTTGGGTTTTATTTAGCATACACACATTTGGTAAGTAAAGATTCCAATTTCAAAATTGAAACAAAAAACTAAACTCATTTGGGGTTTATTTAGCATACACAAATTTGGTAAGTATAGATCCCATTTTCAAAATCAAAACCAAAGTTAAAAACATTTGGGCATTATTTAACATTCACAAATTTGCTAAGTAAAGATCCCATTTTCAAAATCAAAATAAAAAATTAAATATTTTTGGGCTTTATTTAGCATATACAAATTTGTTAAGTAAAGATTCCATTTCTAGATTCACATATGATATACATCATGGGCAAACAAGCAAAAAAAATTATTTTCAAATATCTCATTTAGCATACCCAAATTTGCTAAATGAGTAATCCCAATATTAAATCTAAAATAAAATAAATTGACCCTCTATTTAACATACTCAACTTTGTTAAACAAAGGGTCCCCAAACATAAAATTAAATTCAAATATGAACCAATGGAAGCATCAAAAGTCTCTCCAAAATATTTGAAGCATTCAACATACACAAATTTGTTGAATGTGGATTTTAAATTTAAATGAACTCAAAATCTCTCCTAAATTCATTGAGCTCCACTTAACATATTCAAATTGTTGAGTGTGGGTTCAAACTCTAAAATCAAATTTAAGAAAATGTTAGCAGAATACCAAGGCAGAAAATCTGATTTGAGTTTATTTTTAATAATTATAGAGTTCTAATTCAGTTTCAACTCAGTCTAGTTAGCTTTTCTCAGTGTAGTACAATACAAATGGATTCACAAAAGTATGTGTTCACCTTCCTCTTCGGGATGGATTTGGCCATGGATCAGGTCAGCTTCCCCCAAACTAATTTTCCTCATTTACTACATTTTGGTCGAGGATTTGAGGGAGCTAGGATTACTTGTGAGGGGGCAACCCTCACCACTGTCAGCAAGGATATGGTGGCTGGGCAGAAGCCAGTCATCCGTATTGAGATGCCCTCGGATTTCAAGTTTCCCTCGTTGAAGAGGAAGATGGTAGAGGTTCCCTCAGCAGCTATAGTTTTAGTGTCTACATAGTCAATTATACCCATCACTGCCCTAGTGTAGGCTAGTACCCACTCATTAGCCTCTTCTAAAGGGAAGACTCTCCTGGCTTCAAGGATAGTCTCCCCTACTTTTGAGGTAGGGTCTAGCTCCCGTACTACTCCACGTAGCTAAACCCAGCATCGCAATAGGAGCCGCAAGATCAAGCGGCACCACATGCACATTGCCAAGGAGATAGAGGCAGTATCTCACATTGTAGAGAAGGGGTCACCCAGGGAGGTTTCTTGTTTCCTTACTCAGAATAGGTTCCATCCTCTTTCTAGTTCTGAAGCAAAGGAAAATGTTAGGAGGATTGCAGTAGCACCTCCACCTCTAGTTTGTTATGAGACACCAATTAGAGATAGAAGAAAGTCATATGCTGGCCTCAGGATAGTTTTGCACCAAGTTGGTAGGGCTTATGGACGGTTAGAGTCTAGTGCCCAGTTTGATTTATCGCTATTTCTCGCAGGTGGTGAAAAATATGGAGAGGGCTAGAGGCCCAGTCACATCACTAGGGAGAAAGGTGAATGTGAGTCAATAGCCTCCGCCCTCATAGATTTCCCTAATCGGCACGCTACTCATGTCGATCACATCGATAGTATTGTGTTGGCTTGTACCACCCATAATAGGAGGGGAGCCCCCATATAGAGGTAGTCGATGTTGTTTTTAGCATGCCGCTCTACTCCACATCCACTATTGCCAGTTCAAGTTTCATCTTCTAAGATTCCACCTAAAGCCATGAGACCAGCATCAGAGGAGAAGAAAGCCCCACTGGTGATCCGGCTACGGCCAAGGGATCCCACTTCATCTACTCCACCGACTGAGGTGAAGGCGAGTCCTCCTGCTCGACCTCCTACTTTAGTTGCAGTGAAGAAAGAGTGGCAATTCCATAGCATCATAGTTGTACTACCATCACCATCTCCTCAACTGATTATGGATAAAGCGCAAAGGGGAAGCATATTATCTCCATGTAGATCCCGGGGTGCACTCCACCCATAGCAGTTGATAGTCATGAGCATATGTCTTCTAGTGAGCATAGCCCTCACAAGGTTAGCACTTCAGTAGCAGGGGAGGTCAGGTGTATTTTCGTTAACGAGCATAATCCCACCACCATAATCTAGTATTTGTAGACGCTACGCTCCTTGGATTATCTTTGCGATTTTACTAAAAGAAAGAAATCCTAGTGTTGGTGACCTCAAGAGGAGATGGTTCAACCTAATGAGGATGATTTGTTGGAAGACTTCGATACACATGGTTGAAGGTTCTGATCACAGTCAAGGTGTCGCCAAATGTAACGAGCAACCTATTCACCCAACACCTCCTTCAATAACTCAAGAAAAAAGATGAGTAGATTTATAAGATGGGAAGGAGAGTTGAAGATTTATTAGTGGTAGTCCTAGTACTTTAGAATCAAGCTCCAGCGATACAACCTACCATTGTGAAGACTGCTCTGCCTAAGATATTACATGTCCTTGATCAACCCAAGAGTTCACCTCCAATAGAGCAGGGTAGTACTAGCTTGCATAAGAAGGTAGTGGATAGTACCTGCATACAAGAAAGAGACATCAAACTCATGGTGGAACTACAAGTGAAGGAAGTGCTGGTGGAAGCCCGAGGTGCTTCATTAGTTCCAAAGGGTAGACCCTTCCTAGAGGAATTTGATGCTATCCAATATTCTAAGGGTTGTATGCATCCTTCTTTCAAAAGTTCTGATGATAGTGGGAACCCTCGCCAATATATAGCACACTTTAGGGCCAGTTGTTGCAACGCTGGTGGCAACGATGCATTATTGTTTTGTCTCTTTATCAGCAATCTAGCAGGCATAGCTTTTTATTGGTACGCTGAACTCCCTAATGATTAAGTGAAGACTTTTGTTGAGTTGGAGCAACTCTTTGTTAAGAGATTTGCTGGAGCTTAGCAAAGGGTAAATGCGGGTAATCTCATTGTAGCTCAACATCATCCCAATGAGTCCTTTGTTGATTACATTCTTAGATGACACAATTTAAGTATGAAATGCGAACCACAGTTATTTGAAGAACATGCTATTGACTATTAAAGAATATTTAGGTGCATCAGTGAATATTATGAGCCTAAAAAACCTTTCCTATTTAAGTATTAAAATCTCTGAACTCCAATGAGATCATATGATGTTGAGAGGATTCAATGAATAGGGCGAGAGGGCTTTAGGCTCCATAGTGTTACATTTGGAGATAGGCGACTAGAAGACTGAAGGCAAGTTCTATATAATTGATTCAAATACATTGTTTACTACTTTGCTCAGTAAGACTTGGATACACCAGAACAAGATGGTTCCATCCTCTCTTTATTTGTGTATCAAGTTTTAAAGAGATGGAATCAAATACTATGTAAAAGGAGATGAAAAACCATTCTTAGTTAGAGAGGTTGAGATATATGAGGACATGATCTACTATCTTCCTCAAAATCAAAACATCTATTCTCATGAACTTGGCCAAAATTTGAATATAAAATAAAAACAAAAAGAAGAAAAAGAAAAAGAAGAAAAAGAAGAAAAAGAAAAAGAAAAACAAAAAAAAAGGAAAAAAGAAAGTACAAGTGAGCGAGAAAAGCACACCGAGGAAGAGGTAGAGCCACATGTTACATTCCACCCATAGTTTGTTACACCATATAGACATATGGGTAGGATGACTTGACCTCCAGCAGGTAGAGGCAAAGGTAAATATAGAGGCAGTTCTAGAGGTGGAAGACCCCTTGGTTGGTGGCCAGCCAATAGGGGCTATGTTCCAGTTCACAAGAGTACTCCTACTATTCACATAGACTTAGAATCTAGATTGGAGGATGAGTCTCATGTGATTAGCACAACAACCAACCCCTCTTAACAGGTTTCATTAGAGGTGACACTCAAGCCAGATAATGACTAAGACCAGACCTCCAAGCAAAGTATAAATGTATTCGAATCAGGATTATGTAAAATTATTAGGTAGTAGTTGGGAACCTTAGCTCTAACCCCACTTTCATCTCAAAAAGTTGAGGGTTTGGTAGTTAAGGAAGCCCCTAAATCTTCCATGGATGTCAAGCCAAAGAGATTCCTGTTAGGATCATCATCCTCAAGTCAAGAAGCAGATGTAAAATTTGAGAATGATTCATATAAAGATTTCATAAAATTACCTTTTGATTGGTACTTGCCTTGTGTTCATAATCTTGCAAAGAAAAGTTTGATTTCTTACATATGGTCCAGACACAGGTCAGAGTATTTCAAGATGCTGTGGGACAACAAATGTAGGGATGCACAATCAAGACCAGGACTAGGATTCGATATAGTGGGACCAGTTGATGAAGATGATTACTGCTTAGTTGTCATTAATCATCTAGAGTTTGATAGGATCTTCTTAAACTGCACTAACTCTTATGAGAAAGTGTGTTTAGAAACTTTAGATGATCCTGATGATCTTCAAATCAAAGATGCACCTTCATAATTTGAAGAAGAAATTAATTCAACCATCGATAAGCTCAAAGAAATCAACCTCATGATAGAAGAAGATCCATGCCACATATACATCAGTTCTCTATTGAATGAAGAAGAAACCAATGACTTAGTTAGGCTGTTGATTGAGTTTAAGGACTGCTTTGCATGGAGCTATGAAGAGATGCCCAAATTATATCCTTACATAGCAGTCTACAAACTAGTAATACACCTTAGCGCTAGCCATTTCAAGCAAGCTCCTAGATGCATGCAATTAGAAATTAAACAATAGGTCATTTCTGAAGTCAAGAAACTGATCAATGCTGGCTTTATCAGGGAAAAAAAATGCCCTGCGTGGTTAGCTAGTGTTGTCCTAGTTAAGAAGAAGAATGGCCAAATTCGTATATGCATTGATTTTAGGGACTTAAATAAGGCATGTCCTAAGGATGAATTTCCACTTCCTATACTAGAGTTAATGGTGGACATTGCCTCATCTCATGCAATATTCTCTTTTATGGATGGGATAACCAAATTAAGATGGCCCTTAAGGATGAGAGGAATACTACTTTTTAAACCTAGATCAGAATCTATTGTTATAAGGTCATGCCCTTCAGCCTTAAAAATGCTGGTGCTACTTACGAGCGAGCCATAACTCAAATTTTTGATGAACTCATTCATCATCAAGTAGAATGCTACGTCAATGATCTAGTAGTCAAAAGTAAAGAATAAGAATATAATCTCTTTGACTTGAGAGTAGTTTTCGAATGGTTATGATAATTCAATCTCAAAATGAACCCTATGAAGTGTGCATTCAGAGTAGCTTTAGGGAAGTTTCTTAGGTTTATTGTCTGACACTAGGGAATAAAGATAGACCCCCTAAAAGTCTAACTAAACTCAGATCATTCTAAGGGTGATTGGCATATCTAAGGCACTTTATCTCCAATCTATTAGGGAGATACAAGCCATTTTCAACACTTATCAAAAAGGATGCTAAGTTCAAGTGGGATGATAAGTGCCAGCTTGCTTTTGAAGACACCAAATAACATTTGGTGAAGCAGCTAATTCTAGTAGCCCCTATCCTTGGAAAGACACTTATCCATTACACTACTGCATTGGATGACTCCCTTGGCACTTTGTTGGCCCAAACCAATGATGGGAAGGAGAATACTCTACTCTCATCATCGCCCCGATCCCTACCCACCTATTGAAAAATATTGCCTAGCTTTAATTTTTGCATCCCAAAAGCTACGACACTACATGCTCTCTCATAAGGTAAAATTGATTTCAAGAACCAATCCACTGTAGTATCTCATGACACGGCTGATGTTATCCAGACGGTTGGTACATTGGTCCATGATTCTTTCATAGTTTGATATTACATTCGTACCCCTCTGTGATGTGAAAGGACATGCACTAGCAGATTTCTTGGTAGCACGCCCACTTCCTGCCGATTTCCCTCTTCGTGATAACCTCCTGATGAACAAATCATGAACTTAGAGGATACTAGCATTCATCATTGGGAGTTGTATTTTGATGGTGCGGCTTCCTTTCAAAAAGGAGAAGAACCACGATCCACTCTTCCAGGAAAGGGAGGAGTAAGAATAGTTCTACTAACTCCAGACTACGATGTGATGAGATTCTCATACTATATCTCCAATCCATGCACCAACAATGAAGCTGAGTATAAGGCTCTGATTGCTAGTCTGGAGTTAGCTATTTTAGTGTGTGTCAAAAGCATCAACATCTATAAGGATTATCAGCTAGTCATCAACCAGATTGCTAGATCCTACAAGGTTCTAAAACCTAAACTTCATCGCTACCATGAGTACACCATGAAGCTATTGGCCTAAATCCCTGAGGTCACCATCTAAAAGATTCCTCAAGAAGAGAACATAGTAGCAGATGCTTTGGCATGCCCAGAAGATGAGTTCATTCTAATAAGGGTCCAAAATAGACAAGTCCTATCCCATATTAATGCTGGACTCGTCGAGAGACTCTCTCTTGAAGGGGAGGTTATCATTGCCAAGAAAGATGATGAGCTATATTGGAGCAACCATTCATAGATTACTTGACTAGAGGCAAAATATCTCAAGAGAAATTACAAGTCCATCAGATGAAGCAGAGAGCTCTCTCCTATGCTCTCGTGGATGACACCTTATACTAACAGTCTTTCGATCAAATGTGGTTACATTGTTTAGACAAATATGATTATGCAGAGTGCATCAATCTGGTCTGAAGATGAAAGTAAAGATCAAGAGACTAGAATACTATTGCCCTTCAAAGATTACAGACTACATAGATGTAGCTAGGAGATGCCATTAGTATCAGATACACGATGTAGTCTTGCACCAACCACCTAACATTCTACACCCGAAATTGGCCTCATGGCCATTCGAGTGTTGGGGTACTGACATAGTGGGTTCGATTGATCCTCCTTCTTCTAAGGGTCATCGATTCATTCTAGTTGCCACCAACTACTTTTCCAAGTGGATGAAGGCAATCTCACTCAGAGAGATCATAGCTCAGCATGTGCTCTAATTTTTTAGGAACCACATCGTATATAGGCTCGATGAATTATATCTGATAATGGTACTGTATTTAAGAGTACTAAAATTAATAGCTTCACCAGGAGGCACAGTATAGATTGGAGATACTCCACTATCTACTATCCCAGGGCGAATGGCTTCGCAGAAGAATTCAACAAAACTCTCATCCAGATACTAAAGAAAATACTTGATAACACCAAGCAATAGTGGCATGAGCAGCTAGTTGAAGAGCTCAAAGGTTTAGAGGAGAGATGCCTACGGGCATGCCAACAAAGCCAAGATGATTCAAGCTCACAACAAGATGGTCTGCCCTAGAGCTTTTCAAGTAGGAGAGTTTGTTTTAGTTCTAAAGAGACTAATTATTACCTATCGAAAGATGGGAGGCAAGTTTGAACCCACTTGGGAAGGCCCTTTTGTCATAGAGAAGGCCTATTAAAGAGGATTTTATCAACTTATTAATTATAAAAGGGAACACCCGATGCTTCCAATCAATGGGCTCTATTTGAATAAATACTATCCATAAAATCATGTTTGAAAATAATTATCTTCAAAAATTCTATTCCAATTCATCAAAATATTCTCTTCATTCGAAGCATTATTTGCTTATTTGTAAATCTGTTGTGACGTGTTTAGGGTAGGTGTAAGAGAACCCAAGAGGCATCATATCCTTCTTTCATAACACAAACACAAATTAAACACGATTCCCTAGGGCTACTAGAATAGGTGTAAGAGAACCTAAGAGGCATCCTATTTCAACTAGCATGGTTAAGTTTGGTATAAAAGAACCCAAGCAGCATCCTTTCTTGGTGGGATCACAACTACAATTCGTGGCACCATCTCATCAACTCTTAAGCATGTTTTAGGATAAGTGTAGGAGAACCCAATGGTAGCCTATCATCCTTTAACACAAATATGAACATATATCTTTTGTCTCAGGCTATTTTGATATGGGAGCAAGCCTCCTGTGGCACTCACTCATTAGCTGCTATAGGTCGGACTGACGTGTTACCTAGCTAATGCGTCACCCCAATGGTCTTTTATTCAGGAATATGTGAGTCCCTGTGCTTTCTTCTTTGACTTGGCCACTGCAAATTGACGAGCACCTTGTTAGCATGATTGGCCTTACTGCATGGTCGATAAGTTATCATCATGATTGGCTATGTTTGAGAGGATGCAAGTCTATATGCTTTCTTCTTAAACTAGCTATCGTGAACTGACTAGGTCGAGTTGAGGATTAAGGTAAGCCCCCAAGTGACTCCTTTCCTTTCGACTACTTTTGAGTTGATATAAGTCCTCTAGTGGCATTCACTTAGTAGTTGCCTTAGGTAGGATAGTATCTATTGAGCCGAATACAGACTATCCCGACAATCAATTTCATTGTAGGAGGATATGAGTCCCCAATGCTTTCTTCCTAGGCTGATTATTACAAACTGATGGGCACCTTAGGTTGGTTGATGTTCGCTATGCTGACAATGACTCACCTAGTAGATACACCACTCTTGGCAGATATGATTCCTCGCACTTTCTCCTTGAGTTGGCCACCAAATTCCTATAGACATTATCTTTTCGTGGATCAAAAAGCTTTAGTGGCCCTCCCCATGGGCACTCTACTTGACGCCTTTGCACCCCATTAGACATTACGGAGGCTACTCTTGGATTGGATAGCCCCCCTTTTATAGTAGCCATCCCTGTGATTGGAGAATTTGTTCAACAGATACACAGATTCTCCCTTGAACCAATAAATTTAAGATACGTCTAGGCTGATATAAGCTCCTTCTTAATGTGATCCCACGCAAACCAATAGGATCTATGATAGACAAACATACAAATTTATTCACTTGTGGATTAGGAATTCAATCCCCCCCAGCGACCCCTTTCTTAAGTAGGCATCCTATCTTTAGGCGCAGAAAACTCCCTATAGAATTGCGACTACACTTAAGTTGAGATAAGTTCCGTCAAGACTCTCTCCTGCCACCCCAGTCGTTCAATCTATTTTGCCACAGTTTTGTCCGATGGTCATTTCTCGATGTAAGTCTACTACGCATTCTTTCTAGCATGACTGTCACAAATCGATGGGCAGCCCTAGCTCGGGTTGACATTTTACCTTGCTAATGCATTGTCCCAGTGGTCTTTTATTCAGGAAGATGTGAGTCCCTATGCTTTCTTCCTTGAATTGGCCTCTGCAAACTGAAAGGCACCCCTTTGGTTGGATAGTTCTCCCCTTCGGTTGGAAAACTACCCCATTTGGATCGATAAATTTGAAGTAGGCCAAGGCCAACATGACCCCTACTCAGTGCGACCCATCGCAAATCAATGGGATCCATCAAATATAATTAAAATGAAATTAATTTTGACCATCATTAAACTAATTTAAGTTCCATAGTGGCATTCACTCAGTAGTCAGGCTAAGGTTGGGTTCGATTCATTGTATCACTATCACATCCTACCGACTTTGGAAGGATGTTTGCTATGCTTTCTTCCTAATACAGTCATGACACGCTGGAAGGCAGCCCCTTTGATTGGATAGTCTTGCTATGTGGTTGGTAGACTACCCCTTTGGATGGGTAAATCTAAAGTAGGTCAAGGACGACATGGCCCCTACTCAGTGCAATCCATCACAAACTGATAGGGTCCATCTTAAAATTCAAAATTTGAAATATGAAATAAAACCAATCAACCTCCCATTGGAGTCAAATTAAACAATCAAATCGACCAGCTTCTCCTTAGAGAGATGAAATCTTTCCAATTTCCTCAGTGGACTCAATTCTAGCCAATCTAAACCTGCTCCCATAGTGGAAGGTTCACACTTTTATCCCTAGTGGATTCCAAATTCTAATCTACAGTGTATTTAAACCTCTTATCCCCAGTGGATAACTTGAACCTTTTCTCCTAGTGGGAGGCTCAAATATTCAATCCCTAGTGGATTCCTCCTTTGCTCACTTACGTCTTTGACACAAGTAGAGTTGCATTGCACTAAGATCTTGATTCATTTTACACCTTGGGCTTAGGAGTAGATCATTTCTATTAGTGCTTACAATCATTCGAATATTGTTGGTCATCTCGATCAACACCAATATGCACGGTATGCCTTGTTAGTCACATCACACCTATTGGGCGCCCTTTGTTGACCTCACTTTTGGAGTGAGCTCTCAACTTCTCCATCTTAGACATAGGATTCCTCTAGACACTAAGAGTTCCTTAGTCTTAAGATACTTCTAGTAATTAAGTGAACACTTAACCTAATCCTAGAGACTTAGAAGGGTTTATCATAGGATTAGGATATGCATTATGGATTTAAGGCAACCACTTATCCTATAGCTCAAATCCACCCCATTTACACTTCTTCAAACCAATCTAAATCAAATCTCAAATAAATTCCAATTTAATTTAATTTAATTTTCTCAAATCTCAAATCAATCCCAACTCAATTGAGTTTCTCAAATCCAAAAAAATTAACTCTAATTTCAATTCCAATCCTAAATGATTCAAATCCAAAATCAATTCCAAATCCAACTCTAATTCCTGATGATTGAAACCCATGATCCATTCCAAATTTAAAATCTTTGTGAGCCATATGAATCACATCCATAAGCTTAGCCAAACTCTTCAAATCAACCCAAAGCCAAGTGATTTCTTTATAAATCACTTATTCCATCATTTGTATTCACAACTATAAATAAAATTGGCATCCAAATCATCCAAATCAATTGAATATATATCAAACCAAATCAAAACCCCTTTTTCAAATTTTTTTTTACCTAGCCAAATTCACAATCAAATCACCTAATTCACATGATTCTCTCATGGATCATTTATATTCTCATTTATCATCATAAATATAAATGAAATATAAATTCAAATGGCCAAAATCAAATCAATATAAATTCAAAACTCAAAACCAACCCAATTTATATCCTTTAAGCCAATTTCTTGGATTTAGCCAAATTATTCTCAAATCAATCCAAACTCTTCAAACAATCACTCCTTCAATCACATGCCCAAATATAAATATAAACTATAATCACCAAGCCAAAATCAAACTAAAGTCAAACCCTTGTTCATCCTTTGACAAATTGTCAAATGAACCAAAACCCATTTGACTCCAAACCACTTGCAATTGGATTTATATTTCCATCATTAGTCCATATGTGAGTTCAACCAAACTTAAATCAAGCCATGATCAAGCTAATTCACCCTTTTAGGTCCACTTGACCTAAACTAGCCTAAAAGACCCTTTTTTGAACCAAGTTCTAATCCAACCCGAATTGGGTTGAACCAAGGCCACCCAAGCCTCACATTGTGATCAACAATCTTCCTAGAATGATCAATCACTCAAATTGGGTCAAACCAAGTCAAACCTAACTTTTAACCAAGTTAACACTTAGCCCAAATGAGACATGAACAAGCCAAAATTCACTATGAGCCAAATATATTGAAACCATTGATCTAAACAAATTCATAATCAATTATTAAACATGACCAAGCCCTCACTTGAGCTAGACCAAACCCAATTGGCCCTCCTAGCTCAAGTTGACCCAAATTGACCTAGAAAGCCAAATTGGGTCAAATATTGATCTAAGCCAAATCGATTGCAGCTAATAGATCAAATTCATTCCAAATTGATTGTTGAACTTGACCAAAGCTTCAATTGACAATTTGACCCAACCTAGCCCAATTGACCATGAACCCAAATTGACCTAAAAGATCAAATCAACTTGAAATCAAACAAAATTAAAATTAATTGTAACCAAAGCTTGCAATTCATTTCAAATGATCAACCAAGCCTAAACCAACCCATGACCTAACCCAATTGGGTTAAATGGGTCAAATTGGTCAACTTGATCCATTTGACCCAAATGAACCTAAATAAACCAAAACCAAATCTAAACCAAACCAAATCTAAACCAAACCAATGAGATAGGCTCCAAATGATCATTTGATTTGAACCCATTAATTTGACCAATGGTCAACCTAACCCATTGACCCAAGGATCTAGGTCAAATTGAGCCAAATCAAATCAAATGAACTCCAAATCACTTGAAATTTGTCCCAACCTATTTATAAATCATTTCAAATCTAACCAAATCAATCTCATAGCCAAATGACCACTTTGCCCTTCGATCAAAGGGTATCCCATGACCAAATTCACTTGGAATTCGGCAATTCCTTTTCCAAGGTGACTTGACAAGGAGGGTGGTGAACATGACCCAATGAACTAGGGTCAGCTATGACCCAAGGGGAGGACAAACCAACCTCCCCAATCACACTTGGACACTTGGCTCACCAAATTCACTCACCAATCACATGGGCAGCTCCTCTCCCTTACTCCTCCATCCAAAATGACCCATATGGGATGTTTTCAAGCTAAAATCGATCAGCCAATCCAAGCCATTGAGCCAAAATGGCAAATCAACCATCCACCATCCGATCCAAGAAGGGGGAGATATACGCCCACTCATTCTCACTCAACAATAAAAGATTCATTCGTCCGAGGTCTAGGAGTCGAAGCCAAGCACTAGCCATTTTTGAGTACCCTTACTTTCCATTTCTCAGTTTTACTCAAAGCTGAAATATGGGAGGTGATTTCTGAATCCAATTCACTTGATCCTTAACGAAAGTGCAATTAATTTTGCACACACCATCCTTGGACCAAGGAGAGTTGAAACGAATTGAATCCTGAGCTTCCCCATGACTAGAGCTAGGTGTTCGATTGAAGCCAATCACCTACATGTCATGGATTGGTCTTCCGAGCTAACTACATTGAATCAAAGCTCATGCGGCTCAACAGGGTTTTATTTCATCCGAACAAAGCTTCCTCAATCATTGGAATCACCGGTCACAAGCTCCGGTGGGGTATGCCATTGAAATCGACCTTAGAGTAACTTTTGTTTGGTTCTTTGTGAAAGAAATGATCAAGTTATGCAATCTCCACCATTAGATGTGTTGTTTGTGCTTCCCCGAAGATGTGGGATGAAATTGAGCTCTATTCAAGCTCGGATCGAGTGATGATCGACGGATGACATCCGTCTCTCGCCGCTCGGTAGGGGATGGATCACAAAACATCCATTCCACATGATCGGATCGAACGGTCCTGATCAAATAACGCTTTAGATCTCTCTGATTTCTTCCTAAACTATGGGATTAATCTTGGCCGTCTAATCTTAGATCTAAGAGTAGAGAAAGTGCAGCCACCGAACCAATAATGGATAACTTAAATAACCAATCCTATCACGCCACGGAAAGTGCGACACGCGCCCCACATGGCTAACGGATTAGAGTTTAATTAGGCTTAATTAATATGATTTTAATGGTGAAACTTCCAAAATTCATAGCTAATTCTAGAAAAATCTAAAAATATAAATAAATACTCATTTTAAAGGTAATTCAGAGGAGAATAATATAAAATTAAAATCAATTAATTTTGAATAATGATTTTGACTCAATTTAAGTGTTTTTGGAAATGTAATTAAGATAATTACTCTCTAATTACTCCAGTAATTAATTCTAAACTTTCTGAGATTGATTAGTGGGATGGCCTCTACCTCCCATAATGTTCTTTGAATTTATTGCTTGATTAATTAGGGGAATTACTTGTTTCCTTCTTAATCACTCACTTAACTAATTAAATGATTAATTAGCATGCTAAATAGTAATTAATATATTAATTAAACTTGCTAATCATTATGAAACAGTGAATGGACATAGGGAATGAGATTAGGACCTCTTTTGCAATCTATTCTCCTAAGTTTATTTCATTTGGATAACACTTAATCAATTTACAATTAATTAATGGCTTAATCACTTCATTAAATAGTTTAATTAATCAAACTTAAAACTAAATCATTCCAACACTCAATCATTCAATTCTTGTGTAGATTCTTAGGTGTTCAATAACCTAAGAGAATTTTAAAGGATATTATAATCAAACTACATATGTAGGAGGGTTATAAAAGTACTTAATCAATCCATATAGCTTAATAATAAGCCAATACATGTTTCATTTCTTAGGTGCATTGCTTATTTAATTTCCATGTGGTTACATATCATATGTTGGCTTATAATTACTTGGATAATTATGTTAAAGTGGTATAGGTAAGGGATAATTAATGGATTTAATTCATACCTTAACCTAATCAAAACATAAAATCAACCTAATTGTTCTAAATTAAACCAAACCAATGGGGAATGGACTAGAAAACCCTTTTCATATTTCCTAAGTCAAATCTAATTCAAAGATAAAAATCTCCTTAAAGAATTTTTGATTCATTTTAAATGTTCTTATTTTATATGATTATCCTTAGGAATTAATTAAGGTGAATGAAGTCATGTTCTTACATTCCTTTTATTTCTTTCCAATCATGCTAAATACTATTTTCCATATGAAATCATGCATTCATTTCTTTAAAAAATTAATTGAATAAAGAGTTTCTTTTTTATGTCAAATTGCATGTGTTGGCTAAAATTAAGAATATGAGTGGCTATTATCACTATTAAACCAAAAATTATTTTTTAAAAAAACCTATAAATCAAAGATTATAAATGAAGTGATGTTAGTTATAAATATTTATAATCTTGCATGTGATGATAACATAAGATATGTAGTATGAAGTTCTCTTTCCTTCTCTTAATATGGATTCACATAGGATTTGCAAGTGTATAGTTCATATGAAAAGAACATAACACTTGCCTAAATTTATTCTTATGCATCTTTATATTAAGACTTAGGAATAACCTTCATATTACACATATATATTATACTACCAAGTCAAACATAATCTCTTGCATGATTCCTTATCCATTTTATCTCTTTTTGTACATCTACATGTATTTAAGAAAAGTGATATATCAATCTGGACATCCCGGGGCTGTGAGGCTTTAAGTAGCCCTAAGTAGGTCTTGTACTTTACGCCCCTGGTGTAGAAAATAATGGCGCCATACTCACTTATAATTTTTATACATGTGAATGTGCATTTAGCTAATCGATGAGAAATCCCTCTATTTTACATAACAAAGGCATGCATTATCTGATTAACAAATGGAATATCCAAATTTTCAAATCACATCTCTTTGCATTCATCATCAAAGTGTGCTAAAATTTGCATTGCATGTATATATATGCTTAGGATTATTCATATGCATGGTATACATGGTGGAAAGAAATAAATGGGTGTGTGTTATGTGATAGTAATCCACCCTAATTAATCCTAAGATTCCTTTCTTATTGAATATGGTTATCTAGAATGAATCTAAACTTAGGATTAACAAAAACACATAATAAACCATTCACTAAAGGAAATTTATTAATCAATTTACCTTAGAAATCACTTAAGGTAAAGATAAAAGAGATACTCTCCCTCTCTTTCTTCTCTTTATAACACTTAGTTGCTAAGTGTAGGTTACATGAAACAAAAGAAAACATTAAGTAAAATTCCCTGAATAAACTAAATTACTTAAACAGAAATCAACCCTTTATAAATAAAACCTCTCACACTTAGTGTGGTGAAATTTTTATATTAGTAAGAATTTCTAAAGAATAGAAATATACTTCCATCTTCACTCTATGCGAGATAAAATGAAGATCAAAATATACTTATTTTCTTTTTATGCATTTTTGACACCACGTAGATCCGCATATGTTCTTATTGAGGGTGATCGGGTATGACATTGAGGAGAGGTGTACTATCTCTAAAGATATAAGCCACCACCCTATAATGGATCTAATCACCTCAATAAGGACTCCTAAGGACAATGGGTCTGCATGTGTACCAAAGATTCTTCCCTTACTTTACATGAAAAAGTAAAGTAAGGTTTATTTTAAACTGGGTTCATTAAGTTTCTTATAGAGGTGAGCCCCCATAGTTAATTACATCCTAAGGAATGAGAACCCTCAAGAATACTCTTAATTAAGGTAAATGATCATTATCTCCAAAGATTTCAATAGGTAGGACTATCAATCGATTAGTTTATTTTGGAAGATCAAATGAGATTGATCAAAGGGAGAGAGTTATTATTGAAGCCAAATGGAGGTGACTAGGAGATGTTTAAGATACTAGGAAGCCTAGTAAACATCCTAAACTATCCTATGGTCGGGCTTTACATTTTTGAAATTGAATTACTTATTTGAGTTGAAATTTTATTAGAAGTTTAGGGCTTATAATTTCCTAATACAAGGTTATGGAAATGCCTAAGAGGTGAAGATTTATGCTAATGGCCCATAGAAGGGAGAAGCAACCTCATAACCTAAATTTAGGGAGCTTTGGTGAGGGCCAAAAGCATGACTTAAATCTAAGGCAGCAATGGGTATTTGGTTTGCCTCTACAAGAGAGGACAAACCATTTGACCGCTTGGACTTACAACCGCTTGGGGGTGGCCGCCAACTAACTCCTCCTATGGTTTTAAATTCATGTAGGCAAGTCATATGCTTTATGCAAGATAGCTAGGCTATTATTTATTTTAGAAAGAGACTAAGTTCTTAAACTCACTCCCTAGAGAGAGTAGATCATGTAAGGATATGCTTCAAATGACCTCAATTTAATGCAAATCATATTACATTTTAATTTTATTTTTGGACAATCATTTGACTCAGGCTCATAGGATTCATATGACTAATGCATGAGAAGTAAGGTTATTGACCAAAATCAATGAGAAAGGAGGAGGTGTGTTTCCCCCATGGATCTCAAAGGTCATGCCAAGTTTCTCTGGCAAAGGTGGAAGCTCTCCAATCAAGAGTAAACATAATATGCATTTGTGTATGATGTTATAAAAGAAATACTCATCCAACTAATTGGTTGCTAATTCTTTTATCTTGATTTTAGCTTAAGCTTTAGATGAGGTTATAAGTTCTTTATTTTTAATTTTGAATTGTTAAATTTGGTAGAAGATTTTTTTCCCCTAAGAGCTTAATCCACATCCAGGCCATACATCAAGCAAGGAAGAAACTAGGAAAGAGATGCCATCTTAATGCACAAGCTAAATAAATCATCAATCAATTTATAAAGCTAACACAAAAGAATAAGAGGCCATTTGTGGTCGGGCACCACTGCACAAACCCAAAAACAAATTGGGTAGCCTAGCTCTACCCTTATACAACCCGGATTACAAATGAATTAAGTACAATTAAGCAAGGAACTCATTATTATGGGGGTCTTCAAGCTTCATTTCTTCATTCTTCTTTTCTTTTTTTCTTCTTTGGTTCCTTCTTTTGGATGATTGGAAGGTGGTTGCTTCAAAGGATTCACATGGTACATAATATGAGATCTTATGACCAATGCTCATCCTAATCCCCATAACAATCATTCCAAAACCCTAATTGCAAAAAATACATGAAAAAGGAAAAATAAATCTAGCTAACACCTGCAAAATAGAGATTAGCTAAACAAACCACATAAACCAAGCATGTATATTGGACTTATCACCTCACACATGGGTGACTAAGTCCACCTGACCTATTGGATTATGCTTAGGGGTATAAGCACCTGCACAACAAAAAACATTTATATTTTTATTTATTACAGTGCCCTTAAACACAATCACATGCATAAACTAATGATTAGACTAAATCATCCTATCATTTATTCTACGCAAATCCACCCTAACATACAAACTAAAACATATATCACAAAACAAAAGCAAACATCAAACCATGCACATCCCTAACCTAAAGCTAGAAGTGGTGACTAAGTCTAAATGTGTGTGCTTTAGAATGTTTGCGTGGTATGCTTAACTATGGCTTTAGGGTTTGTATTTTCTAAATGTGGGAGTGTTCAACTTAGAGGATGATTTCATTTAAGTTATTTTACTTATTTGGGTTGATTTTATTTTGTATTTTTATTTAGTTTGAATGAATCCTATAATTAATTACTAAGTTTTAAAGAGAGGAAAGAGAGAAGAGAACTTCTCTTTCCTTCCCTACCTTAAGTAATTTATAAAGTGGATTCATGTTTAGTTTTATTTAGTGAATATTTTATTATGTATTTTAATTAATCCTAAGTCTAGATCAGTTCTAAATAAACCTATTTAAAAAGAATGGCATTTTAAGATTAAATAAAGTGAACTAAATTCACAAAATTCATCACTTCATTTCCTTCCCAACATGTATAACATGCATATGGATGAATCCTGAGCATATCTATACATACAAATGAGAATGTTTAGCCCACTTTATAATGAATGCTAAGTAGTTTACTTAAGGAAAATTTGAATGCTTATGATGCATGATTTTCATTAAGTAGAAAAATGGTTTCTTATCCAATTTTCACATGCACACATGAATGTATGAAAGACATAAATGAGTACGACGTCATTATTAACTAGGGGTGTAAGGTACAAGATCTACTTAGGGCTACTTAAAGCCACGCAACCTCAGTGTTGTCCAGACTAATATACCACTTTCCTTAAATACAAGCATATGCACAAAAGAAATAAATGGAAAAGAAAGAATGCAAAAGTTTGTGTTGGTTGATTTATTTTTGTTTATGCAATTTATATGTACAAGTGTAGGTATCCTTCTTTAGTAATAGCATAGGCATGAATAGGAGATGGAATTGGGTAAGTGTTTGGTCCTTTTCAAATGATTTAAACACTTTATCAAATCCTATTCAAAGCTATACTAAAAGATGGGAGAGGTAAAACTACACTAAGCACATCCTTATATTTTACTCACATGCAAGCTCATAAATAAAATATAAGTAACACACTTTTGGTTTTGGTAATTTCTTCATATACTTTGAAAATAATTTGGATTTAATAGTCATAATAGCCACTCATATTTCTATTTTAGTCAAAACATGCAATTTGACATAAAAGAAAACATTTCACTTTCATTTTGATTTTTGAAAAGAATGAATGCATGAAATTCATATGAAATGTACATTTAACATGTTGGGAAGGAACTAAAATGATGAAAGCATGTAAACACATTCACCCTAATTAATTCCTAAAGACAATCTTATGAAATAAGAAAGCTTAAAGCAAATCAAATTATTTTTAAAGAAGGTTTGGTTTTGTTTTGAGTTTGATTTAATTTGAGAAATGTGAGGTGAGTTTGCTATTCTTAACCCATTCCCACATGTGTATGATATTTAAGTGCAATTTTTAGATGATTAGATCCATTTTATATTTTGTTTAGGTTAAGGTATGAATTAAGTGCATTAATTACCCCCCACCTATACCACCTTAGTATATTTAATAAAGTAATCATGAGCCAATGAGATGACATAAAACCTCATAAGAAATTTAAATTTGCAATGCACCTAGGAAGAAAAGGGCCTAATACAATTTGGCTCATGATTAATGATTAATTAAACTAAGGGATTTTAACTTAAGTAATTTCATAACCCGACTCACACATATGAGTTGGGTTTTGATTTCCTTAATGTACTTAGGCTCTTAAACACCTAAACATCTATCCAAGATAGATTAATTAAGTTCTTGAAGGTTTTAAAATTTTATGAAATTAATTAAGTGGGTAATTAGTGAATTAACCTTTAATTAAGGATGGATTAAGGAATAAAAGGTGGCTTAGGGAATATCTCAAGGAAAGTATCCCAAAATTATTCCCTAAACCTCACATCCACTTAATCAAAATTTAATTGACTCAATCAGAGGGTTAAAACACTAATTATTCCCTTAATTAAGCTTAATTACATTAAAGGAGTAATTAAGGAATGAGATAACAATTCCCATAATTAAGCTACCAATAAATCCCAAGAAAATTAGGGGAGGTAGGAGTCATCCCACTAATTAAGCACAAAAAGTTTAGGATTAATAAGAGGAGTAATTAGAGGGTAATTAGCAAATTAACATTCCTAATAAAACCCAAATTCAGAGAAAAATACTATTCAAAATCCATTGGAATTAATTTTAGAATTTTTTATGTTCAATCATTTTTCATATGCAATTTATTTCATATTTTTCTAATTTCATTACACTTAGATATGAATTTTAGGTTTGGTAATTAGTTAAGAATTATTTAAGCCCTAATTATATTATTAATCCTGTCAGCGCCACATGTACTGCTGATGCGACATGCACTTTACACATGGCATGATAAGATTGGGTATTTAACCCATCCCATCATAGCATCGCATGGTGGCGGTGCTACCCACTTTCTCCTCTGCCATGCCATCAAGGATCGGACAGCTGCGATTAAAGCCGTAGATCTGAGGGAGAAAAATAAAGATATTGCACATTTTAATCTTGGCCGTCCATCCAAAACATGCGAATGGATGACAAGAGATCCATCCCTGTTATCCCCTGTGAGCAATGGAGGCTGTCCATGTTCTTAAGTAAGATCCGAGCTCAATTGAGCTCGGATTGAGCTTGGATTAGGCTAAAATTTATCCCACACCATCTAAACCTAATGGTAAGCACATCTAATAGCTAAAATTCCATAGGATTAAAATTCCTTTTACAAAGGACCAACACACATTGAAATTAAGCACAAAAAAATGGCTAACCCCATCAGAGGTGATCACCAGCACTCGATTCCCTTGGAGAAGCTTCGTCTGGTTGAGATGAAGCTCTGTTGAAGGTTTGAGCTCTTGAAATTGAGTGGATGCTTCTATGGACCAACTCCCATTTGACTTAAGCTCAGCTTTGGTCTAGAGCACCCTTCCTTTACTTTTGGATCTTGGGAAAGAACTTAGGTGAGCTCGACTTGGTCCTCTGATGATGCTTAAAGAAGCAATTGAGTTGGTTTGAAGCGTAGAGCAAGTTGGAATTTCAGTGGAGTTCCCCTATTTTTGCTTAAGGAAAATCGAGAAATGGGACTTTGATTTTACTCTAGGATGCTTAGGATCACTTGGCAAAAGCTCCTCTGGCTTCCTAGGCTTCAATCGAATGAGGGAATCTTGAAATGAAATCAAATTAGGGGGTGTATATGTCCCCCTTTGGCAATCGGATGGTCGCAAGCCTCCTTACTATTTTGATCCAATTGAGCTCATGCAATGAGTTGGTTAGGCCGTTTAGGATGTCCTTGAATTTGGTTTTGGCCAGGGAGTGGGATGGTGAACTTCCCATGTGCTTGAATTGAGTGTAAGGAGGGTTCCCATGTGGCCATTTCAAAGCATGTGCTTGGTTTGTCCATTGGGCTGGGTTTCGCTAACCCAAACCCATTGGGTTGGGTGCACCTCCCTCCCTAGTGTTCACTTGATCCACTAGGAGAGTGCCAAGTGGGTATGAAGAGGATTTGACCAAATTCTAAGTGGAATTGGCCAAAATTTACCCTATGGCCTAAGGGTAAAATGGTTATTTGACCTTGATTTCAATTTGGGTATGTTTGATATGATGATAAAATAGGTTTGGCCAAGTTTCATTAAGTTTGGAGTTGGTTTGATGTGATTTGGCTCATGTTGACCCATTTAGGTGAAAATGGGTCAACTTAGGTCAAGTTGACTAAGTGGTCAAATTGGGTCAAACCAAGGGTTGGGTCAAGTTCATATGACCATTTGAAATATTTTGGTGGCTTTAGTTTGACTCAATTTGGTTTAGATTTGAATTTGATTCAATGTAGTTCATTTAGGTCAAATGGGTTAAGTTGACCAATTTGACATATTTGTCCTATTTGAGTTAGGTCATGGGTAGGTTTAGGTTTGGTTGGTCATATGAAGTGGATTGATATGTTTGTTTCCAATCAATTTTGGTTAAGTTTGAATTTGGCACAATATGACCCTTTAGGTCAAGTTGGGTTCAAGGTTGGGCTAGGTTAGTTCTGGTGAGGCTTTGGTCAAGTTCAACAAGTGATTTAGAATGAACTTGACCCATTGATTTCATTCAATTTGGCTTAGATCAAGTTTTGATACATTTTGACTTTTTAGGTCAAGTTGGGTCAAGTTGAGTCAAGTGGCCAATTGGGCTAGGTTAGGCTCAAATGCTGACTTGGTCAAGTTCAAACATTGATCATGAATGAACTTAGATCATTGGTTTCAATCAATTTGGCCTATAGTGGATTTTGGCTATGTTGGGTTTCATTTTGGCTAAGTGTTGACTTGGTCAACCCTTAGGTTTGACTTGGTTTGAGCCAATTTGAGTGATTGATCATCTCATGATGAGAGGCTTAGGTGAGTTTGATTCAATCCAATTTGGTTAGGATTATAATTTGGCTCATAAGGGTACTTTAGGTTACTTTGGGTCAAGTGAACCTAAGTGGGTCAAATAACTTAGTCAAAGCTTGATTTGAGTTTGATTGAACTTACATATGGACTTATGATTAAAATATAAATCCATTTGCAAGTGGTTTGGAGTCAAATGGGTTTTGTTCATTTGACAAATTCAAGTTCAAAGGGTGAACATGAAATGGATTTTGGCTTGACTTTTGAATTGAGTTTTGGTTAAGTGATTGAAGTATGTATTTACATTTGGATCATGATTGTAGGATTGATTGAATCATGAAGAAAAATCAAGAGTTTGGCTTGATTTGAAGTTGATTTGGCTAAGTTCAAGAATTTGACTTGAAAGGCTTAGGTTAGATTTTGGTTGAATTTGATCTTAAATTTTGAAGTTGGCTTTGGTTGTTTGAATTTATATTTCATTTATATATGTGAATATAAATGAGAATATAAATGGGTCATGGGAAAATTTCATGAGTTTGAAGTGATTTGAACATGATCTAGGCTAAGTCCTTAAGAGAGGATCAAGGTGACTTAGGAAAAGATTTGCGAATTGATCTTGAATTTTGGATTTAGTTTGATTGATTTTAATTTATATTACATTTATATATGTGAATATAAATGAAAATATAAATGAGTTGTGAGACAATTTTATGAATTTGAATTGATTTGAAGATGATTTTTAGGCTAAGTCCTTGATGGGAAATCAAGGACTTAGGAAATATTTAGAATTTTGAATTTCAAACATAAGTTTCAATCATAGATTTCAATCATGGGTTTCAATCCTATGGCTTTGATTTGAGTTTGAAGAAAATAAAATAGGCTAAAATTGATTTAGGTTTTATGCTGATTTGACTTGGATTTTGACTTGAAGGAAGGAAGTAAGGGAAGTATTTCAAGTTATAGGGTAGGCAGATTTTCTTAACACCCTTAAGGCATGACCTACTCCTATGACTAACTCTTCTAAGCCTCTAGGGTTAGGTTGAGTGTCCACCTAATATCTAGATATGTATTAGGACTAAGGATCTCTTAAAGTCTAAGAGGAGTCCTATGTCTAAGATGGAGGGGTTGAGAACGCATTCTAAAAGTGTGGTCAACACTTAACAAATCATAACCTTAAAGCCTATCTAAGACATATCACACAAACTCTAACATATGCACATTAGACTAAGTCACCATATATAACTTTAGGTTAGAGCGGTGCATGGTTTGATGAATGTTTAGTTTTGTGATGTATTATTTTAGACTGTATATTAGGGTGTATGTGTGTAGTCTGGATGTTAAGCGGATATTTGCCTTATCATACTTTTTGCAGGGGGTTGTGCTTAAGGGATGTTGTAATAAGAATATAAATGCTTTTTTTTCTTTGCTTGGGGTTGTTTATACCCCATTTTTTTTGCATTAGGATTAGGATAAGTTTTATGTGGACTAAGGAGAACATTGGTTATATGACCATGTCTTATATACCATGTGAGACCTTAGAGAAAACTACATCTGAAGTCAAACTAGAAGAAAGAAAGAGATGAAGTAAACCAATATGAAGGAATGAAGGACAAAGAGTGAAGAATGGAGGATGAATAATGAAGACCCCTTAACACTTGTCACTTCATAATTATAATTTATTCTTTCATTATACTGGGATGTATAAGGGTAGAGCTCGGCTACCCACATTTCTTTTTTGGGTTGTGCGGTGGAACCAAACCACATCATCTTCTTATTCTTTTATGCTAATTTTATAAATTGATTGATGTTATGTTTATGATTGCACAATTAGGATGACATGATTTTCCTAGTTTCTTAATTATTTGATGATTGTTGAATGGCCTGGATGCGATTAGGCTATTAGGAAAAAAATAAAATTTTTATCCAATTAATCAATTCAAAATTAAACTAAATAATTCATAACCTCATCTAAAGCCTAGGACATAAATCATAATAATAAAATATTTAGCAACTGCTTAGTTGGATATTGTATGTCTCATATCATGCATAAATTATATTATCTCAGTCTTGCCAATGGAGGGCTTCCACCTTTGCTAGAGAAAATGACTTGACCTATGGGAGCCATGGTGGAAACACACCTCCTTCTTTCTAATTTTTGTCCCATAACTAATTTTCTCATGCATTAGGCATATAAAATCCCATAGTCTGTGTTAAATAAAATGTCCAAAATTCAAAATAAAACTTGATAAAATTTGCATTAGATTTAGGTCATTATTCATGCCCTTCATGATCTAGCCTTTTAGGGGGTGAGTTTAAGGACTTAGTTTCTCTTCTAAAATAAATAACAACCTAGCCATCTTGCAAAGCATATGACTTGCCTACATGTATTTAAAAATCATAGGAGGAGTTAGTTGGCAGCCACCCTAGGCGGTTGTAAGTCCAACATTCAGGTGGTTTATTCTCTCTTGTGGGTTATGAGAAAATATTTTGAGTTTGGAGTGATTTGGATTTGGTTTGAGCTAAGCCCATAAGATGAAATCAAAGGGCTTAGGAAAGATTTTGGGATTTGAATTCAATCATGGGTTTCAATCATTTGATTTGGAATTGATTTATGATTTGGATTTTGAATTGATTTGAGAAAATTAATTGATTTAAGATTTGATTTGGAATTAATTCATGATTTGAGAAGATCAATTGAATTGGAATTGATTTAAGATTTGATTTGGAATTGGTTTGAAGGAGAGAAGCAAGGATTAGGTTTAATCTATAGGGTAGACACGTCTTTCTAATACCCCTAAGGCATAACCTATTCCTATGGCTAACTCTTCCAAGTCTCTAGGGTTAGGTTAAGTGTTCATCTAATCACTAGAAGTATCTTAAGACTAAGGAACTCTTAGTGTTTAGAGGAGTCCTTATGTCTAGGATGGAGAAGTTGAAAGCTCACTCCAAAAGTGAGATTAACAGGGGTATATCTCCCCATCCTTAGTTCGAATGGTGGATGGCTGATTTATTATTTTGGCTCAATGGCTTGGATTGGATGATCAATTTTAGCTTGAAAACATCCACATGGGTGCCCATGTGATTGGTGAGTGAATTTGGTAAGCCAAGTGTCCAAGTGTGATTAGGGTGGTCATTTTGGCTTCCCCTTGGATCATGGCTGACCCAAGCTCATTGGGTCATATTCACCACCCTTCTTGGTGCCCATGTGGACCAATAGATGGATGCCAAGTGGCCTTGGGAAAGGAATGGCCAAATTCTAAGTGAATTTGGTCACGGGATACCCTTTGATCTAAGGGCAAAGGGGTCATTTGGCTATGAGTTTGATTTGGGCAGATTTGAAATAATTTAAAAATGGGTTGGGCCAAATTTCAAGTGATTTGGAGTTCATTTGATTTGATTTGGCTGAATTTGACTCATTTAGGTCAAGTTGGGTCAAATTGAGTTAGGTTCACCAATTAGTCAAATTGGAACAAATCATGGGTTAGGTCAAGTTCAAACGATTATTTGGAGCCTATGGGTATCATTGGTTTGGTTAAATTTGGTTTAGATTTGGTTTTGGTTCATTTAGGTTCATTTGGGTCTAATGGGTCAAGTTGACCAATTTGACCCATTTGATCCAATTAGGTTAGGTCATGGGTTGGTTTAGGCCTGGTTGATCATTTGAAATATATTGTTGGCTTTGGTTTCAATTAATTTTGATTTGGTTTAATTTCAAGTTGATTTGACCTTTTGGGTTAAGTTGGGTTCATGGTCAGTTGGGCTAGGTTGGGTCTAATTGGTCAATTGAAGCTTTTGTCAAATTCAAAAATCAACTTGGAATGAATTTGACCCATTGGTTGTAATCAATTTGGCTTAGATCAAGATTTGACTCATTTTGGCTTTTTAGGTCAAGTTGGGTCAACTTGGGCTAGGAGGGCCAATTGGGTTTGGTCTAGCTCAAGTGAGGGGTTGGTCATGTTTAATAATTGATTATGGATTGGTTAAGATCAGTGGTTTCAATCAATTTGGCTCATAGTGAATTTTGGTTTGTTTAGGTCTCATTTGGGCTAAGTGTTGATTTGGTCAAAGGCTAGGTTTAACTTGGTTTGACCCAATTTGAGTGATTGATCATTCTAGGATGATTGTTGATCATAATGTGAGACTTGGGTGGCCTTGGCTCAACCTAATTCAGGTTGGATTAGAACTTGGTTCAAAAAATAGTTTTAGGCTTTTTGAGCTACTTTGGGTGGTAGACCTAAAAGTGATGTAACTTGCCCCAATTCTAAGTTTGGTTAACTATGGACTTATGTTTAAATATAAATCCAATTGCAAGTGGTTTGGAGTCAATTGAGTTTTGATTTATTTGACAATTTTAAGTCAAAAGTATGAACATGTGTTTGACTTTGGTTAATTCTATTTTGGCTTGGTGATTGTAGTTTATATTTGGGCATGTGACTGAAGGAGTGATTGTTTGAAGAGAAAATCCAGGGGTTTGGATTGATTTGAGAATGATTTGGCTATATCCAAGAAATTGGCTTAAAAGGTATAAATTGGGTTAGGTTTTGAGTTTTGAATTTATATTGATTTGATTTTGACCATTTGAATTTATATTTCATTTATATTTGTGAAGATAAATGAGAATATAAATGATCCATGAAAATTATGTGAATTAGTGATTGTGAATTTGTAGGTAGGTCAAAAGTTTGAAATAGGGTTTTGATTTGGTTTGATTTATAATCATTTGATTTGGATTATTTGGATGCCAATTTCATTTATAGTTGTGAATAAATGATAGAATAAGTGATTTATAAAAAATCACTTATGGGTTGATTTGAAGGGTTTGGATAAGCTTATGGATGTGATTCATAAGGCTTAGGAAGATTTTGGATTTGGATTTGATCATGGGTTTCAATCATCTAGAATTGGAGTTGGATTTGGAATTGATTTTTGATTAGAATCATTTAGGATTGGAATTGAATTTGGAGTTAATTTTTGGATTTGAGAAACTCAATTGAGTTGGGATTGATTTGAGATTTGAGAAAAATCAAATTGAGTTTGAATTGATTTGAGATTTCATTTTGGATTTGAGAAACTCAATTGAGTTGAGATTGATTTGAGATTTGAGAAAATCAATTAAGTTAGAATTGATTTGAGATTTTATTTGGATTGGTTTGAAGGAGTGTACATAGTCTGGATTTGAGCTATAGGGTAAGTGGTTGCCTTAACTTCTAATGCATAGCCTAATCCTATGATAAACCCTTCTAAGTCTCTAGGGTTAGGTTAAGTGTTAACCTAATCATTAGAAGAGTCTCAAGATTAAGGAATTCTTAGTGTCTAGAGGAGTCCTATGTATAAGATGGAGAAGTTGATAGCTCACTCCAAAAGTGAGGTCAACATCTCCTCCTCTAAGCTAAAAGAAGGTGGTGATGGTGGTGGTGCAAGCTGATCTTTGTGGGGTTGCCACTCTAAACCACGGTGGGTAGAGGTCAAGTAGGGGATCTCGGTCTCACCTCAACAGGTGGGATGGAGGGAGCGGGATCCTTGGGCCGAAGCCGAATCACCAAAGTAGAAGGTCTTTCCCCGGATGGGGGCTTTTGGATCTTGGCAGGAGTGGTGGATGCTGGGAGCTATACTGATGATGGTGGATGATGAGGGGAACGGTGTGAAGGTAACACCAACTGTCCCTCAATGGGAGATCTTTGCCTATGACATGTAGCATCGGTAAGAACAATCATATCTGAATGATCAGCCCTAATGGGGGGACGATCAAGAAAATCTATCAGAGTGGAGGCTGCCGACTGTCTAGCGTATCTCTGCCGCTCTCTCTTGTCTGCATGAGTAAATTCTTGAGCCTCCATGGCTCTCTCTTTATGGATTTGACCCCTAACACTCATAGGGATCAATGATCATAAATCAAACAAAGTATCGAACTTGAGCATCATTTAGCATTGGCATTAATAGCCCAACAGGCCTCTTGTTGTATCACTGTCTCATAGTATACAGTTGATTGAGGAGAAGCAGCAGTCCTCCAGTAATATTCCTCTCCGTCTGAGGTTGAGAGGGGATGGAACTTATTGTTGGTTGGAAGAGAAAAGACCTCTCATGGAGAAACCTCCTCAGCTATATGAGATGCAGGATCAAGCTCTCTAGCTACTCACTCATGTTCCCGCTTAATCTTTTAATTTTTATTACGGCATTGAGTACGAGTGAACAAGGCAGAGAGGGAACTAGTTCCTACTTCTTAAGTGGAGAATAATATCTCAGAAGCTAAGATAGCCTTAACCTTCGAAGGTAGTAGCTCTTGCAGGAGCAATGGTATGGATAGTTGAATAAAAAAAAAAGTGCAGATGCTAAAACTATCTCAGAATAGGGCGTGGGAATAATTACAGCCTTCCTCTTCAATGGAGAGTACTCAGAATCAGAGGCAATGTCAATATAGATGACTGGCTTCTACCCAGCCACCTCATCTCAACTGATGGTAGTGAGGGTTGCCCCCTCACAAGTAACACGCACTCCTTCAAATCCTTGACCGAAGAAGATTAGGTGGGTGGAGTTGGTCTCGAGGAGGCTGGCTCGATCCAAGGCCAAGTCCATCTTGAAGGGGAAAGTGAAAATGAACTTTGTTTACCTCATTTTTAGGATGAGCTCTCAACTTCTCCATCTTAGGCATAAGATTCCTCTTATACTCTAAGAGTTCCTTAGTCTTAAGACACATCTAATGATTAGGTGGACACTCAACCAAGCCTTAGAGACTTAGAAGAGTTAGCCGTAGGAATAGGTCATGCCTTAGGGGTGCTAGGAAAATTTTCTACCTTTAGCTCAAACCATTCCTCACTTTCCTTCTTTCAAAGTCAAACTCCAAATCAATCTTATTGATTTTCTCCAAACTCAAATCAATTCCATATGATTGAAATCCATGATTAAAATCTATGATTGAAACCCATGATCAAAATCCATCAAAATTCCTAAGTCCAAATTTTTTTAAGTCCTTAATCCTTCTTTAAGGACTTAACCTAAATCTTGATCAAAACCAAATCAAAGTCATGGGATTTTCTCATAATTCATTTATATTCACATATATAAATGAAATATAAATTCAAATCAATCAAACTAAACTCAAAATTCCAAATCAATTCTTGAAATTTTCCTAAGTTCTTTAAGTTCTCCCATAAAGACTTAGCCTAATCATGATGAAAATCAATTCAAATCCCTAGGATTTTCTCAAAACTCATTTATATTCACATATATAAATGAAATATAAATATAAATCAATCAAATCAAATCCAAAAATTAAATTCCCAATTAAAAAATTTTCATAAGTCCTTAATTCTCCATTAATGGACTTAGCCTAAATCATCATCAAATCAATTCAAATCCTTGGGATTTGCTCAAAACTCATTTATATTCTCATTTATATTCACATATATAAATGAAATATAAATATAAATCAATTAGATACAATCCTCAAATTAAATTCACAATTTAAAATTTTCATAAGTCCTTAATTCTCCATTAATGGACTTAGCCTAAATCATCATCAAATCAATTCAAACTCATGGAATTTTCTCAAAATTCATTTATATCCTCATTTATATTCATATATATAAATGAAATATAAATGTAAATCAACCAAACCAAATTCAAAAATTTAAACTTCAAACTCCAAAATTTTCCTAAGTCCTTTTAATCCTTCCTAATGGACTTAGCCCAAATCATGATTAAACTACTTCAAATCATTGAAATTTTCTCATGATCCATTTATATTATCATTTAGATTCACATATATAAATGAAATGTAAATTCAAACAATCAAAATCTAATCCAAAAATCAAACTCAAATCTACTCAAAATCAAACCTAAGCCTTTCAAGTCAAAATTTGAACTTAGCTAAAGCAATTTCAAATCAAGCCAAACTCTTGATTTTTCTTCATGATTCAATCAACCTTACAATCATGAATTCATATATAAATCCAAACTTCAATCAAACAATCAAAACCTAGTTCAAAAATCAAAAGCCTAAATCCTTTCATGTTCACCCTTTGAATATGAAATTATCAAAAGGATCAAAACCCATTTGACTTCAAACCACTTGCAAATGGATTTAAATTTCAATCATAAGTCCATATACAAGATCAATCAAGTTCAAATCAAGCTTTGACCATTTGACCACTTAGGCTCACTTGACCCAAAGTGACCTAAAGTACCCTTATGAGCCAAATTCTAATCCTAACCAATTTAGATTGAACCAAACTCATCTATGCCTCTCATCATGATCAACAATCACCATGGGATGATCAATCAATCAAATCGGTCAAACCAAGTGAAACCTAAGGGTTGACCAAGTCAACACTTAGCCCAAAATGAAACTTAACATAGCCAAACTCCACCGTAGGCCAAATTGATTGAAACCATTGATCTAAGTTCACTCATGACCTATGTTTGCACTTGACCAAGCCAACATTTGAGCCTAACCTAGCCCAATTGGCCACTTGACCCAAGTGGACCCGTTTTGACCTAAAGGGTCAAAATGTGTCAAAACTTGATCTAAGCCAAATTGATTAAAACAAATGAGTCAAGTCCATTCCAAATCACTCGTGGAACTTGACCAAAGCCTCAATTGGCCAACTAGACCTAACCTAGCCCAATTGACCTTAGACCCAACATGACCTAAAGGGGTCATGCTGAGCCAAATTTGAACATAACCAAAATTGATTGGAAATAAAGATACTAACCACTCCATATGACTAACCTAACCTAAACCTGCCCTTGACTTGCCTCAAATAGGTCAAATGGGTCAAATGGGTCAACTTGACCCATTTGACCTAAATGAAGTCATATGAGCCAAATTCAAAACTATACCAAATTGAATCAAACCAAAGCTACCAAAACATTTCAAATGGTCATATGAACTTGACCCAACCCTTGGTTTGACCCAATTTGACCAATTGGTCAACTTGACCCAAGTTGACCCATTTTGACCTAAATGGGTCAACATGAGCCAAACCCTGTCAAATGAATTCCAAATCTCATGGAACTTGGTCAAACCTAGTTTTTACACATGCCCAACATACCCAAAGTGAAAAATCAATAAAATGACCATCCTACCCCCTAGGTCATAGAACAAATTTTTGCTTAATCCATGGGTAATTTGGTCATACCCTATTCATATCCATTTGATGCTTTCCTAAAAGCTCAAGGGGACCTAATGAAGAGTGGTGCACCCCACCCAATAGGTTTGGGTCAGCCCAATTGGCCCCTAGACCAAACCCAACCCATGGGTCAAAATGCCAAATTCAAAATCCATCCCCCACTCAATTTCAAGCACATGGGAGGTTGGCATTCCACTCAAGGCCTCAAATCGACCATGTGCAAGCATCTAATTAATCAAACAACCCTCCCATTGTGATCAATTAGATCAAAATGGCATAATGGCTTGCGGCCGTCTGATCCTTCAAGGGGGAGATATACTCCCCCTAATTGAACTCAAATCCATCATTCCTCATTCGGTTACCTAGAGTGTAAAGCCATGAGAGTATTCTGCTTCCTGAGTGAAACAAGCTTTCTCAATTTTCTTCCTTAGAAAATAGGGGAGCTCCTCAAACTTCCTCTTCACTCAATTTCATTTCAATCTCTTGCATACTTCCGGCTAAGTGTGCACTTCCATTGGGTTCCCACGTGGGAGGGGATTGGATCAAAGACAAAGGGGAGCAAGGGAGTTGGTCCATGAGCAATTCACAACATTCTCACCGCATGAAGCTTTCTAAAGGAATCGAAAATGGGTGGATCAATCGAGGTATGAACTTTTCCACCAACCTAGATGTGGTGTGGACCTTATGAAAAAATTTTTCAATTCAAGTGAATCCCACCGTTGGATGTGCCGCCCTTTGGCTTTAGATGGCGTGGGTTAACTTTGGTTTAAATTTGAGCTCAATCAAGCTCAGATCTTCCCCTAGATCATGGATGATCTCTGTTGATCAAGGGGGGAAGAACTTGGGGGATCTCAGCCATCCATCCATACATTTTAGATGGACGATCGAGATAATTCCCATGTTTAGATTTCTTTCTATCCTTTTTAAAACCATAGGGAGATCTCTGGTTTTCCCATCTTTAATCAAATGGCAGAGATCAAACCGCGTCCGCCGCCAGTGGCCTTTGTGGATTTGACATTTAAGTGAATCACTCATAATGTGGATTTGACATTTAACCGCCGCAGCCACGCATCGTGCCGTGAGCTATAGGGTTAGTTAAAATGCCTTAATTAATTTTAATTAATCTATGGATCTTCTAAAATTTATAACTCTCTCAATAAAATTCCAAAAAATATGAAATAAAATCCTATGGAAAAATAATTCAACCTAGAATATTTTAAAATTAATTTCAATGGGTTTTAAATAATAATTTTTTTGATTTTGGGTTTTATTGGAATCTTCATTTTGCTAATTACCTTTTTATTATGCCTCTGATTAATCCTAAACTTCTTGGGTATATTTTAGGGGATGAGTTCTACCTCCCCTAATTTTCTTGAGATTTATTGAAAGCTTGATTAGAAGAATTGCATATGGATTTTTTAATCACCCTCATTATATAATTAAGGATAATTAGGATATGATTAGTGGTTTTAATTCATGATTAGAATTGATTAAGGCCAAATCCATTAGATAGGTGGTTTAGGGAAGAGTTTGGGATCATTTCCTTTAAGCTATTCCCTAAACCCCCTTTTCTCTCCTTAATCTCCTCTTAATTAAGGGTTAATTCATTAATTATCTCCTTAATTAATTTCTAAAAATTCTAAAATATTCCATAACTTAATTAATCTACTTTGGGTAGATGCTTAGGTGTTTAATAGCCTAAGTTCATTTAAGGAAATCAAAACCCAATTCATATGTGTGAAATGGTGTTTTGAAATTATTTAAGCTAAACCCCTTAGCTTGATTAACCTTTAAGTATGAGCCAAATTGCATTAGGCCTTTTTATTATTAGGTGCATTGAAAATTTAAATTCCTTTTGAGTTTTTATGTCATCTCATTGGCTCATAATTATTTTGTTTATTCTAAGGTGGTGTAGGTAAGGGTTATTAAGTTACTTAATTCATACCTTAACCTAATTAATACATAAAAATGGATCTAATTATCTAAAAATTAAAAAAAAATATCAAACACATGTGGGAATGGGTTAGGAACAGTAAACTCAACTCACCTTTTCAAAATTAAATCAAACTTCAAACTAAACAAAAAACATATTGAATTCACTTTGATTTATTTTAAATTTTCCTATTCCATAAGAATGTCTTTAGGATTTAAGTGAAGTGAATATTTTTACATGCTTTCATTGCTTTGAATCTTTCCCCAACATGTTAAATTTGTATGTCATGTGATTCATTCCTTCATAGTTTTTTAAATTCAAATTAAAAAAAAAATAAAATTGTTTACTTTATGTCAAATTTGCATGTGTTGGCTAAAGTGGAAATATGAGTGGCTATTACCACTAATAAATTTAAATTATTTTCAAAATATATAAATCAAATATCAAATCTGAAAGTATGCTACTTATATTTTAATTATGAGCTTTGCATGTGAAAGATTATAATGTATGCTTAGCATAGGTTTCCTTTTCTTTCTTTATGTTGGTATAGTTTTGAATAGAGTTGGTAAGATGTATGGTTCATTTGAAAAGAACCTAACACTTACTCTAATTCCATATCCTATTCATCCCTATGCTATCACCTAAGAAGATTATATACTTGCATACATACATAAATAAAATGAATCCATTAATGCAACTTTTGCATTCTTCTTTTCCATTTCATTTCTTTATACATATATTTGTATTTAAGGAAAGTGGTATATTAGTCCGGACAACCCGAGGTTGTGAGGCTTTAAGCCCTAAGTAGGTCTTGTACCTTACACCTCCGGTTAACAATGGCACATACTCACTTATGCCTTTCTTACTTTCATGTGTGTATGTGAAAATTTGGATAAGAAACCCTTTCTACTTAAGAAAATCATGCATATTCAACTTCTAAATTTCCTTAAATGGATTACTTAGCATGCATCATAAAGTGTGTTAAATACTCTCATTTGTATGTATAGATATGCTTAGGGTCCATCCATATGCATATTATATATGTTGGGAAAGAAATGAAGTAATGTGTGTTATGTGAATTTTGATTCATTTTATTTAATCTTAAAATGCCTTTTTTTTTTGAATAGGTTTGTTTAGAGTTTATCTAAACTTAGATTAATTAAAAGATTTAATCAAAACATTTACCTAAACAAAACTAAAATGTGAATACTTTAGAAATTACTTAGGTTAGGGAAAGAAGTCTTCTCTTTCCTCTTCATAACTTAGTAATTAATTGTAGGATCCACTTAACCAAATAAAAACATGAAATAAAATCAACCCAAAATAATTAAACAACTTAAATGAAACCCTCTAAGTTGAACATTTTTCACACTTAGAAAATTTGACCTAAAGCCATAGCTAAGCATACCACACAAACCTTCAAAGCACACACATTAGCCAAAGTCACAACTTCTAGCTTTAGGTTAGGTCAGTGTATGATTTGATGTTTATTTTTATTTTGTGATATATATAGTTTATACTGGATGTTAGGGTGTATGCTCGTAGAAACAATGATAAGATGCTCTTAGTCTAACTATTCTTTTTTGCAGAGGATTGTGCTTAAGGGGCACTATCATAAATAAAATATAAATGCTTTTGCGTGCTTTATACCCTAAGCATAATAATAGGCGTGTGGACTTAGTCACCCATGTGAGGGGTGATAAGTCCAATATACATGCTTGGATTTGTGTGGTTTATTTTAGCTAACCTTATTTTGTGTGTTAGATTTCCATTTTTTCTTTTCATGTAAATTTGTGCAATTAGGATTTTGGAATGATTGTTATGGGGATTAGGATGAACATTGGTCATAAGATCCTATCTTATGCACCATGTGAAGCCTTGGAGCATCTACCTTCCAACCATCCAAAAGAAGGAACCAAAAGAAGAAGAAAGAAGAAAAAGAAAAAAGAATAAAGCTTGAAGACCCCCATAACAATGAATTCCTTGCTTAATTGTAATTTAATTCATTTGTAATCGGTTGTATAAGGGTAGAGATTGCTACCCAATTTATATTTTTGGTTTGTGCGTGGTGCCCACCATAACAGCCTTTTTTATTTTTTTGCTTTTATAAATTGATTGATGATTTATTTTTGTATTAAGTGACATACTTTCCCTAGTTTCTTCCTTGCTTTATGTATGGCATGGATGTGGATTAGGCTCTTTGGGAAAAAATAAATCTTTTACCCAACTTAACAACTCAAAATAAAAATTAAACAACTCTTAACCTCATTTAAAGCTTAGGTTTAAAATCAAGATAAAAGAATTAGTAACCCCTTAGCTGGATGAGCATTTCTTTTATAATATCATGCACAAATGCATCTTATTTCACTCTTGATTGAAGGGCTTTCACCTTTGCTAGGGAACCTTGGCTTGACCTTTGAGATCCATGGTGGAAACTCTCCTCCTCCCTTCTCACTGATTTTGGCCAATAACTCTATTTCTCATGCATTAGCCATATGAATCCTATTACGAGTCAAAATATTGTCCAAAATAAAATAAAATGAAATTTGAATTACATTAGATTTAGTCATTTGAAGCATGTCCCTTTACATGATATAGTCTCTTTAGGGAGTGAGTTTAAGGACTTAGTCTCTTTCTAAATAAATAACAACCTAGCTATCTTGCATAAGCATAAAGACTTTCCTATATGTATTTAAAATTGTAGGAGGAGTTAGTTGGCAGCCCACCCCATGTGGTTGTAAGTCAAGCCGTGGTTTGTCCTCTTGAAGGCAAACCACCCATTTTTTCCTTAGATTTAGGTTGTGCTTGGCCCTCAAGCTCCCTAGATTTAGGTTCTGAGGATGCTTCTGCCCTTTATAGGCCATAAGATTAATTCCTCACCTCTTAAGCATTTCCTTAATCTTGTGTTAAGGAATGATAAGTCCTAAATTTCTAATGAAAAAATCAACTTAAATAAACTAAATCAATTTCAAAATATAAAGCCCAACTATAGGATAGTTTGAGATGCTCGCTAGGTTTCCTAGCATAGTGGGCATCTCCTACTTATCTTTCATTTTGGCTTCAATAATAACTCCCTCTTTTGATCAATCCCATTTGATCTTTTAAAAATAAACCAATCGATTGATAGTCCTTCCTATTGAAATCTTTAAAGACAACAATCATTTACCTTAATCGAGAGTTTTCTAAGGATCCTCCTTTAGGATGTAATTAACTAGGGGCTTGCCCCTATAGAACTTAATGAACTCGATTTAAAATAAACTGCTTTACTTTTCCATGTAAAGTAGGGAAGAATCTCGTACATATGTAGACATCATCCTTAGAGTCCTTATTGAGGTGATTATGTCCATTAAAGGGGGTGACTTCTATCTCAAGATAGTACTATTTCTTGATGATGTACTCACTGAATAAGTACATCTCAGATCTGTGGCATCTTAAAAGATGAATTTCTATAAGTCTTGTCTTCATTTCTCCCCAGATTTGAAAGGCGACTCATCTATAGAATTTTTTCCAATTTTTTTGCCTCACTGGGATGGTTCCTCTCCCCGTCTTTGGTAAATGATGGTTGCCTTTGAGTATCGATAGTGGATTTATACTTTGGTATAAATTTGAGACTATCTTTCTTTCTACTGGTACTTAGCTTATTTCATTCTTAAGTTGAGTTAGCCAACATCTTTTAGGTTTTAGGACTGCATGCCTTATTGGTCTTAAAACCCCCGTTGGGTTCTCTAATGGGTAAAATGAAAAGATCTAAATAAAAAAAGAAAACATCTTAAAACTTCCTCTTATCATTTTCATGATAAGGAAAGGTTCATCCTAAAATAATAAAGACAAAATAAATCTTCCATAAGAACTTTATTTTTTCAAAAGCACCTTTAAAATGCACTTAATAAAATATTTTCCACAAAATTTTCATCTTTTTATTTAACAATTCCATAATTGTTACATGTAGGATTTTCAAAAAATAAATTAACAACATTTTCAAAAAAAGCACATAAATCTTCTTCATTCAATACACTTTTTATTGAATGAAGTTTCATTTGTAAACAAAATTAAATTTTTCAAAAAGCACACATGAACATTTTCATTTAATATACTCAAATTTATTAAATGAAGATTTCATTCCCAACTAAAAAGATAACGTTATTTGGAAATCCCACATAAACATATCTCACATATGATTAAGTTGGAATTCCTCTCTTTCAAAAAGCAATAAATCACACACAAAATAAACATCTCATATTTTAAAAATAAGTTTGATCTCCATTCTACATACCTAAATTTGGTGAATGGAAGTCCCCTTTTCAAAAATTAAAACTTAAATAATCATATTCTTAAAATTCAAACAACACTTTGGAACTTCATTTAATATATCCAAATTTGTTAAGTGAAGTTTCCAAATCCAAAAAAAAAAAAAAAAAATTCAGACAACATTTTGAAATTTTACTTAAATTTGCAAAGTGAAGTTTTCAAATCCAAAATCAAAAATCAACAATCATGTTCTAAAATTTTCAAAACACATTTTTGGAACTTCATTTTACATACGCAAATTTGTTAAGTGAAGTTTCCAAAAAAAATCAAAATTTTAAAAACATTTGAACTTCACTTAACATACCCAAATTTGTTAAGTGAAGTCTCCAAATCCAAAATCAAAACTTTTTCAAAACACATTTTGGAACTTCATTTAGCATACTTAAATTTGCTAAGTGAAGTTTCCAAATCTAAAATAAAAAAATTTCAAACAACACATTTTGTAACTTCATTTAGCATACTCAAATTTGTTAAGTGAAGCTTCCAAATCCAAAATCAAAAATCAACAATCATATTGAAAAAATTTTTAAACACACTTTGGGACTTCACTTAGCATACTTAAATTTGCTAAGTAAAGTTTCCAAATCAAAAATAAAAAATCAACAATCATATTTCAAAAAATTTCAAACACACTTTGGAACTTCACTTAGCATACTTAAATGTGCTAAGTAAAGTTTCCAAATAAAAAAATCAAAAATCAACAATCATATTTTCAAAATTCAAACACATTTTGGAACTTCATTTAACATACCCAAATTTGTTACGTGAAGTCTCTAAAATCCAAAATCAAAAATTTTCAAACAACTTTTTGGAACTTCATTTAACATACCCAAATTTGTTAAATGAAGTCTCCAAATTCAAAATCCAAAAAATTTTTAAACACATTTTGGAACTTCATTTAACATGCCCAAATTTGTTAAGTGAAGTTTCAAAATACAAAATCAAAAAATTTTCAAAACAACTTTTTGGAACTTCATTTAACATAACCAAATTTGTTAAGTGGTGTCTCCAAATTCAAAATACAATTTTTTTTTTTTCAAAACACATTTGGAACTTCATTTAACTTACCCAAATTTGTTAAATGAAGTCTCCAAATTCTAAAATCAAAATTTTCAAACACTTTTTGAAACCTAATTTAGCATACTCAAATTTGCTAAGTGAAGTTTCCAAAGTCAAAACCAAAATTCTCAATCACCTCTGGAACTTCTTTCCTTAGCATACCAAGTTTGCTAAGAAGAAGTTTCCATTTTCAAAACCAAATTAAATTAAAAATTTGAACACACCATTTGGAACTTCATTTAGCATACTCAAATTTGCTAAATAAAATTTTCATTTCATAAAACCAAGTGGGACTTCATCTTTAGCATACCAAATTTGCTAAAGTTAAATCTCCACTTTCAAAACACATCAAAACAAAAATGAAACACTTAGGATTCCCTTAGCATACCAAATTTGCTAAGGATCCTACCTTTTCCAAAAATCAAAACTTCAAAACAAAAATGAAACATTCAGGATTTCCTTAGCATATCTAAATTTGCTAAGAATCCTATTTTCAAAAATCAAAGAAAACACACTTGGACTCTTCATTTAGTATACTTAAATTTGCTAAGTGAGAACTCCAAATTTTCCAAAATCAAAACAAAAATTCACAAAAATAAACACTCACTTTCTCAAACACTTCACTTAGTATACCTAAATTTGCTAAGTAAGTAAAATTTGAAAACAATCAAACAAAAAAAAAAAAAAATCAATTTGACCCTTACTTTAACATACCCAAATTTTTTAATGGAAAGGGTCCTCAAATCAAAAATTCAAATTCAAGACAAACATGAACCTATGGAAGCATTCTTATCAAAAAAAATTTTGAATCCATATTTCAAATTTCCTAAATTTGTTGAAGTTTGGATTCATATTCAAATTCCTCTTTCAATCAATCTTCTCAAATGCATTTGAACCCCACTTAACACTTCCAAGTTGTTGGATGTGGGTTCAAATTTTCAAATTCAAAATTCAAAATCTATAGATAGAAATGATACAATTCATTTCTCATTGCAGATCTTTATAGCCGGCAAAGAGCAGGCCTATTATAGTGGAAATGGCGCTCGAAGTTTGTTTCACCCCCATGGTATGGATGCTTTATCGTCAATTCCCCCATCTAGACCATACCCATCTGATTCACTTTGGCTGGATTTAAGGGAGCCAGATTACTTGTGAGGGTAGTCCCCTACCACGCTAGGTGACTAAGGTGATGGGCGTAAGTCATCAGATTGACTTACCCTCACTGATGTCTCCTCCAAGAGGAAAGTGTGGCGCATACTTTAATTATAGTGCCAGAGTGAAAGCCAACCCCGACCAGGTGACCTGTGGTTTCACATGCCCCGGTGAGGACTAGTACCATCTCATCTGTACCCTCCAAGGGTAAGGCTCCCCTGGTTTCAAGGCTTGCCTCCCCTACATTTGAGTATGTTTCTATCTCGCACTCCTCCCATCCTACCCATACACATCATAGGAATAAGAACCACATGATCAAGTGGTACCACACCAGGATAGGTAGGGAGCTAGAGGTAGCAACTCGATCAGCCGTGGATGAGTTTCTCGTTATCACTTCACCACTAGTTACAGAAAACTAGTTCCATCCTCTCTCTAGATTAGACAGAGAGGATGTTAGGAGGATCCATTCATCACCTCTTCTAGTGGTGCATTTTTTAGCCGATTTCTAGAGTAGGAGGTCGCATACGCCTCCGATCTGCTTATGCCAGTGGTAGCATACAGACGCTGAGTCTCACTCAGTTGATCATCTATTATCCCCTCAGGGGAAGGTGATTCAAGAGAGTGAGGCCCATACAACCACATTACTAGGGAGAGACAGGTTCAATTAGTCGACTCTCGCATGATTGATTTTCTAGCTAGGCGCTACGCGACCATACCTAATACAAGATTCTTCTCACTGGACCACACCACGAGGGTAGTTCTTGTGCACAAAGAGTCGGTGGTGTCTCCACCCCATCGCTCTACCCCTCGTTTGCTATCGCCAGTACAGGTTACAACATCTTCTATTCCATCTAAGGCCATGAAGGCCACATCTAGAGAAAAGCACACCCCGTTGGTGATCCAGCTATAGCCAAGGGATCCTACCCATTCTACATCACTTATTGTGGTAGGGCCGAGCTCTCCTACTCGACCTTCTGCCCCAGTGGTGGTGCGGAAGGAGTGCCAATTTTGAAGCATCGTGGTCGTCCCTTCACCAACTCTGCCCATACAACAAGATGTGGAGATGGTGATAGTGATTTCAAATATTCCAGATGATAGTTTAGCTGCACCAGTGGTAGTGGAACATCCTAGGATTGTTACCCCTCTTATAGTAGTAGCTGAGTGTCATTCATCTGAGTACATCACAAGATTGACTCCAGTGCGAGGTCGGTGCCTTAGTGCATGATAGTGATCACACTGGTCAACCTAGTCTATTTGTACCAGCTGAGATGGATCATTCCTTAGATAAGATAGTAGAACACTATTTCATGTAGAAGAAGGAGATCTTGGGGTATGACTGATCAGATGAAAAGAAAGTTAGCTTCAATCCTAATGAAGATGACTTATTGGGAGACTCAGCTAGAGTCTGCATGGTTGACACTAGAGGATCTCTTCTTAGGGAATAATAAGCCATGGAAGGTTATGAGGTTGATTAAGAAGACACTATAAAATCAACCCAACACCTCTAACATTAATTGAGATAGAAGGATGAGCAGATTGATAGGATGGCATATCAATTACAAGACTTGTTAGCATCAGTGTCAGTGCTTCAGAAACAAGTCCCTTTAGTTCATCTTACTATAGTTGACATCAGTCAGCCTGAGTTAGTGCATGTCTTGGACCCAACCAAGACTCTACCTCTCATCGAGCAAGGTAGCACTAGCCTGCATAGGAAGGTAGTGGAAAGTACCTCCATACAAGAAAAGGACATAAAATCTATGGTTGAGTAGCAGGTGAAGGAAGCTTTGGCTCAAGCCCGAGGAGGATCATCGGTTCCAAAGGGTGGACCCTACCAAGAGGAATTCGATGCTATCCAATATCCTAAGGGTTTCGTGCCTCCTTCCTTCAAAAGCTTCGATGGCAGTGGAAACCCAAGGCAACACATAGCACATTTCAGGGCTAGTTTTTGTAACACAAGTGGCAGCGATGCTTTACTCTTTCACCTTTCGTTAGTAGCCTAGAAGGTATTGCTTTTGATTGGTATGTTGAACTGCCTAATGGTTCAGTAAAGACATTGCTGAGTTAGATCAACTCTTCATCAAGAGATTTGCTGGAGCTTAGCAAAGGGTTACTGTAGGTGATATCGTTGTAGCACAACAACACCTTGGTGAGTCACTTGTTGATTATATTCTTGATAACAGTATGAAGTGAAATTAACTATCAATAGCATGCCATTGAGATTCTCTTGAAGAATATCCATGGCTTGGTCCCCTTCATGCTTAAGGGCTTCACTATCAAGATATTTGAGAAGCTAATCAACAAGGTGGCTAGTCTACAAGGAGAGGCCAAACAGTTGCCTTTTCAAGATTTGTTGCAAGTGAGAAGGTCTATGAAGAAGCCAAGCGAGTTGGTTGATAAGGGGAAGTAGCCTGCTAGAGATTAGTCTGAGAGACCACAACCTCAGTAGCCTCCACCTTCTTTGCCACCACCGAGGTAGCCATACCAAACCTCCACCAGCCTCCAGACCCACCGCCTCGCCCATACTACCAGTAGTGGCATGCATATCCGCGCTGGTAGCTTTGGTCCACTACTCTTTAGATAAGTTAAATAAACCTTATTCTTTAAGAGGAGGTAATTAGGAAAATCTTAAGAATATCTTAAAGAAACTTGACTTTAGCTACCCAGCCTAGGAGATCGGAAGTAAGCAAAAGTCATGATCCAAACTTTTCCTTACCACCATATTAGCCACATTTTGGAGGATTTTCACATTCAAGGACTAAACATTTTCAAGACCTCTATAGTTATCCCAAAAATACCTTGTGGAACAACCTTCTAGTTCCATTAGGGTAATCCTTGGGGATACATGTGATCCTACCAAAATTAAAGAAGGTTGGGACATTTCTTTGTCCAAAACCTCTAAAAAAATCATTCAAAAGATCAAGAAGCTTTCAGTGTGCTGGTCACTCAAACCTCCAACACCAAGGAAGGTTTGCAAGTTTAGTGCCAACTCTAGAAAGTGGAGTTTAGAAGCAAAGAACATGTGTCCGGAGCCCAAGCATCCATCATGCGGTCCAAATTCTCCACCTCATAGCTTCCACCAGACTTCTTCCATTTCTAGCTCTTCTTTCTTCTACTAGTAGAACTCTTGTATCAGAAGGCATCACCCTTACTCCACTCACTTTACTTGACTTCTACTTTGCACCTCCAAGTAATTCTAAGAAATTGAAGAATAAAGCTAGTTTGAATTACATCTGTGTCACTTCTGATGAGTTATCTTCTTCAATTCCTAACGATAAATCTTCAAGTCTAACTAACTATAATAATTTCGATATTCCTCTTTCTAATTCAGAGTTGGACTTTCTAACTCTGAATACTACGGGTTCACCTCTTGAGATAGACTTGAAATCATCTCGATGAGTCCATAGGAGAAGTCAGGTGAGCCGTGTGTAGAACCTTCCACCACCTTGCCTCAAGAGATTACTGATGTCAACCTCCGTAGTGGTAAGGTTCTACCTCCTAGGGCAGCACCTCAAGATAGGGGGAAATAAGTCATTGGTACTGAAGATCGAGAAGCCCTTCCACAAGATGCTCCACCCTTAGAAATGCTTGTGGAAGACCAGCTGAAGGTGGACTACAATATCCTTTCTCATGTAAGAAAGTTGCCATCTAAGATAAGCATATATGATGCCCTTGTGTTATCCAAAGAGATGAAGGAATCACTACCCTCCTTGATATTGAAATATTCTTAGCTCAGCTGATCACTGTAGGTGAGGAAGCACATTATGCAAAAGAAGCCCAAAGAATCACCTTCACAGATGCAGACCTTTTTCTGGGGGACTTGGAGCATAATCATCTCCTCTACATCACAGTTGACATGGATAGGTTTAGACTCACCAGGGTTCTCATGGATTAAGGTGCATTAGTGAATATTATTAGTCTAAAGACTCTTTCCTACTTGAACATCAACATCTCTACACTCTGAGGAGAGTGGATGATGTTGAGAAGATTCAATGATCTAAGGTGAGCGAGCATTAGGCTCTATAGTGTTACCTTTGGAGATAGGTGACTGGAAGACTGAAGCCAAGTTCTATATCATTGATTTGAATACTTCATGCACTACTTTGCTTGGTATGCCTTGGATACATCGGAACAAGATCGTTCCATCCTCCCTTCATTAGTGCATTAAGTTCAAAAAAGTTAGAATTGAGTATCGTGTCAACAGAGATGAAAAGCCATTTTTAGTTAGAGAGGTTGAGATTTATGAGGATGTGACCTATTATCTTCCTCAAAACACCCTTTCTCGTGAACTTGGACAAAATACAAATGCAAAACAAAAAGAAAAAGAAAATGAAGCAAAAGAAAAGATAAAAGAAAATGAAAAGAAAATTAAAAGTCCAAGTACACAAAAAGGTGAATCAAAAAAGAAATAGATCAGCATAATACATTTCATCCACAGTTCATTCCATCATATGGACTTATGGGTAGGATGGCTTAACCTCCACTAGGTAGAGACAAAGGTAGAAATAGAGGTAGTTCTAGAGGTGGGAGACCTCTAGTTGGCCTTTAGCCAATAGAGGTCGGGTTTCAGTTCATAAGAGTACCCCTACTATTCACATAAACATTGGAATCCAGCTCGGAGGATGAGTCTAATGTGATTAGTATACTAGCCAAGCCCTCTCAATGAGTTTCATTAGAGGTGACTTTTGATCTAGATAGAGACGAAGACTAGGCCTTTAAGCAAAGAAAAGTATTTGAATCTAATTTATGAAACTATTAGGCAGCAGTTGGAAAACTTAGCTCTTATCTCACTTACACCTTAGAAAGTTAAAGGTTTAGCAGTTAAGGAAGTCCCTAAGTCTTCCAGTGACATGAACTAGAAGTTCTTTTTGGGATCATCATTCTCAAGCCCCAAAGTTGATGTAGAGCTTGAGGAAGATATTTTTAAAGAATTAATGAATTTACCTTTTGACTTTTACTCGCCTTGTGTTCAAAATCTTATACAGAAAGGTTTAGTTCCTTACATATGGTCCAAGCACAGGTCAGAATACTTCAAAAAGCTATGGAATAATATAGGCACGGAAGCACAATCAAGAGCATGATTAGGATTCGGTAGAGTGGGTTCGGTCAATGATGAAGATTATTGCCTAGTTGTTACCAACCATTTGGGATCTGATAGTTTCTTCTCACACATCGCCAACTCTTATGAGAATGTGTGTTTAGAAATCTCAGATGATCCGATAATCAAGTCAAAGAGAACGCCAAAATTTGAAGAGAGAGATTCAACAATCACGAAGTTAAAAAAATCAACCTCGTGAAAGAAAAACTTGCACATACAGTCATTGTTGAATGAAAAAGAAACCAAACTTCTATTGATGAGTTTAAAGATTACTTTGCATGGAGTTATGAAGAAATGCTTGATTATCTCCTAACATAACCCACAAGCTCAAAGACTACTTCTATTAAGCAAGCTCCTAGACACATGCGACAGACATTGAATAGTGTCATTTTTAAGTCAAGAAACACATGCTTTCATGGGAAGAAAAATATCCTACTTGGTTTGCTACATCATCTCAATTAAGAAAAAAGAATGGCCAAATGCATTTGTGTGATTTTAGGGACTTAAACAAGGCATGTCAGATGAGTTTCTCTATACTAGTTAATGGTGACATTACCTCATCTCATGCAGTCTTCTTTATGGATGGGTCATCTAGCTATAACCAAATCAAAATGTCTCAAGATGAAAGAAACCGCTAAACCGATCAAAATCTTTTGTTATAGGGTCATGCCTTTGCCTTAAAATCCGGTGCTACATATCAATAAAATATGACTCATCTAACGAGCTCATCCATCATCAAGTTGAGTGCTATGTTGATGATCTAGTAAAAACTTAGAAAAGGAAGACCACCTGACTTGAAAGTAGTTTTGAATGATTAAAATAATAACCTCAAAATGAATCTGTGTGCTTTTGAGTAGCTTCAAGAAAATTACTTGGAAACCGACATTGAATAGAAATAGATCCTAAAAGATCAAAGTTGTCTTAGAAATGCCACCTCCTAAGAGTTTAACTCAACCGATCTTTCAAGGATGGTATATATCTAAGACGCTTTATCTCAAACCTATCGGGGAGATGCAAGCTATTCTCAGCACTTGTAAAAAAGGATGCCAAGTTTAAGTGGGATGACAAGTGCCAGCATGCCTTTGAAGACATCAAAGAATATTTATTGAAGTGCTAGTTCTAGTAGCCCCTATCCCGAGCACTCATCCTTATGATTGATGACTCTTGGTGTTTGCTGATTCTCAAAGCAAACTATCCACCTATTAAGAAATATTGCCTAGTTTTGATCTTTGCTTAACTTGATCTCCCGAACAAATCCACTACAGTATCTCATGACATGACCAATGCTTTCTGTATGTTTGGCTCATTGGTCCATGATTCTCTTATAGTTTGATATCACTTTCATACCCCTCTGTGCGGTAAAAGAATAGGCACTAGTAGATTTCTTACCAGCACACTCACTTCCTGGTGATTCTCCGCTTAGTGATGATCTCCCTGATGAACAAATCATGAACTTAGGGGAGGTCAGCAATCACTGATGGGAGATGTATTTTGATGGCACTGCTTCTTTTCTTAAATGTGAAGCACCATGATTTATTCTCCCAGGAAAGGCAGGGGCACAAATAGTTCTCCTAACTCCAAACCATGATGTGATGAGATTCTCATACTGTCATTCCAACCCTTGTACCAACAAGAGGTCAAATGAGGCTTTGATTGATTAAGATCACTATCGTTGTCAAGAGCATCAATATCTTTAGGGGATTCTCGTGGTCATCAAGCATGGATCCTACCACGCCTCTCAAACCTAAGCTTCATCATTACTACAGTATACCATGAAGTGGGTATCTGAAGTCACCATCTACAAGGTTCGGAGTAGAACCATACAGATGCCTGGCCAAACTTGCCAAAGAATTAGCATGTTCGAAAGATGAGTCCATTCCAATAAGGGTCCAAAATAGATAAGTCTTATCCCTTATTGATGCTGAACTCATTGAAAGACTTTCTCTTGAAGGGGAGGTTGCCATTGCCAAAATGGACAAGGAGCTGAATTGGAGGCAACTATTCATAGATTACTTGAACACTGACAAACTTCCTCAAGAAAGGTCACAAGCCCATAAGGTGAAATAAAGAGCTCTCTCCTATGCTCATGTTGATGGCACCATGTACCGACGGTCCTTTGACCAAATGTGGTTACATTGTTTAAACAAACATAAAGCCCATGGCATTATAACTAAGGTACACTCAGGTCTATGCGGAGCTCATCAATCCAGTCCAAAGATGAAGATGAAGATCAAGAGACTAAGATACTACTGACCTTCGATGATCACAGATTGCATGGATGTGGCTAGGAGATGCCAAGATCAAGAGACTAAGATACTACTCGAAAAGACTAAGATCCTACGGGCATGCCATAATCTCGAGTTGTATAATGCTAAAATGATTTAAACTCATAATAAGCTGGTCTGCCCTAAGTCTTTTCGAGTAGGAGAACTTGTGTTAGTCCTAAGGAGACCAATTATTGCTCATCAAAATATGGGAGGTAAGTTTGAACCCACTTAGGAAGGCCCCTATGTTAAAGATAAGGCCTACCAAGGAGGATCTTATCAACTTATTGACTGTAAAGGGGAACACTCGATGCTTCCAATTAATGGGCTCTATCTACAAAAATATTACCCATGAAATAAATCATGTTTGAAAATAATCATTAATAAAAAGAAAAAAAATCTTATTCCATTCATCAAATCTTCTCTTCTTTTCGAAGTGTTGGTTGCTTATCTTGTGAATATGCCGTGATGTGTATAGGGTAGATGTAAGAGTCCCCCAATGGAATCCTATCCCTCTTTCATAGCACAAACATAATCTCTTGACCCTATTAGAATAGGTGTAAGTGAATCTGAGAGAAATCCTATTTCGATTAGCATAACTAAGATAGGTGTGAGAGAACCCAAGCGACATCCTTTCTTAGTGGAAATACTTTTTGCCATCTGTGGCACCATTTCATCAAATCCCCTAGTGTGTTTAAGGTAGGTGAAGAGTCCCCCACAGGCATCCTATTCCTTTTTTAATACATACACAACCATAAGCACAAATCTTTTATCTCGAGCTATTTGATGTGGGAGCAGGCCCCTTTTGGCATTCACTCATTAGCTGCTCTAGGTCAGGTCTACATGCTATCTTTCTAGTATGTTACCCAGTGATCATTTATTGGAAGATGTGAGTCCCAGAGCTTTTTTCCTAACTTGACCATTGCAAGCCAATGAGCACCTTGTTAGTATGGTAGGCTTCGCTACCCAACCAATAAGCTACCTCATGTTGACTTTATTTAAGAAGATGTGAGTCTCCATGCTTTCTTTTTAAACTAGCCATCATGCACTAACTAGGTCGAGTATATTTGAGGTTTAAGATAAATCCTCCAATGGCTCCTTTCCTCTTGACTACTTTTGAGCTGATATAAGTCCCTCAGTGGCATTTGCTCAATAGTCGCCTAGGTCGATAGCACGTCGAGAAAGATCATAAAAAATTGACTATAGAAGGATGTGAGTCCCTGAGCTTTCTTCCTAGGATAATTGTTGCAAACCGAGGGGCACCTTAGGTTGTTTGATGTTTCCTTTGCTGACAGCAAATCACCTGGTGGATACACCACTCTTGACAGGTGTGAGTCCCTGTGCTTTCTCCTTGAGTTGGCCACCAAATGCCTATTTGATATATAACTAGCCATTTAATCTTCTCCATGGTTTTGGATTAAGCCCTTAACGGCCCTATCCCCTGCGGGCACTCTGTTTGGATCAAGTCCTTTGCGACCCCATCTAGACACTACCAATTACTTTTTTAGTTGGATAGTTTTTCTTGTAACCTCGCTTGTGGTTGAGAGAATCTTCAGCGGATAAATTCCTTAGTTGATGCGAGATAAATCTAATATAAGCTCCTTCTCATTGTGATCCCTCATGAAACTAAGGGCCCTAAAACTAAACAAACTAAATCATTAAATAAACAAAAAATATTTTTGTTTGTGGATTAGGAATTCAAGCCCCCAAAGGGCCCCTCTTCCCAAGAAGGTATATTATCTTTAATGCAGTGTCAGCAGAACTCCTTATAGGAATTGCCTGACTACTTGAGTTGCAATAAATCCTCGAGTTAGTACTCACTCCGTAGTCACCCTTAGGTCGGGTTCAATTTATTTTTCCATAAGCAAGTTACCTCGACAATCATTCCATGTTGAAAGATATAAGACTATGACACATTCTTTCTAACATGATTGTCATAAATCGATGGGTAGCCTTAGGTCGAGTTTGATTTATTGCCCAAAGCAACCAATCACCCCAATGGTCTTTTCTAGTGGAAGATGTGAGTCTGTGAGCTTTCTTCCCTTCAATTGATCATTGCAAACTGAAAGGCTCTCCTTTGGTTGGATAGTTCTCCCATCGACTGGGAAGCTACTCCCTCTGTTTGAGTAAATCTGAGATGGGTCTAGGCTTCTATAAGCTCATCCTCAGTTTGATCCATCATAAACCAATGGAATCAATCAAAATAAACAAAGTTAAAAAATAAAAATTAATCTTTGACTATCCTTGAGCTGATTTAAGTCCTCCAGTGGCATTCACTCAATAGTCAGCCCTAGGCCGGGTCCAATTTGTTGCCCAAAGAAATTGATCACCCTAATGGTTCCTTGTTTCTAGAAGATGTGAGTCCTCATGCTTTCTTCTTAAGACCTGACCATTGTATACCAAAAGAAACCCCCTTGGTTGGATTGTTCTACCTTGTGGTTGGTAGACTACTCCCTTTGAATTGAGAAAATCTGAGTTAGGTCTAGGCCTCCATGGCCCCTACACAGTGCAGTTCATCATAATTAAAATAAACAAACCTAAAAAATGAAATTGATCTTGACTATCTTTGAGCTGATCTAAGTCTTAGCCCTAGGTTGGGTTCAATCTGTTGTCTTGCCAATCAATTACCCCATCAACTGGTCTTTACTTGGAGGATGTAAGTCTACTATGCTTTCTTCCTAGCAGAACTGCTGCATACCAAAATGACATCCCTTTGGTTGGCTAGTCTTACTATGTGCTTAGTAGACTACCCCTTTGGATTGGTAAATCTGAGTTAGGTCTTAGCCTCCATGGCTCCTACTTAGTGCAGTCTATTGCAAACCAATATAATTCATCTAAAAATTCAAATCCTAATAAAATTGAAATAGTTCAACCCTCTTCCCTAGTGGAACTTAAACAAATCCTTTTCTCTTTAGTGAGATTTGAATCAAATCAAACCATTCATCCCCTTGTGGATGACTTGAACCTGTTTCCCTAGTTGAAGGTTCACACTCTATCCCTTAGTGGATTCTTCCCTCTCTCTTATGTCTTGGACATAAGTAGAGCCACCACATTGCACTAAGCTCTGGATTCTTTCTTTTCTTTAGGTTAAGTATAGATTAATTCTATTAGTGCTTGTGATCTTTTAGTGTTATTGATCATTTCGGTCAACACCAATATGTACAGTGTTCCTTATCAGTCACACCATACCTATTGGGCGCCCTTTGTTGACCTCATTTTTAGGATGAGCTCTCAACTTCTCCATCTCAGGCATAGGACTCCTCTTAGACTCTAAGAGTTCTTTAGTCTTAAGACACATCTAGTGATTAGGTGGACACTTAACCTAGCCCTAGAGCCTTAGAAGAGTTAGCCATAGGAATAGGTCATGCCTTAGGGGTGTTAGGAAAATTTTCTACCCTTAGCTCAAACCATTCCTCACTTTTCTTCTTTCAAAGTCAAACTCCAAATCAATCTTATTGATTTTCTCCAAACTCAAATCAACTCCATATGATTGAAATCCATGATTGAAATCTATGATTGAAACCCATGATCAAAATCCATCAAAATTTCTAAGTCCAAAATTTTCTAAGTTCTTAATCCCCCCTTAAGGACTTAACCTAAATCTTGATAAAAACCAAATCAAAGTCATGGGATTTTCTCATAATTCATTTATATTCTTATTTATATTCACATATATAAATGAAATATAAATTCAAATCAATCAAACTAAGCTCAAAATTCCAAATCAATTCATGAAATTTTCCTAAGTTCTCTAAGTTCTCCCTTAAAGAATTAGCCTACTCATGATCAAAATCAATTCAAATCCCTGGGATTTTCTCAAAACTCATTTATATTCTTATTTATATTCACATATATAAATGAAATATAAATATAAATCAATCAATTCAAATTCTCAAATTAAATTCCCAATTTAAAATTTTCATAAATCCTTAATACTCCATTAATGGACTTAGCCTAAATCTTCATCAAATCAATTCAAACTCATGGGATTTTCTCAAAATTCATTTATATACTCATTTATATTCACATATATAAATGAAATATAAATATAAATCAAACAAACCAAATTCAAAAATTCAAACTTCAAACTCCAAAATTTTCTTAAGTTCTTTAAATCCTTCTTAATGGACTTAGCCCAAATCATGATTAAACCACTTCAAGTCATTGAAATTTTCTCATGATCCATTTATATTCTCATTTATATTCACATATATAAATGAAATGTAAATTCAAACAATCAAAACCTAATCCAAAAATCAAACTCAAATCTACTCAAAATCCAACCTATGCCTTTCAAGTCAAAATCTTGAACTTAGCCAAATCAATTTCAAATCAAGCCAAACTCTTGATTTTCCTTCATGATTCAATCAACCCAACAATCATGAATTCATATATAAATCTGAACTTCAATCAAACAATCAAAACCTAGTTCAAAAATCAAAAGCCTAAATCCTTTCATGTTCACCCTTTGAATATGAAATTATCAAAAGGATCAACACCCATTTGACTTCAAACCACTTGCAAATGGATTTGTATTTCAATCATAAGTCTACATACAAGATCAATCAAGTTCAAATAAAGCTTTGAACAAGCCATTTGACCCACTTAGGCTCACTTGACCCAAAGTGACCTAAAGTACCCTTATGAGCCAAATTCTAATCCTAACCAAATTAGATTGAACCAAACTCATCTATACCTCTCATCATGATCAACAATCATCACGAGATGATCAATCAATCAAATTGGGTCAAATCAAGTCAAATCTAAGGGTTGACCAAGTCAACACTTAGCCTAAAATGAAATATAACCTAGCCAAATTCCACCATAGACCAAATTGATTGAAACCATTGATTTAAGTTCACTCATAACTATTGTTTGAACTTGACCAAGCCAACATTTGAGCCTAACCTAGCCCAATTGACCACTTGACCCATGTTGACCCATTTTGACCTAAAGGGTCAAAATATGTCAAAACTTGATCTAAGCCAAATTAATTGAAACCAATGAGTCAAGTCCATTCCAAATCACTTGTGGAACTTGACCAAAGCCTCAATTGGCCAACTAGACCTAACCTAGCCCAATTGACCTTAGACCCAACATGATCTAAAGGGGTCATGTTGAGACAAATTTGAACATAACCAAAATGGATTGGAAATAAAGATATCAATCCACTCCATATGACTAACCTAACCTAAACCTACCCATGACCTACCTTAAATAGGTAATGGGTCAAATGGGCCAACTTGACCCATTTGACCTAAATGAAGTCATATGAGCCAAATTCAAAACTATACCAAATTGAATCAAAATAAAGCCACCAAAACATTTCAAATGGTCATATGAACTTGACCCAACCCTTAGTTTGACCCAATTTGACCAATTGGTCAACTTGACCCAAGTTGACCCATTTTGACCTAAATGGGTCAACATGAGCCAAACCCTATCAAAGGAATTCCAAATCTCATGAAACTTGGCCAAACCCAGTTTCTCCACATGGCCAACATACCCAAAGTGAAAAATCAGCAAAATGACCATCATACCCATATGCAGTAGAACAAATTTTTGCTTAATACATGGGTAATTTCATCATTCCCTCTTCATATCCACTTGATGCTTTCCAAAATCTCAAGGGGACCTAATGAGGAGTGGTGCACCCAACCCAATTGGTTTGGGTTAGCCTAATTGGCCCCTAGACCAAACCCGACCCTATGGGTCAAAATGCCAAATTCAAAATCCATCTCCCACTCAATTTCAAGCACATGGGAGGTTGGCATTCCACTAAAGGCCTCAAACCGACCATGTGTAAGCATCTAACTAATTAAACTACCCTCTCATTGTGATCAATTGGATCAAAATGGCACAATGGATTGCCGCTGTCCGATCTGTCAAGGGAGAGATATACCTCTGCTAATTGAACTCAAATCCATCATTTCTCAATTTGACTAAACCTTAAAGAGTTTAGGAGCCATCAGAGAGCATTCATAAGCTTCCTAGGAGGGAATTAAAATCAAGTTTTCTCGATTTTCTTCCTTAGAAAATAGGGGAGCTCCTCTCATATTCAAACTTCCTCTTCACTCAATTTCACTTTAATTACCTTTGCATACTTCATCAGGAAGCTAAGTCGAGTGCACCCAAGCTTCCATTAGAGTTACCACAACAAGGAGGAGTTGATTGTATAGAGCTCGACTCAGAATTATCGTATAGAAATTAGACTTTGTCTTTCTGGACTGATTCCCTTTCTCAAAGGAGAGATACACAAGAAAGAAAGAATGGTACTAGGGTTCAGCACAAAGGTTCAAAATGCGATGGATTGAATCCTTTGATTGCGATCAAAGCCATAAAGAGAGGGAGTTGGTCCATAGCAATCAAATAACCTCAAGAGCTCATTCTTCAACATCTGAGCAGAAGCTTCTTGGAATCGAGTGCCGGTGATCACGTTCGATGAGGTATGAACTTTTTCGACCACCTAGCATAGGGGGTGTTGGGCCTTTGTGAAGAGAATTTTTAATTGAAGTGAATCCCACCATTGGATGTGCTGCTCTTTAGCTTTAGATGGTGTGGGTTAAGTTTAGTTTGAATCCGAGCTTAATCGAGCTTGGATCATCCCCTAGATCATGGACGGTCTCTGTTGATCAAGGGGGAGAGCTTGGGAGATCTTATCCATGCATCTGGACATTTTAGATGGACGGCCGAGATAATTCCCACATTTAGATTTCTTTTTTATTCCTTTTTAAAATCACAGGGAGATCTCTGGCCGTTTGATCTTTGATCGAACGTTAGAGATCAAACCGCATCCTCCGCCAGCTGCCATTATTGATTTGACATTTAAGTGAATCCCTCATAACATGATGCGTGTAAGGCGCGCTGACCATCACTGCCACACGTCATGCTGTGAGCTATAGGGTTAGTAAAATGGCTTAATTAATTTTAATTAATCTAGGGATCATTTAAAATTCATAACTCTCTCAATAAAATTTCAAAAAATATGAAATAAAATACTATGGAAAGATAATTCAACCTAGAATATTTTAAAATTAATTTCAATGGGTTTTTAGTTGTAGTTTTCTCTGATTTTTAGTTTTATTAGAAACTTTATTTTGCTAATTACCTTCAAATTAAGCTTGTGATTAATCCCAAACTTCTTAGGTATATTATAGGGGATGATTTCTACCTCTCTTAATTTTCTTGGGATTTATTGAAGGCTTGAATAGAAGAATTGCATATAGATTTTATAATCACCCTCCTTATGTAATTAAGGATAATTAGGGTATGATTAGTGGTTTTAATCCATTATTAGGGTTGATTAAAGTCAGATCCAGTAGATAGGATGTTTAGGGAAAAATTTTGGTGCATTTTTTTAAGATATTCCTTAAACCCCTTTTCTCTCCTCAATCTCCTCTTAATTAAGGGTTAATTCATTAATTATCTCCTAAATTAATTTCTAAAAATTCTAAAAAGTTCCTAAACTTAATTAATCTACTTTGGGTAGATGCTTAGGTGTTTAATAGCCTAAGTTCATTTAAGGAAATTAAAACCCAATTCATATGTGTGAAAGGGTGTTTTGAAATTACTTAAGCAAAACCCCTTAGCTTGATTAACCTTTAATTATGAGCCAAATTGTATTAGGCCTTTTTCTTATTAGGTGCATTACAAATTTAAATTTCTTGTGAGTTTTTATGTCATCTCATTAGACCATAATTACTTGGATAATTATTCTAAGATGATGTAGGTAAGGGTTAATTAAGTTACTTAATTTATATCTTAACCTAATTAATGCATAAAAATGGATCTAATCATCTAAAAATTAAAAAAATATCAAACACATGTGGGAATGAGTTAGGAACAACAAACTCAACTCACCTTCTCAAACTTAAATCAAACTTCATATTGAATTCACTTTGATTTATTTTAAATTTTCTTATTCAACAAGAATATCTTTAGGATTTAAGTGAAGTGAATATGTTTACATGATTTCATTGCTTTGAATCTTTCCCCAACATGTTAAATTTGTATATCATGCGATTTCATGCATTCACATTTTTAAATTCAAAATTAAAAAAATAAAATTATTTACATTATGTCAAATATGCATGTGTTGGCTTAAGTAGAAATATGGGTGGCTATTACCACTACTAAATTCAAATTATTTTTAAAACATATAAATCAAATATCAAATATGAAAGTATGTTACTTATATTTTTAATTATGAGCTTGCATGTGAAAGATTATAAAGGTATACTTAGCATAGGTTTCCTTTCTCTCTTATGTTGGTATAATTTTGAATAAGAGTTAGTAAGATGTAGGGTTCATTTGAAAAGAATCTAACACTTACCTAATTCCATATCGTATTCATCCCTACGCCATCATTTAAGAAGGGATACCTATAGTTGCATTCATAAATTGCATAAATAAGATGAATCCATTAATGCAACTTTTGCATATTTCTTTTCAATTTCATTTCTTTCATACACATGTTTGTATTTAAGGAAAGTGGTATATTAGTCTGGACAACCCCAAGATTGCGAGGCTTTAAGTAGCCCTAAGTAGGTCTTGTATCTTACACCTCTGGTTAACAATGACGCTGTACTCACTTATACCTTTCTTACTTTCATGTGTGTATGTGAAAATTTGGATAAGGAAACCCTTTTCTACTAATGAAAATCATGCATAGAAAACTTCTAAATTTCCTTAAAGGGATTGCTTAGCATGCATCATAAAGTGTGTTAAATACTCTCATTTGTATGTATAGATATGCATAGGGTCCATCCATATGCATATTATATATGTTGAGAAAGAAATGAAGTAATGTGTGTTATGTGAATTTTGATTCATTTTATTTAATCTTAAAATGCCTTTCTTTTTGAATAGGTTTGTTTAGAGTTCATCTAAACTTAGGATTAATTAAAAGATTTAATCAAAATATTTACCTAAACAAAACGAAAGTGTGAACCTACTTTAGAAATTACTTAGGTTAGAGAAGGAAAGAGAAGTTCTCTTCTCTTTCCCTCTCTACATAACTTAATAATTAATTATAGGATCCACTTGAACCAAATCAAAACATGAAATAAATTCAACCCAAAATAATTAAACAACTTAAATGAAACCCTCCTCTAAGTTGAACATGTTTTCACACTTAAAAAATTTAAACCTAAAGCCATAGCTAAGCATACTACACAAACCTTCAAAGCACACACATTAGCCTAAGTCAACACTTCTAGCTTTTGGTTAGGTCAGTGTATGATTTGATATTTGTTTTGTTTTGTGATATATATTTTATACTAGATGTTAGGGTGATGCTCATAGAATGAATGATAAGACGCTCTTAGTCTAACTATTCTTTTTTGTAGGGATTATGCTTAAGGGGCGCTATCATAAATAAAATATAAATTCTTTTGCTTGCAGGTGCTTTATACCCCTAAGCATAATCCAATAGGCTAGGTGGACTTAGTCACCCATGTGTGGGGTGATAAGTCCAATATACATGATTGAGAATTGTGTGATTTATTTTAGCTAACCTTTATTTTGCAAGTGTTAGTTAGATTTCCACTTTTCCTTTTCATGTAAATTTGTGCAATTAGGATTTTGGAATGATTGTTATGGGGATTAGGATGAACATTGGTCATAAGATCCTATCTTATGCACCATGTGAAGCCTTGGAGCATCTACCTTCCAACCATCCAATAGAAGGAACCAAAAGAAGAAAGAAGAAAAGAAGAAAGAAGAATAAAGCTTGAAGACCCCCATAATAATGACTTCCTTGCTTAATTGTAATTTAATTTATTTGTAATCCTGGTTGTATAAGGGTAGAGCTCGGCTACCCAATTTGATATTTTTGAGTTTGTACGGTGGTACCCGACGGCCTTTTATTCTTTTGCGATTAGCTTTATAAATTGATTGATGATTTGTTTAGATTTTGCATTAAGTGGCATACTTTTCCTAGTTTCTTCCATGCTTTATGTATGGAATGGATGTGGATTAGGCTCTTTAGGGAAAAATAAATCTTTTACCCAACTTAACAACTCAAAATAAAAATTAAACCACTCATAACCTCATTTAAAGCTTAGGTTTAAAATAAAGATAAAAGAATTAAAAATCTTTTAGTTAGATGCACATTTCTTTTATAATATCATGCACAAATACATCTTATTTCACTCTTGATTGAAGGACTTCCACCTTTGCCAGAGAACGTTGGCTTGACTTTTGAGATCCATGGTGATAACTCACCTCCTCCCTGCTCGCTGATTTTGGCCAATAACTCTATTTCTCATGCATTAGTCATATGAATCCTATTAGCTTGAGTCAAAATGATTGTCCAAAATGAAAATAAAATGAAATTTGAATTACATTAGATTTAAGTCATTTGAAGCATGCCCTTTACATGATATAGTCTCTTTAGGGAGTGAGTTTAAGGATTTAGTCTCTTTCTAAATAAATAACAACCTAAGCTATCTTGCATAAGCATAAAGACTTGCCTATATGTATTTCAAATTATAAGAGGAGTTAGTTGGCGGCCACCCCCAGGTGGTTGTAAGTGCAAGCTATCAGGTGATTTATCTTCTCTTATGGAGGTAAACTAATTACCTATTTTTTTCTTAGATTTAGGTTATGCTTTCGGCCCTCGTCGAAGCTCCCTAGATTTAAGTTCTGAGGATGCTTGTCTCCTTTGTGGGCCATAAGTTTAATTCCTCACCTCTTAGGCATTTCCTTAATCTTGTGTTAAGGAATCATAAGTCCTAAATTTCTAATGAAAAATTTAACTTAAATAAACTAAATCAATTTCAAAAATGTAAAGCCCAACTATAGGATAGTTTGAGATGCTTGTTAGGTTTTCTAACATCATGGGAATCTCCTACTTATCTTCCATTTTGGCTTCGATAATAACTCTCTCTTTTGATCAATCTTATTTGATCTTTCAAAAATAAACTAATCAATTGATAGTCCTTCCTATTGAAATCTTTAAAGATAATGATCATTTTCCTTAATCGAGAGTTTTTCTAAGGGATCCCATCCATTAGGATGCAATTAACTATGGGGGCTTGCCTCTATAGGGAACTTAATGAACCTGGTTTAAATTAAACCCTGCTTTACTTTTCCATATAAAGTAGGGGAAGAATCTCTAGTACATATGCAGACCCATCATCCTTAGGAGTTCTTATTAAGGCCATTAGGTCCATTAAAGGGTAGTTACTTCTATCTCTCGAGATAGTATGCTATTTCCTTGATGACGTACTCGATCACTTGAATAAGTACATATATGAATCTGCGTGGTATCTTAAAAAGATGAATTTCTAAAAGTCTTATCCTCTTTCATTTCTCCCCACAGATTTGAAAAGAGACTCCTCATCTATAAGAATTTTTCTCCATAAACTTCTATGAAGCCATGTATACAGACTGTAAAGACTGCACTGATTGATCTGTGTTGTATCTCTTCATGTGTTGAAATGTAACTTGAGTCAGGTTTTTTGCTTTAATATTCATCCTAGAAGAGTAATATAGACTTGGAATCCTAAACCCACACTCAACAATTCAAAGATGTTAAGTAGGGTTTAGTGGAGAGATTTTGATGTTTAGGAGAGTCTTTGCCATTTGATTTTAATTTTAGAATCTATACCCAACCAATTTAGGTCTGTTGGGTGGGGTTCAAAAATTTGAGGAGAGATTTTCTTGGAGATATTTGTATTTTGTGTATCTTGTTTAAAAATATTGATGATTTGAAAGAACCTCTACTGAAAAAATTTGAGTATGATAAGAAGAGCTTATGATTGTGTGTTTAAAATTTGTTTATAGATTGTCTTTGCTTGTGATGTGTGAAATGTTGATTTGAAAATGAGGCTTCTTACTTAAAAAATTTGGTATGTTAAGTAGAAGACACATGTGTTTGATTTATGTTTGAAAGTGGGACTTTCACTTAACAAATTTGGTATGTTAAATGAAAGCCAAATGTGATTGATGTATGTTTAGCTTTTCTTTGATATTGGGACTCTCACTTAACAAATTTGGTATGTTAAGTGAAAGCCCAAATGTGAAGTGATTGATGTTTTGCTCTTCTTTTAAAAATGGGACTCTCACTGACAAATTTGGTATGTTAAGTGAAAGCCCAAATGCATGTTTTGAAAATAAAGCCCTCACTTAACAGATTGAATATGTTAAGTGAAAGTCAAATTAATGTTTTGAGACCCTCACTTAACAGATTGAATGTATTAAGTGAAGGTCAAATTTATGTTTTGAAAAATGAGACCCTCACTTACCAAATTGAATGTGTTTAATGGATGTCAAATTTATGTTTTGAGAATGAGACCATCACTTAATAAATTGAATATGTTAAGTGGAGGTCAAATTATGTTTTGAAATGAGACCCTCTCTTAACAAATTGAATATGTTAACTGGAGGTCAAATTCATGTTTTAAAAATGAGACCCTCGCTTAACGAATTGAATATGTTAAGTGGAGGTCAAATTCATATTTTAAAAATGAAACTCTCACTTAACAATTGAATATGTTAAGTGAAAGCCAAAATGTATGTTTTGAAAATGAGACCCCCAACTTAACAAACTAATTATGTTAAGTGAGAGTCAAATTTATGTTTAATTTAAAAGAGAGATTCTCACTTAATAATTGGATATGTCAAGTGGGATTCAAATATGGCATAATTTTCTCTTGAAATAGAGGGAAGCTTCAATTCTAACATATGTGAAATATGTTAAATGAAGTTTCAATTTATGCTATCATTTTATTTAAAAAATAGATTCCTCATTCAATAATTTTGAGTATGTTGAATGGGTATAGTTATTTTCAAGAATGTGCTTTTGAAAAGAACCTATTGATTATGTGAGTTTTGTGAAAGGTGCTTTTGGAAAGAAGCATTTTTGTGAAAGAATTTATTTTCTTAAATTTTAGATGAACCTTGCCTCACCAAGCTAGTGGTAAGGAGGTTTTAGATTTTTATTATCTCTCCCATTCATTGATAAATTTTATTTTTCACCTATTGGGTAGCCCAACAGGGGTTTCAAGACCTACATGTAGTGAGGTCCTAAAACCTAAAGGATGTTGGCTAACTTTGCTTAAGAGTGAAATAAGCTAAGTGCCAATGAAAGGAAAGATAGTCTCGGACTCACATAAAATGCAAGTCCACTATCGATGCTTGGAGACAACAATTATCTATTAGAGATGGAGAGAGGAATTATCCCCAGTAGAGTCGCTAGAAAAATCCATGGTGTTTATTTTGATTCGTTTCATTGAAGACAGATCAAGGTGCACTTATTGGGGTGATTGGGTATGACATTGAGGAATAGTATATTATCTCAAAAAATAGAAGTCACTACCCTACAATGGACCTAATCACCTAATAAGGACTCCTTAGGCATGATGGGTCTTCAAATATAATAGAGATTTTTCACCTACTTTATATGGATGAATAAAGTAGGATTTATTTAGATCAGGTTCTAAAGTTCCCTATGGGGGTAAGCACCCATAGTTAATTACATCTTAAGGAAAATGAATCCGTTAAAAATACTCTCGATTAAACTAGGCGATTATTATCTCTAAAGAATTCAATGATAAGACTTTCAATAAATTGGTTGTATTTTAAAAAATCAAGTAGGATGGATCAAAAGGAGAGAGTTATTATCGAAACCAAAGGAGATGAGTAGGGAGTGCTCGTGATACTAGGAAGCCTAGTGAGCACTCCAATCTATCCTATGGTTGGGATTTATATATTTGAAATTGAGGAGATTTATTTATTTGAGTTGAAGGTCTATTAGAAATCTAGGTCTTATAATTTCACAATACAAGATTATGAAAATGTCTAAGAGGTGAGGATTTATGCTTATAGCCCCAAAGAAAAATAATAATCTCAGATCCTAAATCTAGGGAGCTTTAGCGAGGGCCAAAGCATGACCTAAATCTAAGGCAAAAGTGGGTATATGGTTTACCTCCACAAGAGAGAGTAAACCACTTGACTGTTGGACTTATAACCACCTAGAGTGACAGCCGGCTAACTCCTACTATGTTTTAAATCCATGTAGGCAAGTCATATGCTTTTTGAAAGATGGCTAGGTTATTATTATTTAGAAAAGAAACTAAGTCCTTAAACCCACTTTGTAAGGTACTAGAGCATGAGGGGTATGAATAATGACTTAAATCTAATACAAATTTTTATCAAATTTCATTCAATTTAGAACATTTTTTTATTTTGACACAGGCTATGAGATTTTGTATACTTAAATGCATGAGAAATTGATTATGGGAAAAATCAAAAGAGAAAGAGGGGTTCTTCCATCATAGGCTCTCAAAGGTTAAGCCCATTCTATTTGGCATAGATGGAAGCCCTCTCTAATCACGAGTGAAACAAGATGATATGTGCGTTGTTAAACATACAACATTGAGCTAAAGGGTTGTTAAATATTTTATTATCTTGATTTAATACCTATAGCTTTAGGTTGATTTAATACCTAAGTTTTAGTAGAAAATTAAATTTTTATTTTATAATGACAAGATACAACTCTTAATGCAGCAAAAATAAAAGTACAGTAAAGAGAGACAAAATGCACACAATTTTTACGTGATTTGGCCAAACCCCAAAATTGGCCTACGTCCACGCCTAGCCACCCCTAGCTAGGAATCCACTAAAAGCAAAAATAGCTTACAAATATTACTCTCCTATAATGGGGTGAGTACAACCCCTATAATAATATGTATTCTCCTATAAAGAGGAGAGTACAACTCCAATATAAATTTTATAGCACAAAAAAATATAAAATAATAAATTTTGATAAAATAAATCTCCCAGAAATATACCAAGCTATCCAATTCAAAAAGTGATCTCACAACTTGTAAATGATCACTTTACAACTTAAAAATTTGGCGAGATAAAATGCTCACTTAATATTGATAAAAAATAATAAAATAAATATCTTAAAGTAATCTTACTAAAATGTTTATGTGATTATAATTTGTAGACTAATATAAAAATGATTTCAAAATAAATTCACAATATTTTTTTGCATAATAAAATAAATTTCAGCAAGGAATAATTTATTTAAACCAAAAAGATGCTTTCAATTCATGCAAATGATTACAAAATACTTAAATAAAATTAGTATATGATAGATTTAATTAAACTAGTAAGCTTTTAATTAAAAAGAGAGATCTAGAAAATATGAAAATAATTTTAGCACAATAAATTAATTTGAAATGCTAAAATATACTTCTAAAATAAATCTAAGAATAAATGATCTTTCAAATAAGACTAATGAAGAAATATTTCAAGAAACATAAGAAATTTGTAGGAAGATAAAAATTTCAACAAGTTAAAATAAATCCTACAAACTATCACAAGATTTTTCTATAAAAAAAGATTGAAGAAACTTTGATGTGAAAAACTTAGACTTTGATATCCAAAGACTAATCCACCAAAAAGTATAAATTAAAAAGAATAAATAAATGGTGAAAATAGTATGAACAACTCAAAAAGGGATTAAGATCAAGAAAATAAACTCAAGTAATTTGAGAAAGCTTGCTTAGTTGAATATGTTGAAGCTTCCAAACTAAGGATTTGATCTTGCAATATTTGGAGAACACTTGGAAGGAAAATCTAGATATTTTCTCTTAGGGAGGATTTTGAATTTGAATGAGGAATGCTTTCATGAAGAGAATGAGAGCTATTTATAGGCAAGAAGGTCATTTTGAATTATTTCAAAAAATATATTATTCTAACATTATTTTATCATATAATAATTTAATATTCAAAAAAAATATATTTTATATTAAATAAATATTAAATTCATGCTGCCAAAATTTGGCTATTCACATGGGCAAGTCAAAAATAATCAAATATGACTCTTAATATATTCAAAGCATATAACATGCATTCATTATTAAAATTAGCTAATATTTGAAAAGTTATAATAAATTCAATTTTAATCAAATGTGGGTCATGTAACTGATCAAATTAAAGGAAAAATCCAAGAAATCCGTTGGAGATGAAATTAGATATAAATTCCTTAAATATAAAATGACTTTGGCTAAAATACAAAATTTCACATATTTTTGTTAATTTTGAAATATGACATTTAAATATTATGATATAACTTATATATAATCATACATATGTTAGTTATCATATAACCTTCAAATTAAATTAAAATATTTAATTATATTAAGTAAATAAAATAATTACACTTAATAGTCATAATTTATTATCATTTATTATTTTGACAATTCAAATGCTATTTATGAAACATATAATTGAATATTAATTAGATAGAGATTTATATAAATTAACCTCATTATCATTATTTAAAATAAATAAAAATAATATGTAAAATTATGAGCAAATTGATTCATGCCAATGAACTCATATGAATTTTTAAGATAGTTATAAATGCATATAACCTAAAATATTGTATCTTGAGCTTCACATTATCCATTTTGATATATCTTTCATTCTTCTATTCTTGCAATTTCCTCAAACATATTGTGAGATGTATTGAATATGTAATTAGCAATTAATATATCTGAAACACATAAAACATACATTAAAACATCCAAGCATTCATTTGCTATCATCAAAATTGATCAGATTGAACATGAGGCTCATTAAGCCAATAATCTCCCCCTTTTTGATGATGATAAACTAATGTTGGGTATTGATTTTGATGAAGGTGCAAATTGACCTTCCATCATAGTTTTTGAAAAAAAAATTCTCTTCTAAAAAAATTTATGCATAAGAGATGAATAGTGTTGCTCCCCCTAAATGCATGCATGAAATAGACTTAATACTAACCAACATTTTACTCTTCTCCCCCTTTAGACAACATCAAAAGTGAGAACAAACTACATATAATTTTAAATATTAGGATCTAACATTCCAAACATGCGTTTTAAAGTAAATAAATATTATTCTGGCAATGATTTTGTAAAAATATCTATAATTTGTAAATCGGTACTAATGAAATTAATATTAACATCACCTTTCAAAATATGATCCCTAATAAAATGATGTCTAATTTTTATATGCTTGGTTCTGAGTCTTTGGATAGGATTTTTAGTCAAACTAATAGCACTAGTATTCTAGAATATGATCTTTCTTAATATCAAATATTTTAATTGTTGCTTTAACCAAATGACTGAGCAACACAACTATCGGTATGTACTCTCATAGTGGATAAAGCTACAAATTTTATTTCTAGATGACCAAGACACAAGATGATCCTAAAAAACATGTGCCGTGTGCTTTTTTCTATCTACTTTGCATCCCATAAAATTAGCATCAAAATAAGCAACCAAATCACATGATAAAGAATTTTTAGGATACCATAAACCAAACCTAGTAGTGCCTATCAAATATCAAAAGATATGCTTGAATGCTATTAAATGAGATTCTTTTAGGTTGTCTTGAAAATGAGCACACAAACAAACAACAAACATAATATCAGGCCTACTAGCAGCAAGGTATAAAAGTGAACCTATCATACTTATATAAAGTTTTTGATCAACACATTTTCCTAATTCATCTAAATCTAATTTTGTAAATGGGCTCATAGGAGTTTTACTAGATTTAAATCTTTTCATGTCAAACCTCTCAAGCAATTCATTTGTGTACTTAGTTTGATAGATGAATGTGCCATTTTCTTGTTGCTTCACTTGAAGACCTAAGAAAAATTAAGTTCTCCCATCATACTCATTTCAAACTCTTTAGACATCAAAGATGAGAACTCATGGCACAAAGATTCATTTGTACTTCCAAATAATATATCTTCTACATACACTTGTACCACAATCAAATCATCATCTATGCTCTTAAGGAATAAGGTGGTATCTACTCTACCCTTTCTAAATCCATGATCCATCAAAAAGTTACTTAACCTATCATACCAAGCATGAGGAGCCTATTTTAAATCACATAAGGCTTTCTTTAATTTATACACATGATTTGGACAATCAAGGCTCTCAAATCTAGGTGGTTTCTCTACAAATACATCTTGGTCAATAAATTCATTCAAAAATGCACTCTTGACATCCATTTGAAAAAGTTTAAAATCCCTAAAATAAGCATAAGCACGGAGTAACCTAATAGCTTCTAGTATTGCTACGGGTGCAAAAGATTCTTCAACATCTATACCTTTATCTTGTGTGTACCCTTATGCAACTAACCTAGCTTTATTTCTAACAATACAACATGAATCATTTAGATTATTCCTAAAGACCCATTTTGTTCCAATGACATTTTGATCTTGGGGTCTTGGGAATAATTCCCAAACATTATTTCTTACAAATTAATTCAACTTCTCTTCCATAGAAATAGTCCAAAAAATATCTTTTAATGCTTCTTCTAAATTTTTAGATTCAAACTCAGATAAAAATACTGAATGATTTACAACCTCTCTACTATGTCTTCTGGTCATAACTCCTTTTGAAGGATCTCCTATAATTAGTTCCTTTGGATGATTTTTATTATATTTCCATTATTTAGGCAATGAATCATCCACATTATCTTCTAAAGATATTTTCTTAAAATTATCAATTTCTTCATCAATCACTTCATTTCTAACAGGATCAATTAAATTTTCATCAAAAATAAGATGTATTGATTCTTCTACAATCAATTTTTTTTATTGAAAACTCTATAAGCTCTACTAGAAAGAGAGTATCCTAAAAAAATATCATCATCTGATTTTCAATCAAACTTACCTAAAAGTTCTTTTCCATTATTCAAAATAAAGCATTTACATCCAAATACATGAAAGTGTTCAATCTTAGGGTTCTTTCCAAAAAATAATTCATAGGGTGTCTTCTTCAAAATTGATCTAAAATAGATCCTATTCATCACATAACATGCATTATTTACTGCTTTTGCCCAAAAATATTTTGGCAAAATTTACCTCGTCGAGGATGGTTTTCGATGGCAGTAAAGATTTGAGCAAGCTTCTAAGCGTAAGAGAAAGCTTTGGAATGAGTGTAGCCTTCTCCTTCACTTCGAAATGATGTATTTTCTGATGCTTGTCATTTCCTTGCCAGAATCCACCCAATTTTGATGTTTTTGGCCAAGAGAGGTGGGGAAGTCGTGGTTAGTTGCTTTGGGGAGCTCTTAGAGGTTGAATAGTGGTAAGAGGAAGAGGAATGAAGCCTCATTTCCTCCTCCTATAATAGTAGCCAAAAATTTACCCTTTTTTGATTTGTTTGGCTCCAAAGTATTGTCATTTTGCTTGGGGTGATTGAGTTGGATGATGGATTGATTGAGGATTTTGGAATTTTGCTCCAAAGTCCTCTCTTGCTACCATATGATCAGTTCCATTGAATGCAAATATTGGGAAGGAGTTAAATGCATGTGATGCGGGGAATTAAATGAAGTTGGGTGGAATCCTATGTGAGGGAGGATGCATGAGAGATTTAATTGGGTGGGGTTGATTACCACTCCATTTTGTTGGGGAGTTCTAGGTGCAAAAAAATTATGTATAATCCCATGTTCATCACAATAATCCTCAAATAATTTATTTTCAAATTCGCCACCATGATCAGTTTGAACCCTATTAATTAAAAGGCCTTGTTCTCTTTGAATATATTTAGAAAACTTTCTAAACTCACCAAAAGCATCATCTTTGTAAGTTATAAATAAAACCCAAGTATATCTAGAGAAATCATCAACAATCACAAAATCATAATTTTTTCCACCTAAGCTAGTTGTTAGACCAAATAAATCCATGTGCAATAATTCTAGAAGTCTAAAAGTAGAAACAATATTTTTACTTTTAAATGAGCTTCTATAATGCTTACCATGAATACATGCATCACAAACATAGTTTGAATGAAAATTTAATTTAGGCAATCCAACTACTAAATCTAGTTTGATAATCTTATTGAGTGTGTGCCTGTTAATATGATATAGTCTCCTATGCCATAACCATATATCATCATGAGCGCTTTTAAAACAAAGTAAATTCAAATTCACATCATGAAAGCTATCTAAATTAATGACATAAAATATTTTTATATGTTTGCTAAATTAACAAAACATTTTCATTATTTTTTATAATACAATATGATGCATGGAATACTACATTCAAACCTTTAACACATAATTGACTAATAGAAATTAAATTATGTTTTAATCCTTCTACTAGAAAAACTTTATCTAAAGTGATAGAATTCTTACAAATAGAACCAATGCCAATGATCTTTCCCTTTGCATTATCTCCACATGTAACAAATCCTTCATCAATTGATTCTAAAGTTGTGAATTTATCTTTATCTCCCGTCATATGTCTTGAACATCCACTATCCAAGTACCACATGCCTTCTTTGATTTTGCTTTGAAGGCATTCCTGCAAAAGAAACTCACATGTTAACTTTTGGAACCCATACATGTTTGGGTCCACATTCTAAACTTGAAGCAAGATATCTAGCATGTGTGGTTTGTGTAGTGCATGTACCTTTTGGTACCCATAAATAAGATGATTGCTTAGTGTTTTGTAATTTACATGCATAACAATCAAATGGAATATGCCCTTTTCTATCATAATAGTTGCACCAAATATTAGTTTTTGCATATGGCTTAGCACAATAATTATAAGGTATATGAGTGGGACGTGTATGATGCAAATAATTTTTATTAAATATTTTTCTTGATGAAGCTTTATAATGAACTTGTGATTTCAAACATAATTCTAATCTTGCTTTTAACAAGATATTCTCTCTTTCAAGTTTACATACAAGTAAGGAACAATTTAAGAAAGAAGTATTTTTACTTTTTAAATTATCACATTCATTTTTTAAATCACAAAAATGCATAACTAAATTTTTATGTTCTTTTTCTATGGTTTTGTATTTTCTTTTTAATTTTTTATATTCAATACCTAATTATTAAAAATATCATCTAATTCATTATAAGATATATCATTGCATACCTCTTGAGAATCTAAGTCAGATTCTCCATTTGCCATAAGACATATGTTGACCTCTTCATTAGATGAGCAAGTACTTGATTCATTTGAATGGATTGATTATAAAGCCTTCTTCTTCTTCTTATGGTACTTTTTTCTCCTTCATTTTTCTTCTTTCCACATCAATCTCTTTCTTCTTTGATTCAGCAAGTTCTGGATAATCACCTCTTATGTGTCTAGGCTTTTTACAATGGAAGCAAATGATCCCTTCACATGCAAAAAATTTTTTAGTTTGAAATTTATGTGTCCAGTCTTCTTACAATGGTAGCAAATGATCCCTTCACCTGCAAAAAATTTTTTAGATTGAAATTTATAATTTTTAGATTTTTTATACATTTGATTCTTCTTCCTTAGCAAGTTCCCAAGCCTTTTGGATAGCATGACCACCTCATCACTATCACCATCTGAGCTTGAGGTGTTATGCTCATCACTATCATCAACTTGTAATGCAATGGCTTTTCCTTTCTCCTTCTCCCTTTTTGCTAAGTTATCCATCTTATCCCTTTGAGCAATAACCTATTCATGTGCTATCAAAGAACCCAAAAAATGATCAAGTGGATAAGTAGATAAATCCTTAGCTTCACTAATAGTACTTTAGCTTCCCATTCTTTTGAAAGACATCTAAGAATCTTATAGACTAAGTCTTAATTCTATATGTTTTTCCAAGAGAATGCAATGTGTTAATTTTTTATGAATCGTATACATATCGAAATAGATTGAAGGAGACATATGAAATAACTCATATTCATGAACAAGTCTGTTTATGTGAACATATCTAACTTCACTAGTTCCTTCATAAGTTATAATGAGTTTATCCCATATTTCTTTTGCTGTACTTAACATAGAAATTTTCATGTAATCATCGAATAAAGCACAATGTAAAGTATTACAAGCCCTAGCATTTAATTCAAGGTCTCTTTCATATTATTCCTCAAAAGGTTTTTCTATTTTAATGCCATTTACTTCTCTGTGGGTGTATGATATTGATGTGTCAACATATACCACATGTGCATCTTGACCTCTTAAAATGTACTAATTCTATTTTTCCAATAATCAAATGGTACACTATCTAAAAGTGGAGGTCTATGAGTGGATTGTCCCTTTGGTAGTGAACCCTTTGGGAAAACTTGTGCCATAGTGAAAATATCTACTCTAGTGAAAAGATCTACTCTTGGATGTTAAGACAATAATAGAGCCTAGGCTCTGATACCAATTGTGAGTCACTATAGCACCCAAGAGGGGGCGGTGATATTAAAAATTTTAAAAGTTTAATCTAAATTTTAAGTTTTAGTAGAAAATTAATTTTTGATTTTATAATGACAAGATACAATTCTTAATGCAGCAAAAATAAAAGTAAAGTAAAGTAAAGAGAGACAAAAGGCACACAATTTTTATGTGGTTCGGCTAAATCCCAAAATCGGCCTACGTCCATGCCTAGCCAACCCTGGCTAGGAATCCACTAAAAGCAAAAATAGCTTATAAATAGTACTCTCCTATAATGGGGCTAGTACAACCCCAACAATAATATGTATTATCCTACAAATGGGCGAGTACAACTCTAATATATATTTTATAGCACAAAAAGAAAAATACAAAATAATAAATTTTAATAAAATAAATTTCTCACAAATATACCAAGCTATATAATTCAAAAAGTGATCTCACAACTTATAAATGATCACTTTACAACTTAAAATTTTGGCAAGATAAAATGCTCACTTAATATTGATAATAAATAATAAAATAAATATCTTAAAATAATATTTCTAAGATATTTATGTTATTATAATTATAGACTAATATAAAAATGATTTTAAAATAAATTCACAATATTCTTTTGCACAATAAAATAAATTTCAACAAGGAATAATTTATTTAAACCAAAAAGATGTTTTCAATTAATGCAAATGATCAGAAAATACTTAATAAAATCAGTATATGATATATTTAAGTAAACTAGTAAGCTTTTAATTAAATTTAGAGATCTAGCAAATATGAAAATAATTTCAGCACAATAAATTAATTTGAAATGTTAAAATATACTTCTAAAATAGATCTAAGAATAAATGATATTTAAAATAAGACTAATGAAGAAATATTTTAAGAAACCATAAGAAATTTGTAGGAAGATAAAAATTTAAACAAGTTAAAATAAATCCTACAAACTATCACAAGAGTTTTTCACAAAAAAATGATTGAAGAAACTTTGATGTGAAAAACTTAGACTTTGATGTCCAAAGACTAATCCACCAAAAAGTATAAATTGAAAATAATAAATAGATGATGAAAATAGTATGAACAATTTAAAAAAGGATTAAGTTCAAGAAAACAAACTCAAGTAATTTGAGAAACTTGCTTAGTTGAAGATGTTGAAGCTTCCAAACCAAAGATTTGATCTTGCAATATTTGGAGAACACTTGGAAGAAAAATCTAGGAAATTTTCTCTTAGATTTGCTAGAGGGATTTTGAATTTGAATGAGGAATGCTTTCATGAAGAGAATGAGAGCTATTTATAGGCAATAAGGTCATTTTGAATTAATTCAAAAAATATATTATTCTAACATTATTGTATCATATAATAATTTAATATTCAATAAAAATATATTTTATATTAAATAAATATTAAATTTAAGCAGACAAAATTTGGCTATTCACATGGGCAAGTCAAAAATAATCAAATATGACTCTTAATATATTCAAAGCATGTAGCATGCATTCATTATTAAAATTAGCTAATGTTTGAAAAGTCATAATAAATTCAATTTTAATCAAATGTGGGTCATGTAACCTATCAAATTAAAGGAAAAAAAAATCCAAAGAATCCATTGGAGATGAAGTCATATATAAATTCCTTGAATATAAAATGACTTTGGCTAAAATACAAAATTTCACATATTTTTGTTAATTTTGAAATATGACATTTAAATATAATGATATAATTTATATATAATAATACATATGTTAGTTATCATATAACCTTCAAATTAAATTAAAATATTTAATTATATTAAGTAAATAAAATAATTACACTTAGTAGTCATAATTTATTATCATTTATTATTTTGATAATTCAAATGCTATGTATGAAACATATAATTGAATATTAATTAGATAGAGATTTATATAAATTAACTTCATTATCATTATTTAAAATAAATAAAAATAATATGTAAAATTATGAGAAAATTGATTTATGCTAATGAACTCATATGAATTTCTAAGATAGTTATAAATGCATACAACCTAAAATATTATTTCTTGAGCTTCACATTATCCATTTTGATCTATATTTCATTATTCTATTTTTGTAATTTCCTCAAACATATTATGAGATGTATTGAATATGTAATTATAAATTAATATATTTGAAACACATAAAACATACATTAAAACATCCAAGCATTCATTTGTTATCATCAAAATTGATCGGATTGAACATGAGGCTCATTAAGCTAACATAGGTGAGGTTATGAGTTATTTTAAAAGTTTAGTTATGAGTTTGGTAGTGGGTTAAAAAATTTATTTTTATTCTAAGAGCCTTGTGGTGTTTATTTCTCAAACTCTCAGGAAATTTAAAAAATAAAATTAAGTGTTGTATATGTTGGGACACCACCTAGATCCAAAGATGTACTTATTGAGGTGATCGGGTACGACATTGAGGAATGATGTACTATCTCGAGAGATAAAATTCAACACCCTACAATGGACCTAATCACCTAATAAGGACTCTTAATGACAATCGGTCTTCGAATGTACTAGAGATCTTTCCCCTACTTTACATGAAAAAGTAAAGTAGGATTTATTTTAAACTGGGTTCCTTAAATTCCCTATGGAGGTTAGCCCCCATAGTTAATTACATCTTAAGGTATGAGATTTCTTAAGAATACTCTCGATTAAGGTAAATGATCATTATATCCAAAGATTTCAAAGAAAGGACTATCAACAAATTGATTATTTTTTAGAAAATCAAGTGGGATTGATCAAAATGAGGGAGTTATTATCAAAACCAAAAGGAGATGAGTAGGGGATGCTCATGATACTTGGAAACCTAGTGAGTATCCCAAACTATCATATGGTTGGGCTTTATATTTTTAAAATTTTAGAGGAGTTATATGTTTGAGTTGAATTATTGGAAATCTAGGGCTTACAATTCCATAATTCAAGATCATGGATATGCCTAAGAGGTGAGGATTTATTCTTATAGCCCACAAAGGAAAACAACAACCTTAAATCTTGAATCTAGGGAGCTTTGGCGAGGGCCAAGGCATGACCTAAATATAAAGCAAAAATGGGTATATGGTTTACCTCCATAAGAGAGGATAAACCACCCGACTATTTGACTTACAACCACCTGGGGGTTGGTGCCAACTAACTCATCCTATGATTTTAAATATATGTAAGCAAGTATTATGCTTTGCAAGATAGCTAGACTATTATTTATTTAGATAGGAGACTAAGTCCTTAAATACACTTCCTAAGAGACTAGATCATGAAGGGCATGAATAATGACCTAAATCTAATACAAATTTTATTAAGTTTTATTTTGATTTTTGGACAATTTATTTGACACAGGCAATAGGATTTCATATGCTTAATGCATGAGAAGATTGATTATGGGCCAAAATCAAAAAGAATGAGGTGTGTTTCCACCATGACTCTCAAAGGTTAAGCCATTTTCTCTAGCAGAGGTGGAAGCCCTCCATTAGCAAGAGTGAAGTAATGTGATTTATGCATGATGTGAGAGATATAACATCCAGCTAAAGGGTTGATAAATCTTTTATTATCTTGGTTGATATCCTAGACTTTAGGTGAGGCTATGAGTTATTTAATTTAATTTTGAGTTAGTTAATTAGATAGAAAATTTATTTTTTCCTAAGAGCCTAATCCCATCTAGGCCATTCATCAAATAATGAAGAAACTAGGGAAATCTTGTCATCCTAATGCACAAGATAAAAAATCATCAAACAATTTTATAAAGCTAGCACTAAAGAATAAGAGGTCGATGTGATCGGGCTCCACCACACAAACCCAAAAAGGAAAGATGGGTAGCCGAGCTCTACTCTTATACAAATTATATTATAAATGAATAATTACAATTAAAAGGGAATTCATGTTATGGGGGTCTTCATTTTTTCATTTCTTCATTTTGTTCTTTTCTTCACTTATTTCTTCCTTTTGGATTGACTTAAGATATGGTTTGCTCTAATGCTTCACATGGTGCATAAGACTTGGTCCTATAACCAATGTTCTTCCTAATCTCCCATAACATTCAGTCTAAATCTTAGTTGGAAAAAATACATCAAAATGGGAAAGATAAATCTAACTAAACCTACAAAATAGAGATTAGCTAAACATACCACACAACCCAAGAAGTTATAGGAATAATTTAGACTTAGCACCTCGCACATGGTTAACCAAGTCCACCTGTCCTAGTTTGGATCATGCTTAGGGGCATAAGCAACCTTCACAGTAAAATTATTTATAGTTTTATTATAGTGCCCCTTAAGTATAATCCCCTACAGAAGACATGATTAGACTAAGATCATCCTATCATCCAATCTATGCACATACACCCTAACATCCAGTCTAAAAACATTATATCACAAAATAAAATCAAGCATCAAACCATGCACTGCCTTAACATAGAGCTAGAAATGGTGACTTAGCTTAATGTGTGTTCCATTTAAGGATTATGTGGCATGTCTTAGATATGCTTTAAGGTTGGAATTTTATAAGTGTGAAGGATTCAACTTAGAGGGTGGTTTTATTTTAAGTGATTTAGTTGATTTGTCAATTTTATTTGATGATTTGATTTGGTTTGAATGAACGTACATTTAGTTACTTAATATTATAAAGAGAGGAAAAGAGAAGAGAACTTATCTTTCCTCTTTACCTTAAGTAATTTCTAAGGTAGATTCATTAATGATTTTTCTTTAGTGAATGTTTTATTATGTATTTTAATTAACCCAAAGTTTAGATTTGCTCTAAATAAACCTATCAATAAGAAAGGCATCTTAGGATTAGTTAATGTGAATTACTATCACATAATACACAATCATTTATTTCTTTGCATCATGTATATCATGCATATGAATGATCCTAAGCATACCTGTACATGTAATGCCAATTTTAGCATACTTTGATGATGAATGCTAAGGGGTGTTGCTTAAGAAAATTTGGATATTCCATGAATGTATATTTTTATTATGTAGAAAAGAGAGTGACTCTTTTATCCATTAATCAAATGCACATCCACATGTATAAAAGACATAAGTGAGTACAACACCATTATTTTCTACACCAGGAGTGTAAGGTACAATATCTGCTTAGGGATACTTAAAACCTCGCAACCCCGGGATGTCTAGACTAATATACCACTTTTCTTAAGTATATGTGTATGTACAAAAAGAAATAAATGGATGAAGAATCATGCAAAAGATTTTTGTTTGATTTGGTTGTATAATTTACATGTGTAAATGTGAAGATCCTTCTTAAGTCATAACATAGAAATGCATAGGAATAGATTTATGCAAGTGTTATATTCTTTTTAAATGAACTATACACTTTGCAAATCCTATTCAAATCCATGTTAAGAGAAGAGAAGAAAATCACATAATATCCATCTCTTATGTTATAATCACATGCAAGCTTATAAGTACTTATAAGTAGCATACCTTCATTTATAATATTTGATTTATAGATATTGAAAATAATTTTTGATTTAATAGTGATAATTGCCACTCATATTCTTAACTTTATCCAACACATGCAATTTGACATAAAAGGAAATATTTTATTTAATTGATTTTTCAAAAGGTATGAATGCATGATTTCATATGGCATACAATATTTAACATGCTTGAAAAGAAATAAAGTGATATAAGCATATGACTTAATTCACCTTAATTAACTCCTAAGGACAATCCTATTAGATAAGATTATTCAAAGTGAATCAAAATTCTGTAAAGAGATTTTTATTTTTGAATTTGATTTGACTTAGGCAATATGAAAAGAGTTTGCTGGTCTTAACCCATTTCCCCCATATATGAATTGGTTTAGTTTAATTTTATAATAATTAGATTGATTTTATGTTTTATTTAGGTTAAGGTGTAAATTAAATCCATTATTTACTCTTTACCTACACCACTTTAACATAATTAAACAAGTAATTATGAGACAACATATGATATGCAACCACATGAAATTTAAATCAGCAATGCACCAAAGAAATAAAGGGGCCTAATGAAATTGGCTCACAATTATTGATTAATTAAGTTAAAGAGTTTTCATTAAGTACTTTCATAACCTTCCCACACATATGAGTTGGATTATAATTTCCTTAAACTGACCTTAGGCTTTTGAACACCTAAGGATCTACCGAGCAAGAGATTGATTAATTCCAGATTAGTTTTGAAAGTTTGATTAGACTAATTAAGTGGATCATTAGTGGATTAATCCTTAATTATATTTAAGAAAGGAGATTTAGGGAATAACTTAGGGAAAATATCCCAAACCCATTCCATAAACCTCCTCCTTACTTAAATAATGTTTACTTATCTAAATTAAGGGATTAAATCACTGTTCATATGCTTAATTACTCTTAAATATAATAAAGGGTGATTAGGGGTTCTTTAATTAATTTTCCTAATTAACTCATTAATAAATTCCAAGAAAATTAAAGGAGGCAGAAGTCATCCCACTGATCATGTCTGAGAAATTTGGAATTAATTAATTAAGTAGGGAGTAATTAAGGTAATTAAATTTTTAATTAAACTCTAATTAAGGAAAATTCACTATTCAAAATCAATTAGAAATAATTTTATTAGATTTCCCTCTTAAATACCTTTAAAATGAGCCCTCATTTATATTTTTTTATTTTTCTACATTTAATTATGATTTTATGAAAATTTTGTAATTAATGGGTAATTAAAAATAGCCTAATTAATTAACTTATCCCGTCGGCGCTACGTGGACGGTTGATGCAATGCGCTTTCCATGTGGCACAATGGGATTAGTTATTTAAGTTGTCACATCATGCACTACGTCAGTTGGCAGAGCAACGTGCTTTCCCCTGGGTCGTCCGATCAAGGATCAGATGGCCAGGATTAATCCCATGGTTCTAAAGGGTTTAAATCAGTGGATCTGATTGATTTAATCAAATTCGTCCATCCAAAACACACCGGATGGACGGCTCATGATTCATCCCTGCCTAAGCTGCGAGAGACGGAGGCCGTTCATCCTTCACCGCTTGATCCGAGCTCACCTAAGTTCAGATTAGGCTAGGATTTACCTCACACCATCAAGAGGTATAGTAAAGAACATCCAACAGTTATAATCTAATGGGATTACAATTCCCTTCAAAAAAGATGAAGCATTTTTTAAGGGAGGATCAGTTTTGAACAATACCTCGCTGGAGGCTATCACCGACACTTTCAATGGAGGAGGTAGCTTCGTCTAGCAGAGATGAAGCCCTCTTGAAGGTTTTAAGTCTTAATTTGAAGTGAATTGCTCAATTGACCAAGCTCCCCTTCAATGGATTTCAACTTTGATTGAAGTCCCGCTTCCCGTGGCTTGGAGGCTTGAGAAACACTTTAGGTGAGCTCGACTAGCTCCCTTGATGGTGCTTGCAAAGTGAATTTTGGTTTGGTGGAGAATTGGATGGATTGGAGTTTGGAATTACATCCCCTAGTTTGGCTTTGAAGAAAACTAAGAAGGAGAAAATGGAGGGAGCTTGGGAATGCTTGCCAAGGCTTGAGGAAGCTTGTTCTTGATTCCTAGGGCTCAATTGAAATCAGTGTGTGTGGTTTGAGTGGGAATGAGGGGGAGTATATCTCCCTCTCCTTGGATCGGACAATCGAGACTTGCTTTGCCATTTGTGATCAATTGCTTGGATTGATTATTTTGTTTAGGCTATTAGGGACTCCATGTGATTCATTTTGGCAGAGGGATGGAGGAGAGGAAGTGCACATGTGCTAGGTGAGTGCATGGAGTGATCCAAGTGGAGGATTCCCATTGGATGGGTCAATTTGGCCTTGGGTTGGGTCATGGCTGACCCAAACCCATTAGGTCATGTTCACCACCCTCCTTGGTGTCCATGTGGTCCACTAGGAGGATGCCAAGTGGCCATGAGAAGGAATTGACCAAATTCCAAGTGAATTTGGCCATAGGCTACCCTTTAACATAGGGGTAAAATGGTCAATTTGGGCAGATTTTAGATGTTTCAAAGATAGGTTGGGCCAAATTTCAAGTGATTTAGAGTTCATTTGGTTTGAATTGGTTTAATTTGACCAATTTAGGTCAATTTGGGTTAGGTTGACCAATTGGTCAAATTGGGTTAAACCATGGGTTAGGTCAAGTTCAAATGATCATTTGGAGCCTATGGGTATCATTGGTTTGGTTCAATTTGATTTATATTTGGTTTTGGTTCATTTAGGTTCATTTAGGTCAAATGGGTCAAGTTGACCAATTTGAGCCATTTGAGCCAATTGGTTAGGTCATGGGTTGGTTTAGGCTTGGTTGTTCATTTAAAATGTATTACAAGCTTTGGTTTCAATCAAATTTGGTTTGGTTTGATTTCAATTTGATTTGACCTTCTAGGTCAAGTTGGGTTCATGGTTAATTGGGCTAGGTTAGGTCTAATTGGCCAATTGAAGCTTTGGTCAAGTTCAACAAGTGATTTAGAATGAATTTGACCCATTGGTTGAAATCAATTTGGCTTAGATCAAGATTTGACCCATTTTGACTTTTTAGGTCAACTTGGGTCAAGTGGCCAATTTGGCTAGGTTTGGCTCAATTGATGACTTGATCATGTTCAATCATTGATGATGGATTGGTTTAGATCAATGGTTTCAACCAATTTAGCTTATGGTTGATTTTGGTTAGTTTGGGTTTCATTTGAGCTAAGTGTTGACTTGGTCAAAGGCTAGGTTTGACTTGGCTTGACCTAATTTGAGTGATTGATCACCCTAGGATGATTGTTGCTCATAATGTGAGTCTTAGATGGGCTTAGCTCAATCCAATTTGGATTGGATTGGAATTTGGCTCAAAAAGGTCCTTTACATCACTTTGGGTCAAGTGAGCCTAAGTGGGTCAATTGGCTTCATTAAGGCTTGATTCAAGTTTGGTTGAGCTCACATATGGACTTAGGTTTGAAATATAAATCCAATTGTAACTTATTGGAGTCAAATGGGTTTGATAATTTCAAGTCAAAAGGGTGAATATGGGTTTGACTTGGGTTAGTTTGATTTTGGTTTGATGATTGAAGTTTATGTTTATATTTGGGTATATGATTGAAGCATCAATTGTTTGAAGAGATAATCCAAAGGATTTGAATTGATCTGAGAATGATTTGGCTCAGTTCAAGAATTTGACTTGAAAGAGCATAGGTTGAATTTAAGTTAGATTTGGGCTTGAGTTTTTAATTTAGTTTTGGTTATTTGAATTTATATTTCATTTATATTTGTGAATATAAATGAGAATATAAATGGGTTATGAGAAAATATTTTGAATTTGGAGTAATTTGGATTTGATTTGAGCTAAGTCCATAAGATGGAATCAAAAGGGCTTAGGAAAGATTTGAATTTGGAATTGACTTTTAGATTTAATTTTGGTTATTTAAATTTAAATTTTATTTATATTTATGAATATAAATGAGATTATAAATGGGTTATGAGAAAATATTTCGAGTTTGGAGTGATTTGGATTTGATTTGAGCTAAGTCCATAAGATGAAATCAAAAGGGCTTAGAAAAGATTTGGATTTGGAATTGAGTTTTGGATTTAGTTTTGGTTCTTTGAATTTATATTTCATTTATATTTGTGAACATAAATGAGAATATAAATGGGTTATGAGAAAATCTTTTTAATTTGGAGTGATTTGTATTTGATTTGAACAAAGTCCATACAATGAAATCAAAAGGGCTTAGGAAAGATTTGGAATTGGAATTGAGTTTTGGATTTAGTTTTGATTATTTGAATTTATATTTCATTTATATTTGTGAATATAAATGAGAATATAAATGGGTTATGAGAAAATCTTTTGAATTTGGAGTGATCTAGATTTGATTTGTGCTAAGTCCATAAGACAAAATCGAAAGCGCTTAGGAAAGATTTGGAATTGGAATTGAGTTTTAGATTTAGTTTTGGTTATTCGAATTTATATTTCATTTATATTTGTTAATATAAATGAGAATATAAATGGGTTATAAGAAAAATCTTTTAAATTTAGAGTGATTTGGATTTGATTTGAGCTAAGTCCATAAGATGGAGTCAAAGGACTTAGAAAGGTTTTGGGTTTAATTCAAGATTTGAGAGAATCAATTAAGTTGAAATTGATTTAAGATTTGATTTGGAATTGATTTGAATTTAAAGTTGATTTGAATGAAGGAAGTAAGGATTTGGTTCATGCTATAGAGTGGGCAAGTTTTCCTAACACCCCTAAGGCATAACCTATTCCTATGGCTAACTCTTCTAAATCTCTAAGGTTAGGTTAAGTATTCACCTAATCATTAAAAGTGTCTTAAAGCTAAGGACTCTTAGTGTCTAGAAGAGTCCTATGTCTAAGATGGAGAAGTTGAGAGCTCACTCCAAAAGAAAGGTCAACAAGTCTAATCGTATCCAGGCCATATAACAATCACCAATCATAAATAAACTATGACAAGTCATGCTTTTTCTAGTGCACAAGCTAAATAAAACATGAAACAGTTTTATAAAACTATCGTAAAAGAATAAAAGGCCGTTGTAGTCAGGTACCGTCGTACAACCGGAAATGAAATCTGGGTAGCTGGGCCCTACCCTTATACAACTTGGATTACAAAAGAATAATTACAAATGATGAATGTTATGGGGGTCTTCATTCTTCATTCTTTATTTCTTTATTCTTCATTCTTCATTTGATTTGCTCCATTTCTTTCTTCCTTTTGGCTTGATTTGAATATGGTTGCTCTAAAGGCATCACATGGTACATAAGACTTGGTCTTATAACCAGTGCTCATCCTAATCCCTCATAACATTCATCCTAATCCTAATGTAAAATTATATTAAAAGAAAGAAAGTAAATCTAGCAATATCTGTAAAACAAATGTTAGCTAAACACACCATACAACCCAAGCAATTATATGAATAATTTAGACTTAGCACTCCACACATGGGTAACCAAGTCCACCTGTCCTAACTTGGGTTATGCTTAGGGGCTAAGCAACCTGCATAGTAAAAAAGCATTTGTACTCTTATTTAACAGTCCCTTAAGCTCAACCCCCTATAGAAAGCATAATTAGGCTAATGTCGACCTAACATCCAGTTTATAATAATACATCACAAAATAAGCATACATCAAACCATACACTGTCCTAACATAAAGCTAAAAATTATGACTTAGTCTAATGTGTGTGCATTAGGGCTTATGTGGTATGTCCTAACTAGGCTTTAGAGTTGTAATTTAGCTAAGTATGAAGGATTTAATTTATAAGGGGTTGATTTCTCTTTAAGCAATTTAAGTGATTTTTAAGATTTTACTTAATATTTTCCTTTTGTTTCATATGGCCTACACTTAACATCTAAGTGTTATAAAGAGAAGAAAGAGAGGGAATCTCTCTTTCATCCCTACCTTAAGTCATTTCTAAAGCAAGTTAATTAGTCAATTTCATTTAGTGAATGACTTATTATATGTTTTAATTAATCCTAAGTTTAGGTTCACTCTAAATGACCTTATTCAATAGGAAAGACATCTTAAGATTAATTAGAATGAATTACTATCACATAACACATGTTCATGTTGACCTCATTTTTAGGATGAGCTCTCAACCTCCCCATCTTAGACATAGGACTCCTCTTAGACACTAAGAGTTTCTTAGTCTTAAGACACTTCAAATGATTAGATGAACACTCAACCTAACCTTATAGACTTAGAAGAGTTAGCCATAGGAATAGATCATGCCTAAGGGGTGTTAGGAAAACTTGTCTACCCTATAGCTTGAACCAAATCCTCACTTCCTTCCTTTAACTCAAACTTCAAATCATAATCAACTCCAAATCAATTCCAAATCAAATTCCAAATTAACTTCCAAATCAAACTCCAAACTCAAATCAATTACAACTTAATTGATTTTCTTAATTCTAAATCAACTTCAAACTCAAACCAATTCCAAACTTCAATCTCAAATCAATTCCAACTTAATTGATTTTCTCAAACATTAAATCAATTCCAATGGATTTTCTCAAATCATGAATCAATTCCAATTGATTGAAGCCCATGATTGAATTCCAAATCCTAAAAATCCTTCTTAAGTCACTTTGATTCCATCTTAATGGACTTAGCCTAAATAAAATCTGAATCAATCCAAACTCAAGAGATTTTCTTATAACCAATTTATATTCTCATTTATATTCAGAAATATAAATGAAATATAAATTCAAATATTCAAAACCAAATTCAAAACTCAAACCCAATTTAACCTAAATTCAACCTAAAGTCTTTCAAGCCAAATTCTTGAACTTAGCCAAATCAACCTCAAATCAAATCAAACCCTTAATTTTTCTTCATGATTCAGTCAATCTTTCAATCATGAAACCAAATATAAACAAAAACCTAAATCATCAAACCAAAGCTAAATTCAAAAATCAAACCCAAATTAAACCCAAGTTCATCCTTTGAACTTGAAATTGTCAAATGAATCAAAACCCATTTGACTCCAAATCACTTGCAAATAGATTTATATTTCAATCATAAGTCCATATGTGAGTTCAACCAAACTTGATTCAAGCCATGATCAAGTCAATTGACCCACTTAGGCTCACTTGACCCAAAGTCACCTAAAGTACCTTTTTTGAACCAAATTCTAATCCTACCCAAATTGGATTGAACTAAGCCCATCTAAGCCTCACATTGTGAGCAACAATCATCATAAGATGATCAATCACTCAAATTAGGTCAGACCAAGTCAAACTTAGCCTTTGACCAAGTCAACATTTGACCCAAATGAAACCTAAATTAACCAAAATCCACTATAGGTCAAATTGATTGAAACCATTGATCCTGATCCATTCTAAATCAATGTTTGAACTTGACCAAGTCATCATTTGAGCCTAACCTAACCCAATTGGCCACTTGACCCAAGTTGACCCAACTTGACCTAAAAGTCAAAAAGGGTCAAATCTTGATCTAAGACAAATTAATTGAAACCAATGAGTCAAGTTCATTCTAAATCACTTGTTGAACTTGACCAAAGCTTCAATTGGCCAACTAGACCCAACCTAGCCCAATTGACCTTGAACCCAACTTGACCTATAAAGTCAAATTAAGCCAAAATCAAGCCAAACCAAAGTTGATTGAAACCAAAGCTACCAAAAAATTTAAAATGACCAACCAAACCTAAATCAACCCATGACCTAACCCAATTAGGTAAAATGGGTCAAATTGGTCAACTTGACCCATTTAATCTAAATGAATTCAAGTGAACTAAAATCAAATACAAATCAAATTGAACCAAACCAATGATACCAAACCATTACAAATGGTCATATGAACTTGACCAAACCCTTGGTTTGACATAATTTGACTAATTGGTCAACTTGACCCAGGTTGACCCATTTTGACCTAAATGGGTCAACATGAGCCAAATGATATCAAATCAACTCAAAATCCATTGAAATTTGGACTAATCCAATTTCAAACTATTCCAAATCTTCCTAAATTGAAATCAAAGCTAAATGACCATTTTGCCCCTAGGTCAAGGGGTAACCTATGGTCAATTCCACTTGGAATTTGGTCATATCCTTTTCATGTCCACATGGCACTCTCTTAGTGGACCAAATGGAAACTAATGAGAGTGGTGCATATCACCCAATGGGTTTGGCTCAGCCAAACCCAACCCAAAGCCAAAATCGACCACTCACATGGAAATGAGCACATGTGATCACCTCCCACACCTCATTTAACACATGGAAACTCCTCCACTACCTTCCTCTGCCAAAATCAAACCATGTGGAGCTTAAAATGGCCTAACAAGCCCAATCAATAGGATCAATTTGATCAAAATGAAAGAGACACTCACGGTCGTTTGATCCTTGTAGGGGAAGATATACTCCCTTAATTTCACTTCATTTCCAATCATTCACACTCGATTGAGTGATAGGAACTCAAAGGAAGCAATTCCAAGCTCTCCCAATGTCTCCCAAGTTCATTCGAATTCTCCATTTTTGGTTTAGCCTAAATCAAAAATAGGGGAGGTGAGTGAGAAATCTACCTTATTCAATTCTTCACCAGAGCTCAATTCCTCTTGTAAGCACCATCAGAGGATCCAATCGAGCTCACCGAAGTCAAGTTCCTAGCATTTAGGCCATGAGAAGAGGGAGATAGACCAAAGTTGCAAGCACTTGAAGCTCATCTTGGCCAATAGAAGGATCCACTTGATCTCAAACCTTCAAACCTTCAACAGGGCTTCGTCTCCACTAGATGAAGTTACCTCAATGGTTGGGAGCACCAGTGATAGCCTCCAACGAGGTATGCCTCAAAATCAAGCTTAGTGTAGGAATTATTTGGTCTTTTGTGAAGGGAACATTCATCCCATTACAATTCAACCATTGGATGTCTTGCTTATTGCTCTTAGATGGTGTGTGTTTAATCCCTACTCAATACGAGCTCAAGTGAGCTCAGATTAAGCCTTGGAGGATGGACAGTTGCCATCTCTCATAGGCGAGGATAAGGATGAATCATGGACCATCCATCCCGCATGTTTTGGATGGATGATCCTGATTAATCTGATTAGATCTAGTGATTTATCCCTTTAGAAACTATGGGTTTAATCTTGACCGTCTGATCAAAGATCGGACGATCCAAGGAGAAAATGCGTAGTGCAGCCGACTGACTGTGTAGCCGATGTGATAACTTATTAATGAATCCTATCGCACCACGTGGAAAGCATGCGCCGCGTTAGCGATCCACATGGCTTAATGGGATTAGCTATATAATTAAGGGACTTAATTACCTAATAATCATTAAAACTTCAAATATTCATAATTAAATATAGAAAAATATAAATGAGGGCTCATTTTAAAGATAATTCAATGAGGAATAATATAAAATTATTTCTAATTTATTTTTAACAGTGGGTTTTTCTTAATTTAGATTTATTTAAAATCTTAATAACCCTAATTACTCCTTAATGACTTAATTAATTAATTCCAAACTTCTTAGGTATGTTTTGGGGGATGACCTCTGCCTCACCTAATTTTCTTAGAATTTATTAATGGGTTAATTATGAAAATCAATTAATGAATCCCTAATCACTCTCTTAATGAAATTAAAGGTAATTAAGCATGCGAACAGCAGTTTAATTATTTAATTAAGGTAATTAAACATTGTTTAAAGGGCCAAGAGGCGTATGGAATAATTTTGGGACATTTTCCTTAAGCTATTCCCTAAACTCCCTTTCTTCCTTAATCCAAATCTAATTAAGGGTTAATCCATTAATAACCTTCTTAATTAACTTAATCAAAATTTTAAAATCAATCTGAACTTAATCACAATTGCTGGGTAGATATTTAGGTGTTTAATAACCTAAGTAAGCTTAAGAAAATCAAATCCAACCTACATGTGTGGGGAGGGTTATGAAAGTACTTAATTAAACCCCTTAGCTTAATTAATCAATGATTGTGAGCCAATTGCATTAGGCCCTTTCTTTCTTAGGGTGCATTGACAATTTAAATTCAATGTGGTTGCATATCATATGTTTGCTCATAATTATTTGAATAATTATGTTAAGGAGGTGTAGGTAAGGGGTAATTAATGAACTTAATTTACACCTTAACCTAAACAAAACATAAAATCAATCAAATGACTCTAAAAATTAAACTAAAACAACATACACATGTGGGGGATGGGTTAGAACTAGCAAACCCTTTCACATTTCCTAAAATCAAATCAAACTCAAAACAAAACTAAACATTTCTTTAAAAAACTTTAATTCACTTTAAATAATCTTATTCCATAAGATTGTCTTTAGGAATTAATTAAGGTGAATGGAATTACATGCTTGCATCACTTTACTTCTTTTCTAGCATGCTAAATATGTATTTCATATGAAAATCATGCATTAATGTCTTTTGAAAATAAAATAAAATAAAACATTTCCTTTATGTCAAATTCCATATTTTGGCTAAAGTAAGCATATGAATGACTATTATCACTATTAAATCCAAAATTATTTTCAAAACTTATAAATCAAACATTACAAATGAAAGGTATGCTACTTATAATTACTTATAAGCTTGCATGTGAGTATAATATAAGATGTTCATTATGTGACTTTCCTTCTCTTCTCTTTTAATATAGTTTTGAATAGAATTTTGCAAAGTGTATAGTTCATTTGAAAAGAACACAACACTTGCTTAAATCCATTTCTATTCATTCCTATTTTATCATTTAAGATGGATCTTCATATTTACACATGTAAATTGCATAATCAAATCAAACAAACAAACATAAACTTTTTGCATGAATCTTTTTCCATTCATTTACTTTTGTACATGCACATGTATTTAAGAAAAGTGATATCTTAGTCTAAACATCCCACGGTTGCAAGGCTTTAAGTAGCCCCAAGTAGGTTTTGTACCTTACACCCCTTGTGTAGAAAATAATGGCACCATACTCACTTATGTCTTTTGTACATGTAAATGTGCATATGCATAATGGTTAAAAGAAACTCCTCTTTTCTACTTAACAAAAACATGTATACATGAAACATCCAAATTTTCTTAAACAAACTCTCTTGGCATTCAACATCAATGTGTGCTAACATTTCCATTTATATGTATAGATATGCTTAGGATTCATCCATATGTATATTACTCATGTTAGAAAAAAAAATAAAGTGTTGTATGTTTTGTGATAGTAATTCACTTTACTTAATCTTAAAATGCCTTTCTTTTTGAATAGGTTTATTTAGGGAAAATATAAACTTAGGATTAATTAAAATACATAATAAAAAATTCACTAAACAAAAATCAATAATGAATCTACCTTAGAAATTACTTAAGGTAGGGAGGAAACAGAAGTTCTCTTCTATTTTTCTCTCTTTATAACACTTAGTAATTAATTTTAGGTTCATTAAAACCAAATAAAATCATAAAATAAAATCAACCAAATCAACTAAATCACTTAAATGAAACCACCCTCTAAGTTGAACTCTTTCACACTTAGAAAACTCTTACCTTAAAAGCTAGCTAAGACATGCCACACAAGCCTTAAATGGCACATACATTAGGCTAAGTCACCATTTCTAGTCCTATATTAGGGCGGTGCATGGTTTGATGCCTTATTTTATTTTATGATATAATATTTTAGTCTGGATGTTAGGGTGTATGTGCGTAGACTGAATGGTAGGGTAATCTTAGTCTAATCATTATCTTTTGTAGGGGATTGTGCTTAAGGGGCGCTGTAATAAAAATATAAATGCTTTTTACTATGTAGGTTGCTTATGCCCCTAAGCATAATCCAAAAATAGGCTAGGTGGACTTGGGTATGTGTGTGGTGCTATGTTCAATTTATTCATATACATTCTTGAGATTGTGTGGTTTGTTTTGCAAATCTCTGTTTTGTAGGTTTTAGTTAGATTTACTTTTTTTCATTTTCATGTAATTTTGTAATTAGGATTTGGAATGATTATTATGGGAGATTAGGATGAACATTGGTTATAAGACCATCTCTTATGTACCATGTAAAGCCTTTGGAGCAACCACATTCCAACCAATCAAAAGAAGTAAGAAGATAGAAGAAAGAAGAAAAGAAGAAAAAAGAAAGAAGAAATGAAGAATGAAGACCCCCATAACATGAATTCCTTCTTGATCATAATTAATTCATTTTGTAATCTATGTTGTATAAGGGTAGAGCTTGGCTACCCAATTTATTTTTGGGATTGTGCGGTGGAGCCCGATCACAAAAGGCCTCTTATTCTTTTTTGCACTAGCCTTATAAATTGTTTGATTTTTATTTAGCTTGTGCATTAAGATGATATATTTTTCTAGTTTCTTCCTTGCCTTGATGAATGGCATGGATAAGATTAGACTCTTAAGAAAGTAAATTTTCTATCCAAGTAATCAACTCAAAACTAAAAATAAACAACTCATAACCTCATCTAAAGCCTAGGTTATAAAATAAGATAAAAGAATTAGCAACCCCTTAGCTGGATGTTGTATGTTTTCAGATCATGCATAAAAAGCATCTTGTTTAACTCTTGTTATGGAGGGCTTCCACCTTTGCTAGGGAACCTAGCTTGACCTTTGAGAGCCATGGTAGAAACACGCCTCCTTTCTTACTGATTTTGGCCCATAATTCAATTTCTCATGCATTAGGTATATGAATCCTAAAGCCTGTGTCAAATTAATTGTCCAAAATGAGAATAAAACATAACAAAAATTTGTATTTGGTTTAAGTCATTAATCATGCCCTACATGATCTAGTCTTTTAGAGAGTGTGTTTAAGGACTTAGTCTCTTTCTAAATAAACAACAACCTAGCTAACTTACAAAATAATATGACTTGCTTACATGTATTTAAAATTATAGGAGGAGTTAGTTAGTAGCCACCCCTAGGCGGTTGTAAGTACAATAGTCGGGTGATTTATCCTCTCTTATGGAGGTAAACCAAATGCCCATTTTTACCTTAGATTAGGTTGTGCTTTGGCCCTCTTCAAACCTCCCTAGATTTAGGTTCAGAGGTTGTTATTTCCCTTTGCGGGCTATAAGCATAAATCCTCACCTCTTAGGAATTTTTATGATCTTGTGTTGTGAAATTGTAAGCCCTAGATTTCTAATAAAAATTCAACTCAAACAAATAAATTACTTCAATTTAAAAAATATAAAGCCCAACCATATGATAGTTTGGGATGCTTACTAGGCTTCCTAGTATCATACACATCCCTTACTCATCTTCCTTTGGTTTCGATAAGAACTCCCTCCTCTTGATCAATCTCACTTGATCTTATAAAAATAAACCAATTGATTGATAGTCCTATCTTTGAAATCTTTGGAGACAACGATCATTTACCTTAATCGAGAGTATTCTTATGGAATCTCATTCCTTAGGATGTAATTAACTATGAGGCTTGCCTGTAAGGAACTTAACGAACCTGATTTAAAATATATCCTACTTTACTTTTCCATGTAAAGTAGGAAAAGAATCTCATGTACATTCAGAATACCCATAGTCCTTAAGAGTCCTTATTAAAGAGATTAGGCCCATTTGTAGGATGGTGACTTCTGTCTCTCGAGATAGTACATCATTCCTCAATGCCATACCCACTCACCCTAATAAGAACATCTATGAATCTACGTGGTGTCCAACACAAGAAGTGTTTTGAAGATTTTTATTTTTGGTTCTTCATTTAATTTCTCTCTCTTTAGAAAGATTAGGATGAAGGATTGAAAATAAAAAAATTTCACCACAGTTCATCTATTTCTTTCCATCATGTATATCATACATATGATTAAATCCTGAGCATACCTAGACATACAATGTAAATCTTAGCAAACTTAAATGATGAATGCAAAGAAATATATTCAGAGTTTAGATATTTCATTTTTAATTGAGTTATGAATGCATGCTTTTTTTATAGAAAAGAGGGGTTTTTCATCCATCAGCTAAATACACATTCACATGTATAAAAGTTTTAAATGAGTATGGCGCCATTATTTTTTGCACCACGGGTGTAAGGTACAAGACCTACTTAAGGCTACTTAAAGCCTCACAGCCCTGGAGTGTCCAGACTAATATACCACTTTTCTCATATACATATGAATGCACAAAAAGAACTACAAGAATAAAAAATCATGTGAGAAGTCATATTTGATTTGGTTATGTGATTTACATATGTGATATAAAATTCTTCCTAAGTCTTAACATGGAAATGCATAGAAGTAGATTTAGGCAAATGTTGTGTTCTTTTCAAATGAACTATACATTTGTGAATCTTATATGAATCCATGTAAGGTAAGGAAAGAGAACTTCATATTGCATATCTTATATTATCAATACATGCAAACTTATAGCTATTTCTAATTAACATCACTTCATTTATAATAATTGATTTATAGGCTTTTGAAAGTAATATTTGATTTAGTAGTGATAATAGCCACACCTATTTAATTTAAATCAACATGCAATTTGACATAAAAGGAACCATTTCATTTAGTTAATTTTAAAAGAAATGAATGCATGATACATATGGCAAGCAATATTTAATATGGATGGAATGAAATAAAGGAGAATAAGCATATGAACTCATTCATTCCAATTAATTCCTAAGGACAATCATACTAAATAAAGCCACTTAAAATAAATCAAAGTTCTTTAATTTTATTTCATCTTTATGTTTGATTTGAGTTAAGGGAAGTGAAAGAAGTTTGCTGGTCCTAATCCCATTCCCCATGTGTGAGTTAATTTTGGTTCAAGGAAGAAATAATTAAGTTGAATTTATGATTTAATTTGGTTAGGATATGAATTAAGTGGATTAATTAACCCTTACCTACATCACCTTAAGTTAATTAACTAACTAATAATGAGCTAATATGATATGCAACCACATGAAAAGTAAATTTGCAATGCTCCTAAGAAATGAAAGGGGCCTAATGCAATTGGCTCATGATTAATAGTTAATTAAGTTTAAGGGATCTCACTTAACTACTTTTATGGTTTTCGCACACATGTGAGCTAACCATAATTTCATCATCTCTCACTTTGGGTCATTGGACACCCAAAGAGGTACCTAAGATTAAATTAGAGGTTGCTTAAGTATGGAGTAAATTTTAGATTGAGTTGATCAAATTTATTAATTAATTGATTGAATCTTAAATAACCTTAACAAACCAAAATGAGATGGGCTTAGAGAAAGGGACCAAGAATGGAGTCCAAGTCTTAATCCCTAAATCCTTTTAATTAGTCAGTTAAGGTTTAGGTATGATTAGTACTTTGATTAATTTTGTTGATTAATTAATTAAGTGGTGTTAATTAATTAATTATTTAAGAGGGATTAGAGAAGGCTTAAAAAAAGATTGGAAGGGGGAGTCCCAATTCATTTCTCTTGACTTCATCATTATTAATAGAGGTTAATAAGCTTGATTGATTGATTAACTTACTATTAATTTGCTTAATTATCACTAATTATATTAAGAAAGTGATTAATACTTAATCCATTAATTTACCTAATTAAACAACCAATAAAATCCCAAAAAATAGGGGAGGCAGAGGTCATCCCTCTAAACATGCAAAAAAAGTTTGAGATTAATTGGATGATTAATTAGGGAGTAATTAGACTAATTATATTTTCAATTAAACCTTAATTAAGTCAAATCCACTATTCAAAATCAATTAATGATAACTTTCCTAGATTCTACTTTGAAATATATTTAAAATGAGCCTAAGTTTGTATTTTTTGGAGTTTTCCCGAATTAGTTATGAATTTAGAAAGTTTCAGGATTAGAAACCAATTTATTAGCCCTAATTAAAGCCTTAATCTCGTCGGGCCATGTGGTGGCTGATGCAGTGCGCTTTCCACGTGGTGCGATGGGATTCACTATTTAAGTTGTCCCAACCAAGTGCTAACATTGATGGAAGTGCACACGATAACTCTATGGATCATCTGATCTAAGATTGGACGGCAGTGATTAAACCCATGATTTCAAGAGATTAATCAGGGGTTCTAATGATGATCTGATCAAGACCGTCCATTTTGATCATGCGGGATGGATGGTCCATGATCTATCTCCTCTCGAGTAATGAATAATGGCTACCGTCCATCGATCGATGCTCAATCTGAGATCACCCGAGCTCAGATGGAGATGAAAATGATCCCACACCTTCGGGGAAGCACAACAATCAAATCCAATGGTGGAAAATGCATGCATGAAAATTTCTTTCACAAAAGACCAACTTATTTTCATTCAAGGATCAGTTTCAGTGGCATATCTCACCAGTGCTTATGACCAGTGGTTCCAATGATTGAAGAAGCTTCATTTAGTAGAAATGAAGCTCTGTTGAGCCGCACGAACTTTGATTTCATGTAGTTTGCTTAGAAGATAATCCACTAAACGTAGGTGATCGGGCTTGATTGAACTCTACCCTCCGGCCAATGGGATGCTTGAAAAAAGATTCATTTTCACTCATTTAGCTCCAAGAAAGGTGTATGCAAAGTTAATTTCACTTTGGTAGAGATTTGGGCAAATGGAAATCGAAGGTGGCCTCCCCTATTTCGGTTTTGCGTAAAACTGAGAATGGGGATTTTGGGGAGCTTGGAAAACCTTAGAAATGACTTTGAGATTCCTCTCCTTGGCTGCTAGGGTTCAATAGAGTGTGAGTCTATAGGTTTGAGTGAGAATGAGGGGGGTATACCCCCTCATTCCTTGGATCAGATGGCCATGGATTATTTGGCTTTTCTTTAATCAATTGGCCACATCAAAAGCTAATGGAGGTCCTTGAGTGTGTGATGTGGCTCAATTTGGTTGTGTGAGGGTGTGGAGGTGGCTGCCAAGGGAGGAAGTGCTTGTCCTTGGTGATTTGGAAAGCTCCAATCAGGATGGGGAGGTGATTTCATCTCTTTATGGATCATGGCCGATCTAACCACTGTTGGGTTAGGTCAGCCATGGTCCAAGGTGCTTATGTGGACTTATGATTGGGTTCCAAGTGGCTAAGGGAAGAAAATGATCCAATGAGCATGTGTTTCATCTCATGGGATGCCCTAAACCTAAGGGCAAAATGGTCATTTGGCTATGTGTTTGATTTGGACAGATTTGGGATGGATCAAAAATGGGTTAGCCCAAATTTCAAGTGGTTTGGAGCTTATTTGATTTGATTTATCTTGATTTGACCTATTTAGATTAAATTAGATTAGGTTGGGTCAAGTTGACCAATGGGTAAAATTAGGTCAAATCAAGGGTTGGGTCAAGTTCACATGACCAATTGGAGTGTATTGGTATCATTGGTTTGGTTCAATTTGCTTTGGATTTGATCATGGTTTATTTGGGTTCATATATGTCAAATGGGTCAAGTTGACCAATTTGACCAATTTGACCAATTTGACCAAATTGGATTGGGTTAGGTGTTGAGTTTAGTTCAATTGGCTAATTAAAAATGATTGTAGGCTTTGGTTTGATTTAATTTGGATTCAATTTGGATTTTGGCTAATTTGACCCTTTAGGTCAATTTGGGCTAGGTTGAGTCAAGTTGACCAATTGGTCAACTTGGACTCAATTATGGCTTTGGTCAAGTTCAACAAGTGATTTGGAATGAACTTGAGCTATTGGTTGCAATCAATTTGGACTAAAACATGATTTGACCCATTTTAGCTTTTTAGGCCAATTTGGGTCAACTTGGGTCAAATGGCCAATTAGGCTTGGTTTGGCTCAAGTGAAGGTTTGATCATGTTCAATCATTAATTATGAATGAGATTGAATCAATGGTTTCAATCAATTCACCATATGGTGGATTTTGGCCAGTTTGAGTTTCATTTGGGCTAAGTGTTGACTTGGTCAACGAGCTAAGTTGACTAATTCAAGATAATTGATTAACCTAGGATGATTGTTGATCATGTTGTGAGGTTTGGATGGGCTTAGTTCAATCCAATTTGGGTTGAATTAAAACTTGGCTCAAAAAAGTCTTTTAGGTCACTTTGGGTCAAGTAGACCTAAATGGGTTAATTGGCTTGATCATGGCTTGATTTAAGTTTAGTTGAACTCACACATGAGCTTAGGATTGAAATATAAATCCATTTGCAAGTTATTTGAAGCCAAATGGATTTTGGTTCACATGACAATTTCAAGTCAAAAGGACTAACTTGGGTTTGATTTGGGTTAGCTTGGATTTGGTTTGAGAATGGTGGTTTATGTTTATATTTAGGTCAATGATTGTAGGAATGATTGAATCATGAAGGAATCCATGAGTTTTGAACTAATTTGGGTATCATTTAGCTAAGTTCAAGAATTTGGCTAAAAGGGCTAAATTTAGGAATTTGAATTGATTTTGGTTTCATACATTTGGAGTTTGGAATTAATTTATGATTTGTAATTTGATTTGTGATTGAATTTGATAATTGAGAAAATCAATTGGATTGGGGTTGGTTTGAATTTGTTTAAGGCTAAGTCCATAAGATAAAATCAAAGGGCTTAGGAAGGGATTTGAAGTTTGAGTTTAATAATGGGTTTCAATCATTTGATAGTTGGATTTGATTTTTGATTTGTAATTTTATTTGAGATTGAATTTGAGGTTTGGTTTGAAAGAAGGAAGTAAGGATTGGGTTTAGGCTATAGGGTAGGCAAGTCCTCCTAAATCCCTAAAGCATAACTTATTCCTATGGCTAACTCTTCTAAGTATCCAGGGTTAGGTTAAGTGTTCAACTAATCACTAGAAATATCTTAAGACTAAGAAACTCTTAGTGTCTATAAGAGTCCTAAATCTATGATGAGGAAGTTGAGAGCTCACTCCAAAAGTGAGGTCAATACTCCCTTAGTTCAACCTTTAGCTTTGTACAAATATTGGGATGACTTCTTCGGTCCTTGTTTTCTTCTTGGTTGGACTTATTGAAGGAGAGTTTCCTTCGGTCCTTATTTTTTGTTTTAATAGACTTGTTGAAGGAGATGACATTTATCATTTTATATTAATACTAAACTAGGCTTAGTGCCTTCTCAAGTGAGGATCTCTTTGATTGGATTTTGAAAAATCACCTTACGACCATTAGGGATGATCTCTCAGTCTGGGCCACTTAACTCACCAAGTTGGAGGGATTTGGAGATTTGGGTGCTCTCATCTTTGAACTAACATAGTAGGAGGATCCCTTACTGTGGGCATTGTGGTATATTTAGTAAGCAAACCTGTCAGTGACTCGATCATATCTGGGCGTGTTAAGCCTGACCTTATGCACCCACTCAAGCCTAGATTTAATGTATGGATGGAAAATATGTTTCCAACTTGATTTATTGATGTTTGTAGACTCAAAAATTTCTCTTTTTGGTCACTAAGATCTTGAGACTTTGAACTTCAAATAAATAATTTGAATATGTATATGGGGATCTCGGCCTTAGGCATGATGTCAACCCAAATACAAGAGGAGGCCCCCTATCTTTTGAGGGGAAGCCTAACATTTTAACATGTAATGACAGTGAGGAATAATTGGTATTCCCAACACTAGGATCATTTCTCCTTCTTGAAAAGTTTGATGACGCATTATATGATCGAATACTTTAGACATCCTTGCTCGACAGACTTCTAATTTTGCTGAGCTTTGAGCCTAACTTTGTTAAGCACGTCAAGCTCTTCCATCCGTAGATGAGTATTCTCATCTTGAGTATGATTGTGTTAAATGGCTACTCAGAGTGAAGGTAGTTCAATTTCAAGTGGCAAGACTACTTTAGCTCCAAACACTAGAGCATAAGGAGTGGATTTTGTGGGAGTACAGTCCATATATCACATTGTTGTCTTTCTTTAAGGCAGTTTCACTTTGAGACTTTGGCCTCCATATTTCTTTACTTTTTTACTGGGACCTTTCAACAGTGGATTCTTGGACCTGTGGTCCAAGTGTCACACCTTGATGCTCACTATGTGGGACTTGAACTGGTTGACATCTTGCTGTGGTTGTAGGAGGAGGTCTCCTTGAAGAAGCAACTCTGGCCTCCCTGATGACATGACCTTGATATTTTACTTTTATCAGTCTTTTTTCTTTAGCAGCTTTGAGGATCCGATGCACTCTTGCATATATAGTTTTGAGTTTTCTCACTGGAGAAGCTGGAACCTAACATTGTAAGGTCTATAAAGACTATTTCATTTGACCAATAGAGTTGTTCCACTTTACCCATCTTAGGTTGTCAAACATGTTATGGGTTGGAACACTTGCTTCTAATTCGATAGCTGGTTGTATAATTTTTTGCTTGAACAATGGTTATTGAGCATGTAGTTCCACATTTCTCTTTCTCCACCATCTCTATGTTAGCTTACTTCCAGATGAAGAAGCTTCTGAGTTGCTACTTCTTCTCGAGGATTCTGCTTCCATATTTGTTTTCCTTTTTTACTGGGGCCTTTTGGTGATGAATTCCTGGACATGCAGTCCAGGTGTCATGCCCCGATGCTCATCGTGCAGGAATTGCTTAGGACGATCTTGAGCTCTTACTACCATTGATGGTAGCTTCTGTAGTTGAGTATTCTTGGCTTCTCTAGTAATTGGCCTTTGATATCTCTTATTCATAAGGTCTTATTCTTTTATAACTTTTAAAACTCTATGTACTCGAGCAGATAGAGTTTCAGACTATTTCTTCTAAAGGGTTGGAGCGGATTGGTGTTGAGCCCAAAAAGGCTGTTTAATATTACTAGTAGAGCTTTTCCTTTTCGTCCATCTCAAAATTCTCAAATTTATTATGGGGTAAGAATACTCACTTCTAGTTGTAAGGTTGATTAAGTAATAGATGGCCCATGTGAGAGCTGATGAGCTCACAGTTCAGCATTTCTCTTCTCCTCAGCCTTCTAGGTAGTTTTCCTTTAGATGAAAAAGCTTCAGCATTAAAAGGTTCAACTAATAAAGTGGTCACATTCATAGGCATGACTGAAACACTCTGCCTAGTGATGGTTCTTTTCATGACTGATGCCTCATAATGACCCAATCTTTTGAATACAGAGCCTCTCTCTCGAGGAACCTTGATATCACTAGTGACTATTTCAATGAACGCAATATCAATTAGCCATGCAGTCAGATTAGCTATCAAAGCAAGCACTGCTGGTAGTGCAATTTGTGTAATCTCCAATCCCAACTCATCCTTCTTGAACACACTTGCATCTTTGAAGAAAACAAGAAGGGGCATTATGTTTTCCCTTCCAACATCGACAGAACAACAGAGCAAGAAAACTATGCTCTTTGAAGAAGATTTCAAAGAGCATCGCTTGTGCATGACCATTTTTAAGTTCCTCGATATGCTCAATTGAAGAAAAGAGTGAAAGACAAAAAGAGGGAACTTTGTGCGATATATGCAAAGGGGTCGTGGGATCAGAAGAGAGAAGAGAAGAGAACGAGAAAGGCTCGTTCGTTTGTCTAGGACCACGGAGGAGACTTACAATTTTCTATTGAGGAAAATTGAAGAGAACGAGAAAGAGAGGGAATGGTTGTGAGAACCGACAGGGAGCGTGCGTGAGTTTTGAACCAAGGGAAAGAGAGGAGGGAATGCGAGACCGAGTGAATGTGGGAGTTCTAGATAGGAAAGAGGGTGTTGACCTCACTTTTGGAGTGAGTTCTCAACTTTCTCATCATAGATCTAGGACTCTTATAGAAACTTAGAACTCCTTAGTCTTAAGACACTTCTAGTGATTAGGTGAATACTTAACTTAGGCCTAAAGACTTAGAAGGTTTAGCCATAGGAATAGGTTATGCCTTAAGGAATTAGAAAAAGTTGCCTACCCTATGGCCTAAACCCAACCCATGCATTTCTTCTCAAACCAAATCTCAAATTCAAATATCAATTCAAACTCCAAATCATAAATCAAATTCCAAGCCAAATGATTGAAGCCCTTGATCAAACCCTTCTTAAGCCCTTTAATTTCATCTTATGTACTTAGCCTTAACCAAATTCAAATAAACCCCAATTCAATTAATTTTTGCAAATATCAATTTAATCATAAATCAATTCTAAACCAAATAAATCAATCTCAAATTAAATCCAAGACCAAATTTCCCTCCTAAGTCTTATGATCCACTCTCATAAGCTTAGTCAAATTTGTTTCCAAATCAATCCAAACTCAAGTGATTTTGTTATGAACCATTTATATTCCCAAATATAAATGAAATATGAATCCAAATAGCCAAAATCAAACCCAAATCAAATCAAATTTCAAATTTTAGCCTTTTTAGCCATATCCTTGAACTTGGCTAAATGATACCAAATCAATTCAAAACCCACGAATTTCTTCATGATTCAATCATTTCTTCAATCATTATTCCAAATATAAACATAAACTATAATTACCAAGCCAAAATCAAGCTAACTCAAGTCAAACTCAAATTAGCCCTTTTGATTTAAAGTTGTCATATAAACCAAAATACATATGGATTCAAACCATTTGCAATTGGATTTATATTTCCATCTCAAACCCATTTGTTAATACAACTAAACTTGAATCAAAGCATGATCAAGCCAATTGACCCATTTAGGTCCACTTGACCCAAAGTGTCCTAAAGACCCTTTTGAGCTTAATTATAATCCAACCCAAATTAGATTGAACTAAACCCATCCAAACCTCATATCATGATCAACAATCATCCTAGGTTAATCAATTGTCTAGAATTAGGTCAAATTAAGTCAACCTAGCCCGTTGACCAAGTTAACTTTTAGCCCAAATGAAACCTAAACTAGTCAAATTATACCATAAGCCAAATTGATTACAACCAATGGCTCAAGTTCATTCCAAATTAATTATTGAACTTGACCAAAGCCATGATTGAGCTCAATTTGATCAACTGGTCAACCTAACCCAACTAAGCCCAAATTGACCTAAAGGATCAAATTGGCCAAAATTCAAATTAAATCTAAATTGATTTAAACCAAAGTTTACAATCATTTTCAATTAACCAATTGAACTTGAACTAACACCCAACCCGAGCCAATTTAGCCAATTTGGCCAAATTAGTCAACTTGACCAATTTCACCTATATGAATCCAAAAGAGCCAAAATCAAATCCAAAGAAAATTGAACCAAATCAATGACACCAATACACTCCAAATAGTCATGTGAACTTGACCCAACCCTTGGGTTGACCTAATTTGACCAATTGGTCAACTTGACCCAACCTAACCCAATTCAACTTAAATATGTCAAATCAAGCTAAATCAAATCAAATAAACTCCAAACCTCTTGAAATTTTGGTTAACCAACTTTTGACTCATTTTAAATCTTCCAAAATCAAATCCATAGCTAAATGACCACTTTGCCCTTGGGTCTAGGGCATCCCATGAGATAAGACACTTGCATCTTTGGTCATTTCCTCCCCTTGGCCACTTGACACCCATTCATAGGTCCACTTAGGCACCAAGGAATGTTGCTGATCTGACCCAAGGGTGGTTGGGTCGGCCATGACTCATGGGGAGGTGAAATCACCTTCCCATTCTCATTGGAGCATTTCAAACCACTAAGGACACCCACTACTCCCATGGAAGTCACCTCCCACCCTTCCTCCTCTCATGAGAGGCCAAGTGGAGTGATTCTCTGCCCAAATTGAGCTCCCCATCACATCCATTGATCCAAAAGGCTAAAACCATCATCACTATCCAAGCAAGGAAGGAGTGAGTATACCCCCTCATTTTCACTCAAACACATACACTCACACTCAATTCAACCCTAGCAGCCAATGAGAGAGATCCCAGAGCTTCCCCTTGCATTTCCTGAGCTCCCCAAATTCCCCATTCTCAATTTTATGCAAAATCAAAATAGGGGAGGCCACCACCAATTTCCATTTGCTCAAACCTCCACCAAAGTGCAATTAACTTTGCACACACCATCCTTCGACCTAAATAAGCTGAAACAAATCATTTTCCAAGCTTCTCGATAGCTAGAGGGTAGAGTTCGATCAAGGCCAATTGCTTATGTGTCATGGGTTGGTCTTCTAAGCAAACCACACCAAATCAAAGCTTGTGTGGCTCAACAGGGCTTCATTTCTACCAAGCAAAGCTTTCTCAATTGTTAGAATTGCTGATCATAAGCTCTGGTGAGGTATGCCATTATAATCAATCTTTAGCTCAAAAATGGTTGGTCCTTTGTAAAGAAAACTTACATCTTGTATGATCTCCACCATTGGATGTGTTTGTTGTGCTTCCCCAAAGGTGTGGGATCAATTTGATCTCCATCCGAGCTCGGGTGAGTTTAGTCAAGCGACGATCGACAAACGGTATCCGTCTCTCACCGTTCGGGTGGAGATAGATCATGGACCGTCCATCCACATGATCGTAATCACGCTCATATGATCACACATAGAACCGAATCCCCATTTAATCACCCGTCCGATCTTTGATCTACGATAATACGTTGTTCCATCGACATGATAACTTAAATAACTAATCCTGTCATGCCATGTGGAAAGTGCTCCGTGTTAATAGCCACATGACGTCGATGGGATTAGGAGGTTAATTAGATTACTTAATCTATTTTGATGGTAAAACTTCCAAAATTCATAACTAATTATAGAAAAATCCAAAAATTGTAAATGATGGCTCATTTTAAAGGTATTTCAGAGGAGAATCCATTAAAATTATAACCAATTAATTTTAAATAGTAATATTTGCTTAATTAAGGTCTAATTAAAATTTTAATTAGACTAATTACTCTCTGATTAATTATTCAATTAATTTCAAACTTTCTAGAGATGTTTAGGGGGATGGCCTCTACCTCACTTATTTTTCTTGGGATTTGATGGATAATTAATTGGGAAAAATCAAAAGAATAAGCCTTAATTACTCTCTTATATTAATTAATGATAATTAAGCAAATGAACAGTAAATTAATTAACTAATAAAGCTTATTAATCTCTGTTAATGGTGATTAAGTTTAGGGAAATGGATTGGGACTCCCTCTTCCAATATTTTTCATAAGTCTTTGTTGACCTCACTTTTAGAGTGAGCTTTCAACTTCTTCATCCTAGGCATAAGGACTCCTCTAAACACTAAGAGCTCCTTAGTCTTAAGACACTTCTAGTGATTTGGTGAACACTTAACCTAACCCTAGAGACTTAGAAGAATTAGCCATAGGAATAGGTTATGCCTTAGGGGTATTAGGAAAACTTGCCTATCCTATAGCTTGAACCAAATCCTTACTTCCTTCTTCCAAGTCAAACTTCAAATTCAAGTCAACTTTAAATCAAACATTAAGTCAATTCGAACCTAATTTTTCTCAAATCATCAAATCAATTCCAAAATCTAAATCACTTCAAACTCAAAAGATTTTCTCATAACCCATTTATATTCTCATTTATATTCACAAATATAAATAAAATATAAATTCAAATAACCAAAACTAAATCCAAATCAATTCCAAATCCAAAATCTTTCCTAAGCCATTTTGATTTTGTCTTATGGACTTAACCAAACTAATTCAAATCACTCTAAATTCAAAAGATTTTCTCATAACCCATTTATATTCTCATTTATATTTACAAATATAAATAAAATATAAATTTAAAAAAAAAAAAAAAATTAAAAACAAATAAATTTGAAATTTGTTTCAATTTTTTTTATTTTGTTGTTAATTAATTAAATTATGTTAAAATAATGGATTTAATTTACACCTTAACCTAAGAAAAACATAAAATCAATCTAATGGGTCTAAAATTAAACTAAAATAATTCACACATGGGGGAAATGGGCTAGGATCAGCAAACTTTTTTCACATTCCCTAAATCAAATCAAATTCAAAACTAAAATAACTCTCTTTAAACAATTTTTGATTCACTTTAAATAATCTTATTTTATAGGATTGTCTTTAGAAATTAATTAGGATGAATGAAATCATATGATTACATCACTTTATATCTTTCCAAGCATGCTAAATGTTGTTTGCCATGTGAAGCCATGCACTCATTCCCTTTTGAAAAATCAAATAAATGAAATGTTTCCTTTATGTCAAATTGCATGTTTTGGCTAAAGTAAGAATATGAGTGGCTATTATCACTATTAAATTAAAAATTATTTTTAAAACCTATAAATAAAACATTATAAATGAAGGCATGCTACTTATAAATACTTATAATCATGCATGTGATCATAATATAATATGTGCATTATGTGATTTACTTCTCTTCTCTTAACATGGATTTGAATTGGATTTTGCCAAGTGTATAGTTCATTTGAAAAGAACACAACACTTGCTTAAATTTATTCCTATCCACTTCTATGTTATGACTTAAGAAGGACCTTCACACTTACACATGTAAATTGTATAACAAAATCAAATAAATTTTTTTATGACTCTTCTTCCATTCATTTCTTTTTTGTACATGCACATGTATTTAAGAAAAATGGTATATTAGTCTGGACATCCCGGGGTTGCGAGGCTTTAAGTAGCCCCAAGTAGGTCTTGTACCTTACACCCCTAAAGTAGAAAACAATGGTGTCGTACTCACTTATGTCTTTCATACATGTAAATGTGCATTTGATTAATGGATAAAAGAGCCCCTCTTTTCTACTTAACAAAATCATACATTCATGAAATATCCAAATTTTCTTAAACAACATCTCTTTGCATTCATCATTAAGGTGTGCTAAGATTTGCATTGTATGTATAGCTATGCATAGGATTATTCATATGCATGGTATACATGTTGGAAAGAAATAAAGGATTGTGTGTTATGTGATAGTAATTCACCTTAATTAATCCTAAGATGCTTTTCTTATTGAATAAGTTTATTTAGAATAAATTTAAACTTAAACATATAATAAAACATTCACTAAAGGAAAATTATTAATGAATCTACCTTAGAAATTACTTAAGTTAGGGATGAAAGAGAAGTTCTCTTCTCTTTTCTTCTCTTTACAATACTTAGTAATTAAATATAGGTTCATTTAAACCAAATCAAATCATCAAATAAAATTGACCACATCAATTAAATCACTTAAAAAGAAACCACCCTCTAAGTTAAATCTTTTCACACTTAGAAAAATCCAACCTTAAAGCCTAGCTAAGGCATTCCACACAAGCCTTAAATGGCACACACATTAGGCTAAGTCACTATTTCTAGCTCTATGTTAGGGCGGTGCATGGTTTGATGCCTGATTTAATTTTTTGATGTAATATTTTTAGACTGGATGTTAGAGTGTATGTACGTAGACTAGATGGTAGGATGACCTTTACCTAATCATGTCTTCTACAGGGGATTGTGCTTAAGGGGTGCTGTAAATAAAATATAAATTCTTTTGCAATGCAGATTACTTATACCCCTAAGCACAATCCAAAATACACCAGGTGGACTTGATTACCCATGTGTGGGGTGCTAAGTTCAATTTATTTAAATAATTGCTTGGGATGTGTGGTGTATTTAGCTAATCTCTATTTCGCAGGTTTTAGTTAGATTTACTTTCCCCATTTTCATGTAATAATTACAATTAGGATTTGGTATGAATGTTATGGGGAAGTGGAGGTGAACATTGTTCATAAGACCATGTCTTATATACCATGTAAAGCCTTTGGAGCAACCACATTCCAACCAAGCCGAAAGGAACAAAGGAAAGAAGCAAATCAAAAATGAATAAAGGAAGAATGAAGACCCCCATAACATAAATTCCTTCTAAGTTGTAATTATTCATTTATAATTTGAGTTTTATAAGGGTAGAGCTCGGCTACCCACATTTCTTTTCAGGTTTGTGAGGTGGAGCTCGACCACAAAGGTCCTTTATTATTTTATGCTAGCTTTATAAAATTATTTAATATTTTGTTTAGCTTGTGCATTAAGATGGCATGTTTTTCTTAGTTTTTTCATTATTTGATGAATGACCTAGATGAAATTAGGATCTTAGGGAAAATTAAATTTTTATCCAATTAATCAACTCAATATTAAAATTAAATAACTCATAACCTTACTTAAAGCCTATGACATAAATCAAGATAATAAAAGATTTAGCAACCCCTTAGCTGGATGTTGTATGTTTCATATCATAAATAAAATCATCTTGCTTCACTCTTGCTAATGGAGGGCTTATACCTTTGCCAAAGAATATAGCTTGACCTTTGAGAGCCATGGTGAAAGTACACCTCCTTGTTGCTGATTTTGGACCATAACCAATTTCTCATGCATTATGCATATGAATCTCATAGCTTGTGTCAAATTAATTATCCAAAAATAAAAATAAACTTAACAAAATTTGCATTAGATTAAGTCATGAGTTCATACCCTACATGATCTAGTCTCTTAGGGAGTGAGTTTAAGGACTTAGTCTCCTTTCTAAATAAAGAATAATCTAGCTATCTTGCAAAAGCATAAGATTTGCCTACATGTATTTAAAATCGTAGGAGTTAGTTGGAGGCCAACCCCAAGCAGTTGTAAGTCAAACAGTCGGGTGATTTATCCTCTCTTATGGAAGTAAATGATATGCCCATTTTTTTCTTAGATTTAGGTCATGCCTTGGCCCTCACCAATGCTCCCTAGATTTAGGATCTGAGATTGTTGTTTCTCTTTATGGGCTATAAGCATAAATCCTCACCTCTTATGCATTTCCATTATCATGTATAATGGAATTATAAGTCTTAGAATTCTAATAAAAATTCAACCTAAACAAATAATTCTTCTCAAATTCAAAATTATAAAGCCCAATCATAGGATCATTTGGGATGCTTGCTAGGTTTCTTAGCATCATGAGCATCCCCTACTTATCACCTTTTGGTTTCAATAATAACTCCCTCCTTTTGATCAATCCCATTTGATCTTCCAAAAATAACCAATTGATTGATAGTCATATCTTTGAAATGTTAGGAGAGAATGATCATTTACCTTAATCGAGAGTATTTTATGGAATATCATTCCTTAAGATGTAATTAACTATGGGGACTTGCCTCCATAGGGAACTTACCAAACCCAGTTTAAATAAACCCTACTTTACTTTTTCATGTAAAGTACGGGAAGAATCTCTGGTACATTCGAAGACCCATCATCCTTAGGAGTCCTTATTAGGTGATTAGGTCCATTGTAGGATGGTGACTTTTATCTCTAGAGATAGTACATCATTTATCAATGTCGTACTCGATCACCCTAATAAAAATATCTGTGGATCTATGTGGTGTCCAACAAAGTGCATAATTTTTATTTTCATTTATTTTTCAAGAATAGATGAAGATAAAAAATTGACCCACAGATTTGTTTTGGGGACTCCGCTGGAGATGGTTCCTCTCTCCATCTTTGGTAAATGATTGTTGTCTCCAAGTATCGATAGTGGGTTAGTATTTCATATGAACGCAAGACTATCTTTCTTTTCTGTTGCACTTAGATTATTTCATTCTTAAGCTAAGCTAGCCAACATCTTTTAAGTTTTAGGAGCTCACTCCATGTAGGTCTTAAAACCCCTGTTGGGTCTCCCAATAGGTGAAAATAAAATTTAATAAAAAGAGATAACCAAAAGCCTTTTTTACCATCTTAATGGTAAGGTCAAGTTTATTACAAAAATAAAGAAGAATAAATCCTTTATTAAAATATTGCTTTTCAAAAAGTCCACATACTTGCACAAAATACATATAACTCAACCTCATATAACAATCTTCATGATTGTTATATGTAGGATAATTTCCAAAATAAAGTCAAAAATCATCTTTTCAAAAAAAAAAAAAGAAAACACATATAAACATGTTCATTCAATATACCCAAATTTATTGAATGAAGGTTTCATTTACAAAACAAAATCAAAAATCATCTTTTCAAAAAGCACAAATGAATATCCTCATTCAATATACCCAAATTTATTGAATTAAAATTTTATTTTCAAACAAAATCAAAATCATCTTTTCAAAAGCACATATTTGAAAATGAACATCCTTACTCAATATACCCAAATTGATTGAATGGAGATTTCAGTTCCAAGTAAAATCACATCATAAAATTGAAACTCCATTTCAATATATCTTACATATGTTGAAGTTGGAGTGTCTTCCCTTTTCAAAAATTACAAATTTGGAGATAAGCCTCCTCATTCCATATGTCCAAACTAGTTGGAGGGAGGATTTGTCTTCAAACAAAATCACACCATTTGGAATTACACTCAACACATTCCATATGTGTTAAAGTTGGAATTTCATTCTCTTTTCAAAAAGCAACAAATCACACACAAAAACTGCACCTTTGAAACATAAAACAAAATTGACTTCCATTTTACCTACTAAAATTTATAAATGGAAACCTACTTTTCAAAAATTAAAACAAAATCAAATACATTTGGATTCCTTATTTTAGCATACCTAAATTTACTAAGAAAAAAAAAATCCTCTTTTCAAAAATCAAAACAAAACACATTTGGATCCTATATTTAGCATACCCAAGTTTGCTAAGTAAGGATCCTCTTTTCAAAAAAACAAAAAAAACAAAAAAAAAATCAAAAAACATTTGGATTCTTTATTTATCATACCCAAATTTGGTAAGTAAGGATCCTCTTTTCAAAAATCAAAACAAAGCACATTTGGGATTCTCTTATTTAGCATACCCAAATTTGCTAAGTAAAGATCCTCTCTTTTTAAATCAAAAAATAAAATCAAAACATATTTAGATTCTTTTATTTAGCATACCTAAATTTGCTAAGTAAGGATCCTCTTTTTAAAAAACAAAAGAAAACACATTTGGATTCTTTTATTTAGCATACCCAAATTTGCTAAGTAAAGAATCCTCTTTTCAAAAATCAAAACAAACACATTTGGATCCTTTATTTAGCATGCCCAAATTTGCTAAGGATCCTTTTTTCAAAAATCAAAACAAAACACATTTGGATTCTCTTATTTAGCATACCTGAATTTGCTAAGTGAAGATCCTCTTTTGAAAACTAAAAGCAAAAACACTTGAACTTTATTTAGCATACACAAATTTGCTAAGTAAAGATTCTATTTTCAAATTCACACATGATTCACATCATAAGCAAGCAAACAAAAGACAAAAATTGTTTTCAAATAACTCATTTAGCATACCCAAATTTGCTAAGTGAGCAATTCAAAACAAAATCAATTATTAAATGAAGGGTCCTCAAACACAAAAATCAAATTCAAATATGAACTAATGGAAGCATCAATCTCTTCAAAAATATCTGAACCAATTTTAACATACATAAATTTGTTGAAAATGGATTCTATATTCAAAAATCTCTTCACCAATTCTAAACTCAAAATCTCTCTCCAAATTCAAAAAGCCCCACTTAACATGTTCAAATTATTGAGTGTGAGTTGAAATTCTAAAAACAAATTAAAGCAAAAATTTGATTTAGGTTTGTTCTCCAAAATTGTAGAAGTTCAACCTAGCTTCAATCAGTTTCTCAAGTTTAGTTTAGTTTAATTCAAATGGATGCCCATAAATACATGTTTACTTTTTCTTTTGGAATGGATTTGGCCTTGGATCGGGCTAGCCTCCCACAGACCGACTTTGCTCACCTGATTCATTTCGGCAGAGGATTCAAAGGGGCAAGAATCACTTGTGAGGGGGAAGCCCTCACAATCATCAGCAAGAGTGTGGTGATCGAGCATAAGCCGGTCATCCATGTTGAGATGTCGTCTGACTCAAAGTTTCCCTCACTAAAGAGGAAGGTTGTGGTAGTTCCCACAGCAGTTGCAGTTCTAGTGCCAGTGCGCTTAGTGGTTCCCCTTACTGCCCCAGTGCAGGCTAGCTCCCACTCATTGGCTTCCTCCAAGGGGAAGCCTCCCTTATCTTCAGGGATAGTCTCCCCAACCTGCGAGGTAGGGTCTAGTTCTCGTGCTGCTCCTCCCAGCAGGACCCAGTGCTGCAACTGATGCAACAAGATCAAGCAACATCATGTGCACATAGCCAAGGTGCTAGAGGTAGTTTCTCAAATTATAGTAGAGGAGTTACCCAGGATAGTTTCTCCTCTTATAACAGAGAACAAGCTTCACCCTCTCTCTGGATCTAATAGAGAAGAAGATATTAGGAAGATCTCAATTTTACCTCCAACTGTAGTATAGTATGAGGCTCCTATTAGAGATAGGAGGAAGTCATATGCCGACCTTAGATCAATTCTGCATTGAGTAGGCAGGGCTTATGGATGATCAGAGTTTAGGGCTCAGTTTGATTTATGATTAGTCATCCCTCACAGCGTAGGCGAGCTCCTCTGATAGGAGAGGGCCAGGGAGGCCCGTGTATCAGTACAGATCACTAGCCGAGAGAGACGGAGGTATAGCAGGCACTCAGTAGCCTCAGCCTTCATGGATTTTCTCGATCGGCTTGCTACCCACGCCAGTCATACTGACAACATTGTATTGACGGGTACTACCCACTATGGGAGAAGAGATCTTGCATAGAGAGAGTCAGTGGTGCCTTCACCAAACTGCTCCACTCTATGTCCACCATCTCCAGTACAAGTTCCATCATCCACAGTTCTAGCAAAGGCCATGAAGGTAGCATCTGAGGAAAAGATAGTCCCACTGGTGATTCAGCTACGGACAAGAGATCCCATTCCTTCTATGCCGTCGATTGAGGTGAGATTGAGCTCTTCTGCTTGACCTCCTACCCCAGTTGTGATGAAGAGGGAATGGTGACCTCAGAGCATAGTAGTTGTGTCATCACCACCGCCATCATAGCAGAGGGGGGAGGAGACAGTACCACTATCCCCATGGCTATAGATTCTTCTAGGAGTACCACTCCACCCAGATCTAAGGAGCATCTATCCTCTAGTGAGTGCAGTCCTCGCAAGATTAGCTCTCCAACAGTAGGAGAGGTTAGATGTCTCTTTATTCATAATAGTGATCCCACCACCAGTCAGCCATGATCATTTGTGCCTGCATAATTGGATTGTTCCCTCGATGATATTATAACATAGTATCTGGTGGAGAAGAAAGAAATCCTAGGATATTACTGGTCCAACTTAGAGGAGGAGAAGGTTAGTTCTGATCCCAATAAAGATGATTTATTAGATGATTCAGTGGGAGTGCATATCGTTGATACCATGGGTTCCCTCCTTCAAGATCAGCAGAGTTTGGAAGGTGCAGTGGCCGAGCAGGATGACACAGCCTACTCAACCCAACACCTCCTTCAGCAATTAAAATAGAAGGATGAATAGATAGATAAAAATGGGAAAGAGGCTTGAAGATTTTCTAGCAGCAGTTTTGGCACTTTAGAATCAAGCCCCGGTAGTGCATCCTACTATTGCAGAGACCTGTCAGCCTGAGTTGTTGCATGTCTTAGATTAGCCTAAGAGTTTACCTCCGATAGAGTAGGGTAGCACTAGCTTGTATAGAAAAGTAATGGATAGTACATCCGTACAAGAAAAAGATATTATACTCATGGTTGAGTAGTAAGTGAGAGAAGAATTGGCATAAACCTGAGGAGGATCATCAGTTTCAAAGGGTCCTAGAGGAATTCGATGCTATCCAGAATCCTAAAGGTTTTGTGCCACCTTCTTTCAAGTGCTTTGATGTTAGTGGGAACCCACGCCAACACATAGTGCACTTCAAGGCCAACTGTTGTAATGCTGGTGGCAGTGATGCTCTACTATTCTGTCTTTTTATCAGCAGTTTAGCAGGCATAGCCTTTGATTGGAACGTTGAACTCCCCAACAATTCAGTGAAGACTTTTGCTGAGTTGGAGCAACTCTTCATTAAAAGATTTGCTGAAGCTCAGCAAAGGGTGATTGTAAGCGATCTTGTTGTGGCTCAACAATACCTAGTGAGTCCCTCATTGATTATATTCTCAAATGACACAATTTGAGTATGAAATGTGAACCATAGTTGTCTGAATAGCATGCCATTGAAATCCTACTAAAGAATATTCATGGCTCAGTCGCCTTCATGCTCAAAGATTTCCCATCAAGATATTTGAGAATCTAATCAATAAGGTGGGTGGATTACATGGAGAAGTCAAACAGTTACCTTTTCTGAATCATTCATCAAAGCCAAAGCCATAGAAAGCTTTTGAGAAGAAGCCATGGGCAGTAACAGCAGTGGACAAGGAGAAGCAACCTACCAAAGAGCAGTATGAGAGACCTCAAGCTCCACAGTCATCACTTCCACCTTCTCTACCACCACCTAGGCCATCCTATTAGCCACCACAGCCTTCAACACCTCCTCCTCAACCACACTCACAGCAGCAGTGGTACATATACCTGCCACCAGGTAGCTACCATCCACCTACTCTTTTGGATAAACTAAGCAAATCTTATTCATTTAAGAGGGAGGTAGTTAGGAAAATCTTTGAGAATCTCTTAAAAAAAACTTTACTTTCAACTACCAGAGCCTAGGAAGCAGGAGGAAGAGGGCAGGAGCAATGATCCAAACTTTTGCCTCTACCATAGCTTGCTAGGCCATGTTTTAGAGGATTTCTTTACATGTAAGACTGGCTTGAGCATAGCTACAGGACAGATGTCATAGTTATCCCAAAGGCATACCTAGTGGAACAACCATCCAATTCCATTAGGGTAATCCTTGGGGATACATGTGATCCTCTCAAAATCAAAGAAGGTTGGGATATCTTCTTATCCCAAATCTCTAAAAAGATTATTTCAAAAATTAAGAAACTTTTTTTGCAGGTTCCTGAGGTAGCTTAAACCTCCAACATTAAGGAAGGTTCGTAAGTTTTCAAAGACAACTTGGCGAAGGTCGGAGCTCAATAACAACAGTAGCCCATACCAGCTTGGGATTGCTAAGTAGTGCAACCACTCACCAAGCCCATCCTCTAGTCCACCGTTGCAGCTACTACTTTAGCCGGCACTTCTACTTCAGCTAGCTCTTCTTCTAGTAGACATCTTGTATCGGTGGATGAGGGCATCAAATCTCTCACCCACTTACTTTACTAGATTTCTACTATGTATCCCATTCAAAATTCATGAAATTGAGGAATAAAGCTAGTTTAAATTACATCTGTGTCACTTCTGATGGGTTGTCTAATTCTACTATTATAGAAAACTCTTCAAGTCTAAATAATAATTATAATAACTCTGATCTTCCTCTCTCTGATTCAGAGATGGACTTTCCTTCTCTGAATAATATGGGTTCACCTCTTGAGATAGAGTTAAAATCATCTGATTCTGAGGATCCTATAGGAAATGCGATAGGTAAGCTTGATGAGCAGGTAGAATCTTCCACTAAACTACCATAAGAGATCAACGAAGTTAACCTCCATAGTGTCAAGGTCTTACCTCCTAAGGCAGCACCTCAAGATAAGGGGAAATAAGTCATTGGTACTAATGAGCCAGCAACCCCACCACAAGATGCTCCACCCATGGATATGCTTGTGGAAGATTAGCCCAAAGTGGATTTCAATGTCCTTGCTCACTTAGGAAAGTTGCCAGCTAAGTTAAGCATATATGATGTCCTTATCTTATCCAAAGAAATGAGGGAATCATTAATCAAGGCTCTTTTTGATCTAAAGATATGCTTAGCTCAGTTGATCGTTGTTGGAGAGGAGGCACATTACTCAAGAGAAGCCCAAGGAGTTACCTTCACAGATGAAAACCTTTTTTTGAGAGACATGGAGCACAACCGTCCCCTCTACATCACAGTGGACATGGAAAGATTCAGACTTTCTAGAGTTTTGGTTGATCTAAGTGCATCGGTGAACATTATGAGTCTAAAGACCCTTGCATATTTGAAAATTGACATCTCTACACTCTGAAGAGATTGGATGATGTTGAGAGGGTACAATGAACAGGGCGAGAGGGCTCTAGGCTCCAAAGTGTTACCTTTGGAAATAAGGGACTGGAAGACTGAAGCCAAATTCTACATAATTGATTTGAATACTTCATTCACTGCTTTGTTTGGTAGGCCTTGGATACACCAAAATAAGATGATTTTATTCTCCCTCCATCAGTGCATCAAGTTCTGAAAGGATGGAATCAAATATTATGTCAAAGGAGATGAAAAGTTATTTTCAGTTAGAGAGGTTGAGATATATGAAGATGCGACCTACTATCTTCCTCAAAACTCCTTTACTAATGAACTTGGTCAAAATTCAAAAGAAAAAGAAAAGGAAAAAGAAAAGGAAAAAGAAGAAAAAGAAAAAGAGAAAGAAAAAAAAAGAAGAAGAAAGGAAATACAAGTGAACAAGAAAAGTACATCAAGAAGAAGTAGAACCACATGTCACATTCCACCCACAGTTCATTCCATCATATGGACATATGGGTAGGATGACTCGACTTCCACCAGGCAGAGGAAGAGGCAGACATAGAGCTAGTTCTAGAGGCAGAAGACCCCCTAGTTGGCCACCAGCCAATAGGGTTTATGTTCCAGTTCACAGGAGTACCCCGGCTATTCACATAGACTTGAAATCCAACTCGAATGATGAGTCTCATATGATTAGCATACTAGCCAATCCCTCTCAGTGGGTTTCATTTGAGGTGACACTTGAGCCAGATAGTGATGAAGACTAGGCCTCCAAGCAAAGCATGAATACATTCGAATCAGGTTTATGTAAAATCATCTGGCAGCAGTTGGGAACTTCAGCTCTAACTTCACTTTCTTCTCAAAAAGTTGAAGGTTTAGTAGTTAAGGAAGCCCCTAGGTCTTCCATGGATGTTTAGCCGAAGAGATTTCTATTGGGATCATCATCCTCAAGTAGATAAACTGATGTAGAACTTGAAGATAATTCATATAATGATTTAATGGAATTACCTTTTGATTGGTACTCGTCTTGTGTTCTTAATCTTACAAAGAGAGGTTTGATTCCTTATACATGGTCTAGGCATAGGTCAGAGTATTTTGAAAAGCTATGGATCAACATAGGCATGGATGCACAATCAAGGTCAGGATTAGGATTCAGTATAGTAGTTCTAGTCAATGATGATGGTTACTACTTAGTTGTCACCAATCATCTGGAGTCTGATAAGATATTCTCAAACCACACTAACTCTTATGCCGAAGTGTGTTTAGAAACTTTAGATGATCTAGATGATCTTCAAATTAAAGATGCACCTCCTGAATTTAAAGAGAAAATCCATTCAATAATCAATAAGCTTAAAGAAATCAATCTCGGGATGGAACAAGATCCACGCCCGACATACATCAGTTCTCTACTAAATGAAGAAGAAACTAATGACATAGTTAGACTATTTATTGAGTTTAAGGATTGCTTTGCATGGAGCTATGAAGAGATGCCCAGCTTATCTCTTGATGTAATAGTCCATAAACTTGTAATAGACCCTAACACCAACCCTATCAAGCAAGCTCCTAGGCGCACACAATTAAAAATCGAACAACAGGTCATTTATGAAGTTAAGAAATTGATTGATGCTAATTTTATCAGGGAAGAAAAATACCATACTAGTTAGCCAGTGTCGTACTAGTTAAGAAAAAGAATGACCAAATTCACATATGCGTCAATTTCAAGAACTTAATAAGGCATGTCCTAAGGATGAATTTCCACTTCCTGTACTAGAATTAATGGTGGATATTACCTCATCTCATGCAGTATTCTCCTTTTTTGATGAGTCATCTGACTACTACCAAATCAAGATGGCCCCCGAGGATGAAAGAAATACTACTTTTTGAACCCCGATCAAAATATATTATTATAAGGTCATGCCTTTCGGCCATAAAAATGATGGTGCTACATACCAATGGGCCATGACTCAGAATGAACTCATTCATCATCAAGTTGAATGCTATGTTGATGATCTAGTAGTTAAGAGCAAAGAAAAGGAAGACTACCTCTTTAACTTGAGTGTAGTTTTCGAATGGTTAAGATAATTAAACCTCAAAATGAACATCTTGAAGTGTGCATCGAAGTAGCTTCAGGGAAGTTCCTTGGGTTTGTTGTTCGACACTGGGGAATAGAAATAGATCTAGAAAAGATCAAAGCTATCTTAGAAATGCCACCCTCTAAAAGTCTAACTAAACTCAGATCATTCCAAGGGTGGTTGGTGTATCTAAGATGCTTTATCTCCAACCTATCGAGGAGATGCAAGCCATTCTCAGCACTTGTCAAAAAGGATGCCAAGTTCAAGTGGGATGATAAGTGCTAGCATGCCTTCGAATAAATCAAACAGTATTAGGTGAAGCTGGCAGTTCTAGCAACCCCTATCCCAGGCAAGCCATTGATCCTTTACACTGCTGCATTAGATAACTCCCTTGGCACTTTGTTGGTCAAACAAATGAAGAAGGGAAATAAAATGCTCTCTACTACCTCAGCCGTCGTCTGATCCCTGCTTAAGTGAACCACCTATTGAGAAACATTGCCTAGCTTTAATCTTTACATCCCAAAAGCTATGACACTACATGCTTTCTCATAAGGTAAACTTGATTTCAAGAATTAATCCACTGCAGTATCTCATGACACGGCCAATGTTATCTGGACGGTTGGTACATTGGTCCATGATTCTCTCGTAGTTCAATATCATATTTATACCCCTCTGTGTGGTGAAAGGATAGGCACTAGCAAATTTCTTAGCAACACACCCACTTCCTGTTGACTCTCCTCTTAGTGATGATCTCCCTAACGAACAAATCATGAACATAGGGGAGGTTGACAAATCACTATTGGGTGATGGATTTTGATGGTGCGACTTTCTTTCAAACTATCTCAAGAGAAGTCACAAGTCCATCAGATGAAGCAGAGAGCTCTCTCCTATGCTCTCGTGTATGGCACCTTATACCGACGATCTTTCAATCAAATGTGGTTATGTTGTTTAGACAAATATGAAGCCCATAGCATCATGACCGAGGTACATTCAGGTTTATGTGGAGCACATCAATCCAATCCGAAGATGAAAGCAAAGACCAAGAGACTAGGAAACTACTGGCCTTTGATGATCACAGACTGTATGGACGTAGTTAGAAGATGCCTTCAGTGCTAGGTACATGGTGTGGTCCTACATCAACCACCCAACATTCAACATCCAACATTGGCCTCATGGCCATCTGAGTGTTGGTGTATCAATATTGTGGATCCTATCGATCCTCCTTCTTCCAAGGGTTATCAGTTCATTTTAGCTGCCACCGACTACTTTTCCAAGTGGGCGGAGGTAACCCCACTCAGAGAGGTCACAACTCAGCATGTGCTCCAGTTCTTCAAGAACCATATCGTATATAGGTTCAGGGTGCCTCGATGAATTATATCCAATAATGGTACTGCATTCAAGAGCGCCAAGATCAACAGCTTTGCCAGAAGACATGGTATAAAATGGAGACACTCCACCATCTACTACCCTAGGGTGAATAGCCTAGCAAAAGCATTCAACAAAACTCTCATCCAAATATTAAAGAAGACTCTCGACGACAACAAACGACAATGGCATGAGCAGCTAGTTGAAGCCTTGTGGGCATACCGCACTATGGCAAATTTTTTTTTCTAATATTTTCAAAAGAGAGAAAAGAAATAAAATGAAGAACCAAAAAAAATTCTTCAATAACAATACTTCTTGTGTTGGACACCATGCAGATCCACAGATATTCTTATTAGGGTGATCGGGTATGGCATTGAGGAATGGTGTACTATCTCGAGAGATAGAAGCCACCATCCTACAAATGGACATAATCACCTTAATAAGGACTATGGGTCTTCAGAATGTACCATAGATTCTTCCCCTACTTTACATGAAAAAGTAAAGCAAGGTTTATTTTAAACAGGGTTCATTAAGTTTCCTACAGGGGCAAGCTCCCATAGTTAATTACATCCTAAGGAATAATATTTTTTAAGAATACTCTCGATTAATGTAAATGGTCAATCTCTAAAGATTTTAAAGATAGGACTATCAATCAATTGGTTTATTTTAGAAAATCAAGTGGGATCGATCAAGAGGAGAGAGTTCTTATCGAAGCAAAATGGAGATAAGTAGGGTCTGTTTAGGATACTAGGAAGCCTAGTAAGCATCCCAAATTATCCTATGATTGGTATTTATATTTTTAAAATTGAAGCGATTTATTTGTTTGGGTTGAAGTTTTATTTGAAATCTAGGGCTTATAATTCCATGATACAAGGTCATGGAAATGCCTAAGAGGTGAGGATTTATTCTTGTAGCCCGCAAAGGGAAGTAGCAACCTCTGAATTAAAATCTAGGGAGCTTTGGCGAGGGAAAAAGCATGACCTAAATCTAAGACAAAAATGGGTATTTGGTTTACCTCCATAAGAGAGGATAAACCACCCAACTGTTGGACTTACAATCGCCTGGGGGTGGCCGCCAACTAACTTCTCCTATGATTTTAAAAATATGTAGGCAAATCTTATGCTTTTGTAAAATAGCTAAGTGGTTGTTTATTTAGAAAGAGACTAAGTCCTTAAACACACTCCCTAAGAGACTAGATCATGTAGGGCATGATTAATGACTTAAATCTAATGCAATTTTTTTATATTTTATTTTCATTTTGGACAATCAATTTGACATAGGCTTTAGGATTCATATGCCTAATGTATGAGAAATTAGATTATGGGCTAAAATCAGCAAGAAAGGAGGTGTGTTTCCACCATGGCTCTTAAAGGTCAAACCAAGTTCTTTGGCAAAGGTGGAAGCCCTCCAAAATAAGAGTGAAACAAAATGTTTTATATGCATAATGTGAAATCATACAACATCCAGCTAAGGGGTTGCTAAATCTTTTATCTTCTTTATAACCTAGGCTTTAGGTCAGGTTATGAGTTATTTATTTATTTTTTAGTTTGAATTGATTAGTTGGATAGAAAATTTATTTTTCTAAGAGGCTAATCGTCATCTAGGCCATACATCAAAGCAAGGAAGAAATTAGGAAAAGATGTCATCTTAATGCACAAGCTAAACAAACATCACACAATTTATAAAGCTAGCGTAAAAGAATAAGAGGTCATTTATGGTCAGACTCCACTGCACAAACCAAAAAATAAATTGGGTAGCCGAGCTCTACCCTTATACAACCTGAATTACAAATGAATAAATTAAAATCAAAAAGGAATTCATTATTATGGGGGTCTTCATTCTTCATTCTTCTTTTGGTTGGTTGGAATGTGGTTGCTCCAAAGGCATCACATGGTACATAAGACATAGTATTATAACCAATGTTCATCCTAATACCCCATAACAATCATTCCAAATCCTAATTGAAAAATTACACAACAATGGGAAAAAAAGGCAAATCTGACTAAAACTTGCAAAACAGAGATTAGCTAAACAAACCACACAATCCCAAGCATGCATATAAATAATTTGGACTTAGCACCCCACACATGGGTAACCAAGTCCACTTGGCCTATTTTGGATTATGCTTAGAGGTATAAGCAACTTGCACAATAAAAGCAGTTATATTTTTATTACAATGCCCCTTAAGCATAATCCCCTACAGAAGATAATTATTAGACAAGATCACCCTACCATTCAGTCTACGCACATACACCCTAACATTTATACTAAAATATCACATCACAAAAAAGAAGCAAACATCAAACCATACACCACCCTAACATAGGACTAGAAATGGTGACTTAGCCTAATGTGTGTGCCATTTAAGGTTTGTGTGGTATGTTTAGCGAGGCTTTACAGTTAAAGTTTTCTAAGTGTGAAAATGTACAACTTAGTGGGTGGTTTCATTTAAGTGATTTAGTTGATTTTTTTTATTTGATGATTTATTTTACTTTGAATGAACCTATAATTAATTACTAAGTGTTGTAAAGAGAGAAAAATAGAAGAGAACTTCTCTTTCCTCCCTACCTTAAGTAATTTCTACGATAGATTGATTATTGATTTTTGTTTTGTGAATGTTTTAGTATGTGTTTTAATTAATACTATGTTTAGATTTTTCCTAAATAAATCTATTAAAAAAGAAAGGCATTTTAATATTAAGTAAAGTGAATTACTATCATAAAACACACAATACTTTATTTCTTTCCAATATGTATAACATGCATATGGATGAATCCTAAGCATATCTATACATGCAAATGGAAATGTTTAGCACACCTTAATTATGCATGCTAAGATAATTTTGTTTAAGAAATTTTGGAATGTTTCATGTATGCATGATTTTGTTAAGTAGAAAAAGAGAGATTTTTTTATCCATTATTCATATGCACATTTACATGTATGAAAGGCATAAGTGAGTTCAACGCCATTGTTTTCTACACTGGGTGTGTAAGGTACAAGACCTACTTGGGGATACTTAAAGCCTCGCAACCTCGGGATGTTCAAACTAATATACCACTTTTCTTAGATACATGTGCATGTACAAAGAGAAATCAATGGAAAAGAAATCATGCAAAATGTACATGTTTGTTTGTTTGATTTGTTGGTTATTTAATTTATATGTGCAATATGAAGATCCTTCTTAATTCATGACATGGGAGTGCATAGGAATAAATTAAGCAAGTGTTATGTTCTTTTCAAAGGACCTATGCACTTTGCAAAATCTTATACAAACCATATTAAGAAAAGGGAAGAAAACCACATAACACATTGTTATATTATAACCACATGGAAGCTTAAAAGTAATTATAAGTAGCACACTTTTCATTTGTAATGTTTGATTTATAAGTTTTGAAAATAATTTTGGATTTGTAGTGATAATAGCCATTCATATTCTTACTTTAGTAAAAACATGTAATTTGAGATAAAGGAAACATTTCATTTTAATTTGATTTTCAAAAGATTTGAATGCATGATATTCATATGACAAACACATTTAGCATGTTAGAAAAGAAATAAAGTGATGAAATCATATAAATTCATTCACCCTAATTAATTCCTAAAGATAATCCTATGGAATAAGATTATTTAAAGTAAATCAAGTTGTTTAAAGAAATTTTAAATTTTGTTTTGAGTTTGATTTTAATTTTAGGATATGTGAAAAGGTTTGTTGGTCCTAACCCATTCCCCCCATGTGTGAGTTGATTTAGTTTGTTTTTTAGAACTATTAATTTGATTTTATATTTTGCTTAGGTTAAGTGGTACATTAGGTCCATTAATTACCCCTTACTTCTACCACTTTAACATATTTAACCAAATAATTATGAGCCAATGTAAGACATAAAAATACAAGGAATTTAAATCAGCAATGCACCTAAGAAAGAAAGAGGCCTAATGCATTTGACTCATAATTAATGATTAATTAAGCTAAAGGGTTTAATTTAAGTACTTTTATAACCCTTCCCACATACATGGGTTAGATATGATTTCCTTAAGTTACTTAGGTTATTGAACACCTAAGTATCTACCCAAGAAGGAATTGATTAAATTCAAATTGATTTTTTTATTTTAGAATTTTGATTGATTAATCCATTTAATAAAGTGATTAAACTATTTAATTAATGTGCACCTTAATTACATTTTTGTCCAAATGAAATAAACTTAGGGGAAAAGATTTGGGAAAGAACTCCTAATCTCATTCCCTAAGTCCATTCACTATTCTAAGGTAATTAGTAAACTTGATTAATGAATTTATCACTATTTAATAGGTTAATTAATCATTTAATTGATTAAGGGAGTGATTAGGAGTGAATTAACCAATTCTCTTTATTAAATAATTAATAAATCCCAAGAAAATTAAGGAAGGTAGAAGTCATTCACTAAATGTACCTGAGAAGTTTGGGATTAATCAATGGAATAATTAGGGAGTAATTAACATAATTTCATTCCCAATAAAACCTAAATTGCATAAAATTTATTGTTTAAAATTAATCAAACTTAATTTTATATTATTCCCCATTGAAATATCTTCAAAATAAATTTGTGTTTGTATTTTCTAATTTTTTGCATTTAGTTATGTAATTTTAAAGTTTCTATGATTAAAATTAATTAGGAGGCCTAATTAATTAACTAATCCTATCAGCTTCATTTGGACTACTAACGTGGCACACGCTTTCCACTTGGTGCGATGAGATTTGTTATTTAAGCTGTCACATCCTATGCTGCGTCAGTCAGCGGTGCTACGCGCTTTCCCTTGGACCGTCCGATCAAATATCGAATGGTTAAGATCATGCCCGTGGTATTAAAGGGATTAAATAACAGATCTCTATGTTTTAATCAGGACCATCCATCCAATACACATAGGATGGATGGTCCGTGATTCATCCCTGAGCTCGCTTACGAAAAATGACAACCGTCCATCGCTTAAGGCTTGATCCGAGCTCGATTGAGCTCAAATTGAGCTAAGATTGAACCCACACCATCAACATACAAGGAGATGAAGATCTAATGGTGGAAATCACTTGGGATTACAATTCCCTTTGAAAAGGACCAAAGAAAATTCAATGCAAGCTCGATTTTGAATAGTACCTCACCGGAGGCTATCCGGTGCTCCCAAGTAAGGTAGCTTTGCGTGGAGAAGCCTTGTTGAAGGTTTGAGGGCTTGAGACTGAGTAGATCCTCCAATTGGCCAAACTCCTGCTCCTAGGATTGCGGCTTTGGTCTAGCTCCCTCCTCCCATGCCTTGGAAACTTGGAAGAAGACTTGGGTGAGCTCAATTAGGTCCCCTCAAGGTTCTTGAAGGAGGAATTGAGCTCTAGTGAAGAATTGAATGAGATGGATATCTCACTCACCTCCCTTATTTTTAGTTTAAGCAAAATCGAAAATGGAGAATTCAAAATAGCTTGGGAGACCTCGGGGGAGCTTGGAATTACTTCCATTGAGTTCATATGCTTCAATCAAATGTGAATCCTTGCAAATAAAATGAAATTAGGGGGAGTATATCTTCCCCTAGAAGGATCAGGCGGTCGAGCATGGCTTTGCCATTTTGATCAAATTCATCCTATGGAGTGAGTTGGTTAGGCCATTTTCAATGGCATGTGATTAGATTTTGGCAGAGGAGGGGTGTGGTGAAGTCCCCATGTGCTCATTTGAGTAGAGGAGTGATCTCATTTGGAGAAATATCAAGTGGGTGGTCAGTTTTATCCTTGGGTTGGGTTTGGCTGACCCAAACCCATTGAGTCATGTGCACCACACTCACTAGTGTCCACTTGGTCCACTGAGAGGGTGCCAAGTGGCCATGAGAAGGATATGCCCAAATTCCAAGTAAAATTGGCCCTAAATTACCCTTTGATCTAGGGGTAAAATGGTCATTTAGCTTTGATTTTACTTTGGGCAGATTTAGAATAGTTTGAAATTGGGTTGGTCCAAAATTCAAGGAATTTGGAGTTGATTTGAAGTCAGTTGGCTCATGTTGACCCATTTAGGTGAAAATGGGTCAACTTGGGTCAAGTTGACCAATTAATCAAATTGGGTGTGGTGAAAATTCTAATTTTCTTTACAGAATAAAATATATACTTCCATCTTCACTTTATGCGGGATAAAATGAAGATGGAAATATACATTTTTTTCTTTTTATGTAGTTTTGATACTACGTAGATTCGCATATGTTCTTATTGAGGGTGATCGAGTATGACATTGAGGAGAGGTGTATTATCTCGAAAGATAGAAGTCACCATCCTACAATGGACCTAATCACCTTAATAAGAAATCCTAAGGACAATGGGTCTGCATGTGTACTAGAGATTCTTCCCTACTTTACATGGAAAGGTAAAGTAGGATTTATTTTAAACTAGGTTCGTTAAGTTCCCTATAGGAGCAAGCCCTCATAGATAAGTTTCATCCTAAGGAATGAGATTCTTTAGGAATACTCTCAATTAAGGTAAATAATCATTATCTCTAAAGATTTCAATAGGTAGGACTATCAATCGATTAGTTTATTTTTGAAAGATCAAATGGGATTGATCCAAGACAGGGAGTTATCATCGAAGTCAAATGAAGATAAGTACGAGATACTCATGATGCTAGGAAACCTACCGAGCATCTCAAACTTTCCCATGGTTGGGCTTTACATTTTTGAAATTGATTTCATTTGTTTGAGTTCAATTTTTCATTAGAAATTTAGGGCTTATGATTCTTTTAATTAAAACCTAATTAAATCCCTTTAGCCCCAGAGCTGCGGAGGCGATCGGACGCTTTACGGCATCTTGTGAGCCATTACTTGAACATCCCATCATCGTGGCGGCGTGGCAGCAGGACGCGGTTTGATACCCGTCGTTCGATCAAGGATCGAACGGCTGGGATTCACCCTGTGGTTTTAAAAGGATAAAAGAATTTATAAAATGTGCATTTAATCTAGGCCGTCCGTCCAAAGCACACGGATGGACGGCCGAGATTAACCCTGTTCTTCCCTGAAGAATAATGGAGATCATCCATGATCTAAGCCTTGATCCGAACTCGATTAAGCTCGGATTAGGATAAACTTTTGTACACCATCACAAAGCATAGAGGATCACATCCAACGGTGGAATTCTCATGCCATGACACTTTCTTTCACAAAATACCAACACCTCCTAAGTCTAATGGTCGAAAAATTCCATACCTCACCGAAGGTGATCACCGATGCTCGATTCCCTTGGAGGAGCTTCATCTTATTGACACGAAGTTATGGTGAGAGAATTAACTCTTGAGGTTGGGTAGTTTTCTCTATGGATCAACTCCCCTTGCTCCCCTTTATGGCTTTGATCAAATTGAATTTCTCCTTGCTTTGGGAACGTGAATGAGGATGTTGAATTCAAATGGAATTAGGGGGAGTATATCTCCCCCCTATGGCAATCAGACGGTCGAAGCTATGGTTACAATTTTGATCCAATTGACATATGTAAAGGGTTGTTTGGGCTATTTGAAGTTGGCACATGGTCGATTTGAGCCAAGTAGTGGATTAGTAACCTCCCATGTGCTTCAAATTGAGTGGAGGGAGGTTTTCAAATTGGCCAATTTGTGCTAGGCATCAGTTTTGGCCTTGGGTCCATTTGGGCTGACCCAAACCCATTGGGTTGGGTACACCACCCTCCATAGGGTTCACTTGACCTATTGGGAAGGTATCAAGTTGATATGAAAAGGGCTTGACCAAATTCCCCATGAATTTGACAAAAAATTGTTTTATGGCCTAAGGGTAGAATGGTCATTTGGCTAATTTTTGAATTTGCATATGTTGGGTATGTGGAGAAAATAGGTTTGGCCAAGTTCCATTGGATTTGGAGTTCATTTGATTGGTTTGGCTCATGTTGGCCCATGTAGGTCAAAATGGGTCAACTTGTGTCAAGTTGACCAATTGGTCAAATTGGGTCAAACCACGGGTTGGGTCAAGTTCATATGACCATTTGAAATATTTTGGTAATTTTGTTTGATTCAATTTGGTTTAGTTTTGAAAATGGCTCATATGACTTCATTTAGGTCAAATGGGTCAAGTTGACCCATTTGACCCATTTGACCTATTTGAGCTAGGTCATGGGTAGGTTTAGGTTTGGTTAGTCATATGAAGTGGATTGGTATCTTTGTTTCCAATCAATTTTGGTTAAGTTTGAATTTGGCTCAACATGACCCCTTTAGGTCAAGTTGGGTTCAAGGTCAATTGGGCTAGGTTAGGTCTAGTTGGCCAATTGATGCTTTGGTCAAGTTCAACAAGTGATTTGGAATGAACTTGACCCATTGGTTTCAATCACTTGGCTTAGATCAAGTTTTGACACATTTTGACTTTTGTGGGTCAAGTTGGGTCAACTTGTCAAGTCAATTGGGCTAGGTTAGGCTCAAATGTTGACTTGGTCAAGTTCAAACATAGTTCATGAATGAACTTAGATCAATGGTTTCAATCAATTTAGCCTATGGTGGAATTTGGCTATGTTAGGTTTCATTTTAGCTAAGTGTTGACTTGGTCAACCCTTAGGTTTGACTTTATTTGATCCAATTTGGTTGATTAATCATCCCATGATGATTGTTGATCATGATGAGAAGCATAGGTGAGTTTGATTCAATCCAATTTGGTTAGGATTAGAATTTGGCTCATAAGGGTACTTTAGGTCACTTTGGGTCAAGTAAGCCTAAGTGGGTCAAATGGCTTGGTCAAAGCTTGATTTGAGTTTGATTGAACTTGTATATAGACTTATGATTGAAATATAAATCTATTTGCAAGTGGCTTGAAGTCAAATGGGTTTTGATTCATTTGATAATTTCATATTTAAGGGAAGAATATGAATGGATTTGGGGTTTGATTTTTGGAATTAGTTTTGATTGTTTGATTGAAGTTTGTATTATATTTGGATTCATGATTGTAGGGTTGATTGAATCATGAAGGAAAATCAAGAGTTTGGCTTGATTTGAAGTTGATTTGGCTAAGTTCAAGATTTTGACTTGAAAGGCTTAGGTTGGATTTTGAGTGGATTTGAGTTTGATTTTTGGAATTGGTTTAGATTGTTTGAATTTATATTTCATTTATATATATGAATATAAATGAGAATATAAATAGATTATGAGAAAATTTTAAAGATTTGAAGTGATTTGATCATGATTTAGGCTAAGTCCGTTAAAAGGAAATTTAAATGACTTACAAAATTTTTTGGGGTTTGAAGCTTGAATTTTTGAATTTTGTTTGATTGATTTATATTTATATTTCATTTATATATGTGAATATAAATGATAATATAAATTAATGATGAGAAAATCCCATAAATTTGAATTGATTTGAAGATGATTTTGGCTAAGACCTTTAAAAGGAATTTAAAGGACTTAAGAAGGATTTTAAATATGAAATTTAATTTTTGGATTTGATTTGATTTAGTTATATTTATATTTCATTTATATATGCGAATATAAATGATAATATAAATGAGTTATGAGAAAATCCTGTGAATTTGAATTGATTTAGATTTGATTTTGTGTAAGTCCTTAAAAGGGAAATTAATGGACTTAGGAAATTTTTGAGTTTTGGATTTGAATTTTTGAATTTGGTTTGATTGATTTATATTTATATTTCATTTATATATGTGAATATAAATGAGAATATAAATGAGTTATGAGAAAATCCCACGAGTCTGAATTGATTTGATCATGATTTAGGCTAAGTCCATTAAAAGGAATTTAAAAGACTTAAGAAGGATTTTTCATAAATTGATTTTGAATTTTGAGTTTAGTTTAATTGGTTTGAATTTATATTTCATTCATATATATGAATATAAATGAGAATATAAATGAATTATGATAAAATCTCAAGGATTTGATTTAGTTTGATCATGATTTAGGCTTAATCTTTTAAGGAAAATTTAACGGACTTAAGAAGGATTTTAAATTTAGAATTTCATTCATGGGTTTTAATCATGGGTTTTAATCTTGGGTTTTAATCATAGATTTCAATCATGTATTTCAATCACATGGAGTTAATTTGAGTTTGGAGAAAATCAAATAAGATTGATTTGAAGTTTGACTTGAAGGAAGGAAGGTGAGGAATGGTTCAAGCTAAGGGTAGGAAAATTTTCCTAACACCTCTAAGGCATGATCTATTCCTATGACTAACTCTTCTAAGTCTCTAGGGCTAGGTTGAGTGTCCACCTAATCACTAGATGTGTCTTGGACCTCTTAGTGTCTAAGAAAAGACCTATGTTTAAGATGGAGGGGTTGAGAGCTCATTCTAAAAATGAGGTCAACAAACATGCATATGGATGAGTCCTAAACATATCTATACATACAAATTGGAATGTTTAGCACACTTTATGATACATGTTAAGTAATTTATTTAAGAAAATTTGGATGTTTATGATGCATGATTTTCATTAAGTAACAAAGGGGTTTCTTATCTAATTTTTACATGCACACATGATTGTATGAAAGGCATAAGAGAGTACGACACCATTGTTAACCAGGGGTGTAACACCATTGTTAACCAGGGGTGTAAAATACAAGACCTACTTAGGGATACTTAAAGCCTCACAACTCCGGGGTTGTCCAGACTAATATACCACTTTTCTTTAATACAAGCATGTGTACAAAAGAAATGAATGGAAAAGAAAGAGTGCAAAAATTTGTGTTGGTTGATTTATTTTTGTTTGTGCAATTTATATGCACAAGTATAAGTATCCTTCTTAAGTAATAGTATAGGAATGAATAGGAGATGGAATTAGGCAAGTGTTAGGTTCTTTTCAAATGAACTATACACTTTGTCAAATCCTATTCAAAACTATACTAAAAGAGAGGACATGGAAAACCTACACTAAGCACATCCTTATATTTTACTCACATGCAAACTTATAAGTAAGATATAAGTAACACACTTTCAGTTTTGATAATTGATTCATATATTTTGAAAATAATTTGGGATTTAATAGTGATAATAGCAACTCATATTCTTACTTTAGCCAACCCATGCAATTTGACATAAAAGAAACATTTTCATTTTAACTTTAATTTTTGAAAAGCATGAATGTATGAAATCATATGGCACACATACTTAGCATGTTGGAGAAGAACTAAAGTAATGAAAGCATGTAAACACATTCACCTTAATTAATTCCTAAAGACAATCTTATGAAATAAAAAAGTTTAAAGCAAATCAATGTTTATTTAATATGATTTTTGTTTGATTTTAAATTTGATTTAATTTTGAAAATATGAAGTGATTTTGCTGTTCCTAACCCATTCCCACATATGTTTGATATTTTTGTTCAATTTTTTATGTGATTAAATTCATTTTATATTTTAATTAGGTTAAGGTATGAATTAAGCATGTTAATTACCCTTACACACCTTAGCATAGTTAATCAAATAATTATGAGCCAATGAGATGTCATAAAATCTCACAAGAAATTTAAATTTGCAATGCACCTAGGAAGAAAGGGGCCTAATGTAATTTGGCTCATGATTAATGATTAATTAAGCTAAGGGGTTTAACGTAAGTAATTTCAAAATACCCCTCACACATATGAGTTGAATTTTGATTTCTTTAATTGAACTTAGGCTCTTGAACACCTAAGCATCTACCCTAAGTAGATTAATTGAGTTCTGGAAAGTTTTAGAATTTTAATAAATTAATTAAGAGGGTAATTAATGAATTAACCCTTAATTAAGAGAGGATTAAGAAAGAAAAGGGGGTTTAAGGAATAGCTTAGGAAAAATGCCAAAAAATTATTCCCTAAACCTCTTATGCACTGAAATAGACCTTAATTAACTTCAACAAAGGATTAAGCCACTAATCAAACCCTTAATTATCCTTAATTACATTAAGGGAATAATTAGGATATGAATTAGCAATTTCCCCAATTAAGCCATCAATAAATCCCAACAAAATTAGGAGAGGCGTAAGTCATCCCCCAAAATATACTCAAGAAGTTTCAGAATAATTAGTGAATTAAATAATGGGTAATTAGCAAATTAAGATTCCTAATAAAACTCAAATTCAGAGAAAAGAAGTATTCAAAATTAATCAAAATCAATTTTATAATATTATATGTTCAATTATCTTTCTAATGCAATTTACTTCATATTTGTTTGATTTTTTTAGGTTGAGATATGAATTTTAGAAGTCTAGGTAATTAATTAGAATTATTTAAACCCTAATTAAATCCTTAATCCCTATCACGTGGCATCCCTTTACATGTGGCGCCTTCCCATTGGATATTTAAAATATCCCATCATAGCACCGCATGGCAGCGACACTACGCACTTTTCCCTTAGTTGTCCGATCAAGGATCAGACGGCTGAGATTAAAGCTGTAGATCAGAGGGGATAAAATAGGATATAAAGCATGTTTTAATCTCAACTGTCCATCCAAAATGCGCAGATGGACGGCTAGAGATCCTTCCCTACAAATGCCTGTGAACCATGGAGATCGTCCATGTTCTAGGCCTTGATCCGAGCTCGATTGAGCTCGGATTAGGATGAAACTCAACCCACACCATCAACATGCATCCTAGATCACCTCTAATGGTCAATATCCTATGTCATTAACATTTCTTTCACAAAGCTCCACACCACATTGAGTTTAATGGTCATAAAATTGCATACCTCATTGGAGGTGATCACTAGTGCTCGATTCCCTTGGAGAAGCTTTGTCTAGTTGAGACGAAGCTTTGGTGAAAGTTTGAGGGGCTGAGGTTGAGTGGATCTTCCTATGGGTCACCTCCTCCTTATCTTGAGCTTAGTTTTGATTGAATTGGATCTCCCCTTGCTTCAAGAACTTAGAAGAGAGCTTAGGGAAGCTCGATTAGGCTCTCTGATGGAGTGTACAAAGGGAATTGCACTGATTTTGAGTGTGGAGGAAGTTGGAAATTTAATTTAGCTCCCCTATTTTCAAATGATGAGAACTAAGAATTAGCAATATCATTCTCCCTCTAGGAAGCTTAGGATCACTTGCAAATGACTCCTATGACTATCTAGGCTTCAATCAATTATGACTAGTTAATTTTCAAATGAATTAGGGGGAGTGTATCTCCCCCTTTGGCAATCGGACGATCAGGCATAAGCTTATCAATTTGATCCAATTGTCAAGATTGAAAGGGTTGTTTGAGCTGTTAGAGCTGTCCTTGAGTTTGATTTGGCCAGAGGAGTGGGAATATAAACTTCCCAAGTGCTCAAAACAAGTGGAGGCATGATTCCCATGTGGCCATTTCAAGGGGAATGGTCAGTTTGGCCATTAGGTCAAGTTGGGCTGACCCAAACCCATTGGGTTGGGTGCACCACCCTCCCTAGTGTTCACTTGACCTATTAGGAGATTATCAAGTAGGTATCAAGAGGGTTTGACCAAATTCCAAGTGGAATAGGCCAAAATTTATTCTATGTCCTACGGGTAAAATAGTCATTTGGTTAATTTTTGAATTTGGATATGTTGGGTATGTTGAGAAAATAGGTTTGGCCAAGTTTCATTGGATTTGGAGTTCATTTGGTATGGTTTGACTCATGTTGACCCATTTAGGTTAAAATGGGTCAACTTGGGTCAAGTTGACCAATTGGTAAAATTGGGTCAAACCAAGGGTTGGGTCAAGTTCATATGACCATTTGAAATGTTTTGGTGGCTTTGGTTTGATTCAATTTGGTTTAGGTTTGAATTTGGTTCATATGACTTCATTTAGGTCAAATGGGTCAAGTCGACCCATTTGACCCATTTGACCTATTTGAGCTAGGTCATGGATAGGTTTAGGTTTGTTTAGTTATGTGAAGTGGATTGGTATCATTATTTCAAATAAATTTTGGTTAAGTTCGAATTTGGCTCAACATGACCCTTTAGGTCAAGTTGGGTAGAAGGTCAATTGGGCTAGGTTAGGTCTAGTTGTCCAATTGAGTTGGTCAAGTTCTACAAGTGATTTGGAATGAACTTGACCCATTGGTTTTAATCAATTTGGCTTAGATAAAGTTTTGACACATTTTGACTTTTTAGGTCAAGTTGGGTCAACTTGGGTCAAGTGACCAATTGGGCTAGGTTAGGCTCAAATGTTGACTTGGTCAAGTTCAAACATTGGTCATAAATGAACTTATATCATTGGTTTCAATCAATTTGGCCTATAGTGGATTTCAGCTATGTTAGGTTTCATTTTGGCTAAGTGTTGACTTGGTCAACTCTTAGGTTTGATTTTGTTTGACCCAATTTGAGTGATTGATCATCTCATGATGATAGTTGATCATGATGAGAGACATGGGTGAGTTTGATTCAATCCAATTTGATTAGGATTAAAATTTGGCTCATAAGGGTACTTTAGGTCACTTTGGGTCAAGTGAGCCTAAGTAGGTCAAATGGCTTAGTCAAAGCTTGATTTGAGTTTGATTGAACTCACATATAGACTTATGATTGAAATATAAATCCATTTGCAAGTGATTTGAAGTCAAATGGGTTTTGATCCATTTGATAATTTCAAGTTCAAAGGGTGAACATGAAATGAATTTTGGTTTGATTTTTGAATTGAGTTTTGGTTAAGTGATTGAAGTTTGTATTATATTTAGATTCATGATTGAAGGATTGATTGAACCATAAAGGAAAATCAAGAGTTTGGTTTAATTTGAAGTTGATTTGGATAAGTTCAAGAATTTGACTTGAAAGGCTTAAATTCAATTTTGATTGAATTTGAGTTTGATATTTGGAATTGGTTTTGATTGTTTGAATTTATATTTCATTTATATTTGTGAATATAAATGAGAATATAAATGGGTTAAGAGAAAATTTCAAGGATTTGAATTGATTTAGATTTGATTTAGGCTAAGTCCTTCAGAGGGAATTAAAGGACATAGGAAATATTTTGAATTAGGAATTTGAATTTGGATTTTGATTTCATTGATTTGAATTTAGGATATGTGAACATAAATGAGAATATAAATGAGTTGTGAGAAAAATTCATGAATTTGAATTGATTTGAGGATAATTTTGGCTAAGTCCGTAAGAGGGAAATTAAGGACTTAGAAAATATTTGGAATTTTGAGTTTGAATTTGGATTTTGATTTGATTGATTTGAATTTATATTTCATTTATATATGTGAATATAAATGAGAATATAAATGAGTTATGAGAAAAATTCATGAATTTGAATTGATTTGAGGATAATTTTGGCTAAGTCCTTAAGAGGGAAATTAAGGACTTTGTAAATATTTGAAATTTTGGAATTAAAATCATGGGTTTCAATTATGGATTTCAATCATGGATTTAAATCATGTGTTTCAATCATGTGGCATTGATTTGAGTTTGGAGAAAATTAATTCGACTTGAATTTATTTAGGTTTGATATTGATTTGGAGTTTGTACTTCGTTCCAGTTACGTATTGCTAAGAATTAATTGGTAGGGATCACAACTTTTCCTACTTTGTAAGGCATGACCTATTCCTATGGCTAACTCTTCTAAGTCTCTAGGACTATGTTGAGTGTCCACCTAATCACTAGATGTGTCTTAAGATTAAGGAACTCTTGAAGTCTAAGATAAGTCTTATGCCTAAGATGGAGGGGCTGAGAGCTCATTCTAAAAATGTGGTCAACATTGGGTCAAACCAAGGGTTGGGTCAAGTTCATACGATCATTTGAAATATTTTGGCATCATTAGTTTGGTTCAATTTGATTTGTAATTAGATTTGGTTCATTTGATTTCATTTAGGTCAAATGGTTCAAGTTGACCAATTTGACCCATTTGACCCAATTAGGTTAGGTCATGGGTTGGTTTAGGTTTGGTTGGTCATTTGAAATATTTTGCAAGTTTTGGTTTCAATCAATTTTCGTTTGATTTGATTTCAGCTCAATTTGACCTTTTAGGTCAAGTTGGATTCATGGTCAATTGGGCTAGGTTTGGTCTAGTTGGCCAATTGAGGCTTTGGTCAAGTTCAACAAGTGGTTTGTAATGAACTTGACCCATTAGTTTCAATCAATTTGGCTTAGATCAAGATTTGATACATTTTGACTTTTTAGGTCAAGTTAGGTCAACTTGGGTCAAGTGGCCAATTGGGTTAGGTAAGGCTCGAATGATGACTTGGTCAAGTTCAAACATTGATCATAAACTAGTTTTGATCAATGGTTTCAATCAATTTGGCCTATGGTGGATTTTGGCTAGTTTAGGTTTCATTTTGGCTAAGTGTTGACTTGGTCAACCCTTAGGTTTGACTTGGTTTGACCCAATTTGAGTGATTGATGCTCATAATGTGAGGCTTAGTTGGGCTTAGTTCAATCCAATTTGGATAGGATTAGAATTTGGCTCAAAAAGATACTTTAGGTCACTTTGGGTCAAGTGAGCCTAAGTGGGTCAATTGACTTGACCAAGGCTTGAATCAAGGTTGATTGAACTCACATATGGACTTATGATTGAAATATAAATCCATTTGCAAGTGATTTAGAGTCAAATGGGTTTTGATTCATTTGACAATTTCAAGTTCAAAAAAGTGAACATGAGTTTGATTTGGGTTTGATTTTTGAATTTAGTTTTGGTTTGATAATTGAAGTTTGTGTTTATATTTGGATTCATGATTGAAGGATTGATTGAATCATCAAGTTTAACTGGTTTGAGTTAGATTTGGCTAAGTTCAAGAATTTGACTTGAAAGACTTATGTTGAATTTGGTTGAATTTGGGTTTGATTTTTTAATTTAATTTTGGTTTGATGATTAAAGTTTGTGTATATATTTGGATTCATGATTGAAGGATTGATTGAATCATGAATAAAATTCAAGGGTTTTGCTTGATTTGAGTTTGATTTGGCTAAGTTCAAGAATTTGACTTGAAAGGCTTAGGGGTTGAATTGATTTGATTTGGGATTTGATTGGCTTGATTTGAGTTTGATTTGGCAAAGTTCAAGAATTTGATTTAAAAGGCTTAGGTTGAATTTTGGTTGAATTTGGGGTTTGATTTTTTTTAATTGATTTTTAGATATTTGAATTTATATTTCATTTATATTTGTGAATATAAATGAGAATATAAATGGATTATGAGAAAATGTTTTGAATTTGTATTGATTTGAATTGGTTTTGATTTGAGCTAAGTCCATATGATGAAATCAAAAGGGCTTAGGAAAGATTTTTAAGATTTGGAATTCAATCATGGGTTTCAATCATTTGTAATTGATTCATGATTTGAGAAAATCCATTGGAATTGATTTAAGGTTTGAGAAAATCAATTAAGTTGGAATTGATTTGAGATTTGATTTGGAATTGGTTTGAGTTTGAAATTGATTTAGATTTGAATTTGATTTAGGTTTGAAGTTGGTTTGGAGTTGAAGTTGATTTGAGTTTGAGAAAATAAATTAAGTTTGAAATTGATTTGAGTTTTGAAATTTGATTTGGATTTGGAGTTTGACTTGAAGGAAGGAAGTGAGGATTAGTTCAAGCTATGGGGTAGGCAAGTTTTCCTAACACCCCTAAGGCATGACCTATTCCTATGGCTAACTCTTCTAAGTCTCTAGGGCTAGGTTGAGTGTTCACCTAATCACTAGAAATGTCTTAAGACTAAGAAACTCTTAGTGTCTAAGAGACGTCCTATGTCTAAGATGGCGGGGTTGAGAGCTCATCCTAAAAATGAGGTCAACACGCACCACATACAAGACTCCAACCAGATCTACCATGTTCTCCTTAGTATATGGGTCTGAAGCTGTTTTACCATTAGAAGTTCAACTCCCATCACTAAGGATAGCCTTGAGTAGTAAAATCACTACAAAATAGAATGCTAAGTTATAGTTAGAAGAGCTCAAAGGTTTGGAGGAGAGATGCCTATGGGTGTGCCAGAACCTCGAGTTATACAAGGCCAAGATGATTCAAGCTCACAACAAGCTGGTTCACCCTAAAACATTTCAAGTAGGAGAACTTGTTCTAGTTCTACAGAGACCATTTGTTGCCCGTCAAAAGATGGGAGGCAAATTTAAACCACTTGGGAAGGCCCTTTTTCCATAAAGAAGGCCTTCCAAGGAGGATCTTATCAGCTTATTGATTGTAAAGGAGAACACCCGATGCTTCTAATTAATGGGCTCTATTTGATGAAATATTACCCATAAAATCATGTCTGAAAATAATTATCATAAAAAATTCTATTACAATTCATCAAAATATTCTCTCCTTTCAAAACATTGTTTACTTGTTTGTGAATCCACCATGACATGTTTACGATAGGTGTAAGAGAACCCAAGAGGCATCCTATCCTTCTTTCATAAACAAACACAAATTGAACCTGATTCCCTAATGCTACTAGAATAGGTGTGAGAGAACCCAAGAGGCATCCTATTTCAACTAGCATAACTAAGTTAGGTGTAAGAGAACCCAAGCGACATCCTTTCTTGGTGGACTCACAACTGCCATCCGTGGCACCATTTCATCAAAATTCTCTAGCATGTTTAAGGTAGGTGTAAGAGAACCCAAGAGGCATCCTATTTCTTTTAGCACATGCACAAAAAAATAAACACATATATTTTGTCTCAGGCCACTTTGATGTGGGAGCAAGCCCCCTGTGGCACTCACTCATTAGCTGCTCTAGGTCAGGCTGACATACTACCTTGTTAGTACGTCACCATAGTGGTCACTTGTCCAGCAAGATGTGAGTCCCCGTGCTTTCTTCCTAACTTGACCATTGTAAATTGATGAGCGCCTTGTTAGTTTGGTAGAATTCACTGCACAACCAGTAAGCTATCTCATGTTGACTTCATTTAAGAAGATGTAAGCCTACATGCTTTCATCTTGAACTAGCCATCATGCATTAACTAGGTTGAGTATATTTGAGGTTTAGGATAAGTCCCCCAGAGGCTCATTTTCTCTTGACTACTTTTGAGTTGATATAAGTCCCCCAGTGGCATTCACTCAGTAGTTATCCTAGCTCGGATAACACCTATCGAGCTGAAGATGGACTATCCCGACAATCAGTTCTACTATAGGAAGATGTGAGTCCATGATGCTTTCTTCCTAGGTTGATTTGCGTAAACTGATGGGCACCTTAAGTTAGTTGATGTTCGCTATGTTGACAGAGACTCACCCGGTGGGTACACCACTCTTGGCAAATGTGAGTCCCTGAGCTTTCTCCTTGAGTTGGACACCGAATACTTATAGATAGTATCTTCTCCAGGGTTTTGGATAAATCCCTTAGTGGCCCCTCTCCCTACAGACACTCTATTTGGATCACGTTCTTCGTGATCCCATTTAGACAATACCCGGGTTACTTTTAGATTGGACAGTCCGCTTTTCCTAGTAGCCACCCCTATGGTTGGAGAATTTGTTTAGTGGATGCACATATTCTCCATTAGTCCAATAAATCTAAGATAGGTATAGGCTGATATAAGCTCTTTCTCAGTATAACCCCTTACAAACTAATAGGGTCCATGATAAACAAATAAACAAAATAAATAAATTAATTCGCTTGTGGATTAGGAATTCAAGCCCCTGTGGCCCCTTTCCCAAGCAGGCATCATATCTTTAAAGCAGTGTGAGTAGAGATAAGTCCCTGGGTTGGTACCATCTCAGTAGTCACCCTTAGGTCAGGTTCAACCTATTTTTTTCACAAATAGGTTATCCCGACAGTCATTTCACTTCGGAAGATATAAGTCTACTATGCATTCTATCTAGCATGACTGCCGTAAACCAATGGGCAGCCCTAGGTCGGGTTAATATGTTACCTCGCTAATGTGTCACCCTAGTGGTCTTTTATTCAGGAAAGATGTGAGTCCCTGAGCTTTCTTCTCTGAATTAGTCACTGTGAACCGAAAGGCACCCCTATGGTTGGATAGTTCTCCCCTCGGCCGAAAAGCTACTTCCTTTAGATTGATAATCTGAGGTAGATCAAGGCACCACAGCCCCTACTCAGTGCAGTCCATCGTAAATCAATGGGATCCATTAAATAAAATTAAAAAATGAAATTTACTTACACTATCTTTGAGTTGATTTAAGTCCCCCAGCAACATTCACTCAATAGTCAGCTCTAGGTCGGGTTAACATGTTAGCTTGCTAATATGTCACCCTAGTGGTCTTTTGTAGTGGAAGATGTGAGTCCCCACACTTTCTTCCCTGAATTAACCATTGCAAATCGAAAGGCATCCCTTTGGTTGGATAGTCCAACTATGTGGATGGTAGACTATTCCTTTGGATTGGTAAATCTGTGTTAGATCAAGGCCAACATGGCCCCTACTCAGTGCAGTCCATCACAAACTGATGGGATCCATCAAGTATAATTAAAAAAGAAACTAATTTTGACTATATTTGAGCTGATTTAAGTCTCCCAGTGACATTAACTTAGTAGTTTGGGTTCCTGGTGTTACCAACGATCACCCCAAAGAACCATCCCTACTTTGGAAGATGTAAGTCTACTATGATTTCTTCTTAGTATAGTTGCTACACACCGAAAGGCCACCCTTTTTGTTGGATAGTCCTACTATGTGGTTGGTAGACTACCCTTTTAGATTGGTAAATCTGAGCTAGATCAAGGCCAACATGGCCCCTACTCAGTTCGATCCATCACAAACTAACAGGGTTCATCTCAAAATTCAAAATATAAAATCTAAAACAAAATCAACCTTCCTCCCTAGTGGAGTTAAACTAAACAAATAAAAAAATTCAACCCTCCTCCCTAGTGGAGTCAAACCAAACAAACAAATCAAATCAATATGCTTCTCCTCAGTGAGATGCAAGTCTTTCTCATTTCCCAGCGAATCTTGAATTCTAATCCCTCAGCTGATTTCACAACCTCTTTTCTCTCCAGTGGATGACTTGGACTTGCTCCCTTAATGGAGAGTTCACATTTTCATCCCTATTGGAGCACCAAATCATAAATCAACAAATTAAATCAAATTTCTCCCCAGTGAGATGTAAACAAAATCAAAACCTCTTATCCCCCAGTGGATGACTTGAACCTTATCCCATAGAGGTAGGCTCACATACTCAATCCCTAGTGGATTCCTCCTTCACTCTCTTATATTTTAGGCATAGGTACAGTTGCATTGCACTAAGCTCTTGATTCTTACTACACCTCTAGTTTGGGAGTATATCATTTCTATTAGTGCTTGTGATTGTTTGGCGTTATTGATTATCTTAGTCAACACCAATATATGTGGTGTACCTTGTCAGTCACACCACACCTATTGGGCGCCCTTTGTTGACCTCACTTTTGGACTGAGCTCTCAACTTCTCCATCTTAGACATAGGACTCCTCTAGACATTAAGAGTTCCTTAGTCTTAAGACACTTCTAGTGACTAGGTGATCTACACTTAACCTAACCCTAGAGACTTAGAAGAGTTAGCCATAGGAATAGGTTATGCCTTAAGGATGCTAGAAAAACTTGCCTACCCTATAGCTTAAGCTAAATCCTTTCTTTTTTCAAGTCAAACTTCAAATTCAAACCAACTTCAAATTCAAATCAACTTCAAACTCAAATAAATTTCCAACTTAAATTATTCTTCTCAAATTAATCAAATCAATTCCAACTTAAATGATTTTTTCTTAAATCATTCAAATTAATTCCAAAAATTAAAATCACTTCAAATTCAAAAGATTTTCTCGCAACCCATTTATATTCTAATTTATATTTATAAATATAAATGAAATATAAATTCAAATAACCAAAACTAAATTCAAAACTCAAGTCCAAATCCAAAATCTTTCCTAAGTCACTTTAATTTCATCTTATGGACTTGCCTCAAATCAAATCCAAATCACTTCAAGCTCAAGAGATTTTCACATAACCCATTTATATTCTCATTTATATTCACAAATATAAATGAAATATAAATTCAAATGACCAAAAACCAAATTCAAAACTCAAACCCAAATCTTACCTAAATCACTTGCAATTGGATCTATATTTCAATCGTAAGCCTTGATGAAGTCACTTGACCCATTTAAGCTCACTTGACCCAAAGTAACCTAAAGTACCTTTTTGAGCCAAATTCTAATCCAACCCAAATTGGATTGAACTAAGCTCATCTAAGCCTCACATTGTGAGCAACAATCATCATAAGATAATCAATCACCTAAATTGGGTCAAACCAAGTCAAACCTAGCCTTTGACCAAGTCAACACTTTACCCAAATGAAACCCAAACAAGCCAAAATCCACCATAGGCCAAATTGATTGAAACCATTGATCTAGACCAATCCAAAATCAATGATTGAACACGACCAAGTCATCATTTGAGCCAAACCTAGCATAATTGGCCACTTGACCCAAGTTGACTTAAAAAAGTTAAAATGTGTCAAATCTTGATCTAAGCCAAATTGATTACAACCAATGGACCAAATTCATTCTAAATCACTTTTTAAACTTGACCAAAGCCTCAATTGGCCAACTAGACCCAACCTAGCCCAATTGACCATGAACCCAACTTGACCTAAAAGGTCAAATCAAGCCAAAATTAAACCAAACCAAAATTAATTGAAACCAAAGCTTACAATATATTTTAAATGATCAACCAAACCTAAAACAACCCATGACCTAACCTAACTAGGTCAAATGGGTCAAATTGGTCAACTTGACCCATTTGACCTAAGTGAACTCAAATGAATCGAAATTAAATATAAATCAAATTGAACCAAACCAATGACACCCATAGGCTACAAATGATCATTTGAACTTGACCTAACCCATGGTTTGACCCAATTTGACCAAAAGTTGACCCATTTTGACCTAAAAGGGTCAACTTGAGCCAAATCATATCAAATCAACACCAAATTCATCAAAAATTGGCACAACACATCTTTCAATCATTCCAAATATGCCCAAATCAAAATCAAAGCCAAATGACTATTTTACCCATAGGTCAAAGGGTAACCTATGATCAAATTCACTTGGAATTTGATTGTATTCCAACTCAAGATCACTTGGCATCCTTCTAGTGGACCATTTGGACATTAAGAAGGGTGGTGCACATGACCCAATGGGTTTGGGTCAACAAAACCCAACCCATGGCCAAAATCCACCCATCCACTCAAAATTCTCCACATGGATCACCTCCCACACTCATTTTAACACATGTGCACCCCCACACTCCCACTCCTCTACAAAAATTGAACCATATGGAGCTCATAACAACCAAAACAACCCATTAAATCAGGGCAATGTGATCAAAATGGTAAAATAAGCTATGACCATCTGATCCAAGTAGGGGATATATACTCCCCCTCATTCCAACTCAATTGATGTCTATTGCATTTGATTGAGCTCAGGGGATCAAAGGCAAGCATCCACAAGCTTCCCTAGGCATTCCTAAGCTCATCCTATTTCTCTCTTCTCGATTTTGCTTAAGCCGAAAATAGGGGAGGTGAGGGGAGAGTTCCACTTTTCTTAATTCTCAATTAAACTCCAATTGCTCTTGCAAGCACCATCAAGGGACTAATTCGTGCTCACCCAAAAAAAAATCCCAAGCATCCAAGCCACGGAAGCCTCACCTAGACCAAAGCCGCAAGCCATTAAAGCAAGCATTGGTAAATTGGAAGATCCACTTCATCTCAAAGCTTGAAACCTTCAACAGGGCTTCATCTCCACTATACGAAGCTACCTCCACCATTGGAATCACTGGTGATAGCCTCCGGCGAGGTATGCTTCAAAACTGAGCTTATGTTGAAAAATATTTGGTCCTTTGTGAGGGGAATTGCAACCCTATTGAATTTCCACCGTTGGATCTTCTTCTTTATGCTCCTTGCTGGTGTGGGTTGAATCTCATCCTAATCCAAGCTCAAGTGAGCTCAGATCAAGCCATGGAGGACAAATGGTCTCTGTCTCCCACAAGCAAAGGTAGGGATGAATCATGGACCATCCATCCCACATATTTTAGATGGATGGTCTTGATTAAAACACGTTAGATTCTTTGATTTATCCCTTTATAACTATGAGTTTAATCTTGACCATTTGAGCTTTGATCAAACGTGGAAAATCATATACAACCACCGACGGCGATTTGACAACTTAAATAACCAATTCTATCACGCCATGTGGAAAGCACACGCTGCATCAGCAGCCCACGTGTTGTTGATAGGATTAGTTATATAATTAGGCTATTTAATTACCTATTAATCACAAAAACTTCATAAATTCATAACTAAATGTAGAAAATTCCAAAAAATACAAACTTAAGTTCATTTTAAAGATAATTCAAGGGAGAACAATATAAAAATAATTTTGATTGATTTTGAACAGTATGCTTTACCCAATTTAAGTTTTATTGGGAATGTAATTATGTTAATTACTTTAGTAATTAATTTTGAACTTCTTAGGGTTAATTAGTGGGATGACCTCTACCTCCCATGATTTTCTTGGAATATATTACTGGTTTAATTAGGGTAATTGCTTGATTCACTCCTAATCACTCTCTTAATTAATTAAGTGATTAATTAACCTATTAAATAATGATGAATCCATTAATTAGGCTTGTTAATCATTATGAAATATTGAATGGACTTAGGGAATGAGATTAGGATTCCTTTTCCAAACTCTTCTCTTTATGTTCACTCCATTTAGAAAACATTTAATCAAGTTGTAATTAATAGCTTAATCACTTCATTATTAAATTCAATTAATCAAAATTCAAAATTAAATCATTCCAGAACTCAATAATCTTACTTCTTGGGTAGAAACATAGGTGTTCAATAACCTAAGTGGCTTTTAAGGAAATCAAATCCTTCTCACATATATAGGATGGCTATGAAAGTACTTAATTAAACCCTTTAGTTTAATTAATTAATAATTATGAGCCAATTGCATTAGGCCCCCTTTCTTTCTTAGAGTGCATTACTGATTTAAATTCCATGTGGTTGCATATCATATGTTGGCTCATAATTGTTAGGTTAACTATGTTAAAGTGGTGTAGGTAAGGAGTAATTAATAGATTTTATTTACACCTTAACCTAAGCAAAACATAAAATCAATCTAATGGGTCTAAAATTAAACTAAACTAATTCACACATGAGAAAATGGGTTAGGATCAGCAAACTCTTTTCACATTCCCAAAATCAAATCAAATTCAAAACTGAAACAAAAATCTCTATAAATAATTTTTGATTCACTTTAAATAATCTTATTTTATAGGATTGTCTTTAGGAATTAATTAGGATGAATGAAATCATATGCTTACATCACTTTATCTCTTTCCAAGCATGCTAAATGTTGTTTGCCATGTGAAGTCATGCACTCATTCCCTTTTGAAAAATCAAATAAATTAAATGTTTTCTTTATGTCAAATTGCATGTTTTGGCTAAAGTAAGAATATGAGTAGCTATTATCACTATTAAAATAAAAATTATTTTCAAAACCTATAAATCAAACATTAAAAATGAAGGCATGCTACTTATAAATACTTATAAGCTTGCATGTGATCATAATATAAGATGTGCATTATGTGATTTACTTCTCTTCTCTTTACATGGATTTGAATAGGATTTTGCCAAGTGTATGGCTCATTTGAAAAGAACACAACACTTACTTAAATATATTCCTATCCACTTTTATGTTATGACTTAAGAATGACCTTCACACTTACATATGTAAATTGCATAACCAAATCAAATAAAAAAAATATTTTTTTCATGACCCTTCTTCCATTCATTTCTTTTTGTACATGCAAATGTATTTAAGAAAAGTGGTATATTAGTCTGGACATCCAGGGGTTGCGAGGCTTTAAGTAGCCCCAAGTAGGTCTTCTACCTTACACCCCTGGTGTAGAAAATAATAGCACCATACTGACTTATATCTTTCATACATGTAAATGTGCATTTGATTAATGGATTAAAGAGTCCCTCTTTTCTACTTAACAAAATCATACATTCATGACATATCCAAATTTTCTTAAATAACATCTCTTTGTATTCATCATTAAGGTGTGCTATGATTTGCATTGTATGTATATCTATGCTTAAGATTATTCACATGCATGGTATACATGTTGGAAAGAAATAAAGGGTTGTGTGTTATGTGATAGTAATTCACCTTAATTAATCCTAAGATGCCTTTCTTTTTGAATAGGTTAATTTAGAGAAAATCTAAACTATGGGTTAATTAAAACACATAATAAAATATTCACTAAAGAAAAATTATTAATGAATCTGTCTTAGAAATTACTTAAGTTAAGGATGAAAGAGAAGTTCTCTTCCCTTTTCTTCTCTTTAAAACACTTTGTAATTAAATGTAGGTTCATTTAAACCAAATCAAAACATCAAATAAAATTGACCAAATCAACTAAATCACTTAAAAAGAAACCACCCTCTAAGTTAAATCTTTTCACACTTAGAAAACTCCAACCTTAAAGCCTAGCTAAGACATGCCACACAAGCCTTAAATGGCACACACATTAGGCTAAGTCACCATTTCTAGCTCTATGTTAGGGTGATACATGGTTTGATGCCTTATTTTGTTTTGTGATGTAATGTTTTTAAACTGGATGTTAGGTGTATGTGTGTAGACTGAATGGTAGGACGATCTTAGTCTAATCATATCTTTTGTAGGGTATTGTGCTTAAGGGACGTTGTAAATAAAATATAAATGCTTTTGCTATGCAAGTTGCTTATACCCCTAAGCATAATCCAAAATAGGACAGGTGGACTTGGTTACCCATGTGTGGGGTGCTAAGTCCAATTTATTCATATTATTACTTAGGATGTGTGGTGTGTTTAGCTAATCTCTATTTTGCAAGTTTTAGTTAGATTTACTTTTCCCATTTTCATGTAATTATTGTAATTAGGATTTGGAATGAATGTTATGGGGAAGTGGAGGTGAACATTGGTCATAAGACCATGTCTTATGCACCATGTAAAGCCTTTGGAGCAATCACATTCCAACCAAGCCAAAAGGAAGGAAGGAAAGAAGCAAATCAAAAATGAAGAAATGAAGAATGAAGCCCCCCATAACATAAATTTCTTCTAAGTTGTAATTATCCATTTGTAATCCATGTTGTATAAGGGTAGAGCTCGGCTACCCACATTTCTTTTTGGGTTTGTATGGTGGATCCCAACCACAAAGGCCTTTTATTCTTTTGCGTTAGATTTATAAAATTATTTAATGTTTTGTTTAGCCTGTGCATTAAGATGGCATGTTTTTCCTAGTTTTTTCATTGTTTGATGAATAGCCTAAATGCGATAAGGCTTCTAGGGAAAAATAAATTTTTTATCCAATTAATTAACTCAAAATTAAAATTAAATAACTCATAACCTTACTTAAAGCCTAATACATAAATCAAGATAATAAAAGATTTAGCAACCCCTTAGTTGGATGCTGGATGTTGTATGTTTCATATCATGCATAAAATCATCTTACTTCACTCTTGCTAATGGAGGGCTTCCACCTTTACCAAAGAACATGGCTTGACCTTTGAGATCCATGGTGGAAATACACCTTCTTCTTGTTGGTTTCAGCCCATAACGAATTTCTCATGCATTAGACATTTGAATCTCATAGCCTGTGTCAAATTAATTATCAAAAAATGAAAATAAACTTAACAAAATTTGCATTAGATTAAGTCATGAATTCATTCCCTACATGATCTAGTATCTTAGGGAGTGAGTTTAAAGACTTAGCCTTCTTTCTAAATAAACAACAGTCTAGCTATCTTGCAAAATCATAAGACTTACCTACATGTATTTGAAATCGTAGGAGGAGTTAGTTGGCGGCCACCCCCAAGCGGTTGTAACTCCAACAGTCAGGTGGTTTATCCTCTCTTGTGGAGGTAAATCATATGCCCATTTTCACCTTAGATTTAGGTCATACCTTGGACCTTGCCAAAGCTCCCTAGATTCAAGATCCAAGGTTGTTGTTTTCCTTTGCGGGCTACAAGCATAAATCCTCACCTCTTAAGCATTTCCATGATCTTGTATCATGAAATTGTAACTCCTAGATTTCCAATAAAAATTTAACCTAAACAAATAAATCTTCTCAAATTCAAAAATATAAATCCCAACCATATGATAGTTTGGGATGCTTGCTAGGTTTTCTAGCATTGTGAGGATCCCCTACTTATCTCCCTTTGGTTTTGATAATAACTCCCTCCTTTCGATCAATCTCATTTAATCTTCCAAAAATAACCAATTGATTGATAGTTCTATCTTTAAAATTTTTAGAGATAATGATCATTTACTTTAATGGAGAGTATTATTATGGAATCTCATTCCTTAAGTTGTAATTAACTATAGAAGATTGCCTCCATAGGGAAATTAACAAACTCGATTTAAAATGAACCCTACTTTACTTTTTCATGTAAAGTGGGGGAAGAATCTCTAGTACATTCGAAGACCCATCATCCTTAGGAGTCCTTATTAGGTGATTAGGTCCATTGTAGGACGGTCACTTCTATCTCTCGAGATAGTACATTATTCCTCAATGTTGTACCCAATCACTCTAATAAGAACATCTGTGGATCTACGTGTTGTCCAACAAAGCTCGTAATTTTTGTTTTCATTTATTTTTCAAGGATAGATAAAGATAAAAAAATTTATCCACAATTGCTTTGCATTCAAGGACTGGCTTGAGCATTGCTACAAGTAAGGCACCATCATTATCCCTAAGGAATATCTAGTGGAACAACCATCCAGTTCTGTTTGGGTAATCCTTGGGGATACATGTGATCTTCTTAAAATAAAAAAAGGTTGGAATATTTTTCTATCCTGAACCTCTAAAAAGATTATTTCAAAAATCAAGAAACTTTCTTTGCAGGTGCCTGAGATAGCTTGAACCAACATCAATGAAGGTTCGCAAGTTGCCAAAGGTAACTTGGAGAAAGTGGGAGCTTAGCAGCAACCCATACTATCTCGGGATAGCCAAGTAGTGCAACCACCAACCAAGCCCAACCTCCATTCCACCGTTGCAGCTACTACCTCAACCAGCACTTCTACTTCAGTTATCTCTTCTTCTAGTTGACATCTTGTATCAGCAGATGATGGCATCAAATCCCTCACGCCACTTGCTTTACTAGATTTATACTATGTACCACCTTCTAAATCCAAGAAATTAAGAAATAAAGCTAGTTTGAATTACATTTGTGCACTTCTGATGGGTTGTCTAATCCTACTCTTATAGAAAATTCTTCAAGTATAAATAATAAATATAACAACTTTGATATTCCTCTTTCTAATTCAGACATAGATTTTCCTTCTCTGAATAATACGGGTTCACCTCTTGAGATAGAATTGGAATCATCTTATTCTGAGGGTCCTATTGGAAAGGTTATAGGTGAGCCTGATGTGCAGGTAGAATCTTCCACTAAACTACCACAAAAGATCACCAAAGGTAACCTCCATAGTGGCAAGGTTCTAACTCCTGGGGCAGCATCTCAAGATAAGGGACAACAAGTCATTGGTAGCAGCAAGAAGCCTTCAGGATGCTCCACTGGATATGTTTGTGGAGGCCAGAAAGTTGAGTATATGAGCCTTTCACAAGAAAGTGCAAATAGGTACATTATTCATAAGAAGACCATGGAGTCACATTCACAGATGAAGACCTTCTTCTGAGGGACTCGGAGCACAACCATCCCCTCTACATCATAGCGGATATGGGCAAATTCAGACTTTCGAGGGTTTTAGTTGACCCAAGTGCATCGATGAATATTATGAGTCTAAAGACCCTTGCCTATTTGAAAATTGGCATCTCTACACTTTGAGGAGATTGGATGATGTTGAGAGAATTTAATGAATAGGGTGAGAGGGCTTTAGGCTCCATATTGTTACCTATGGAGATAGGTGACTAGAAGATTATAGCCAAGTTCTATATAATTGATTCAAATATTTCATTCACTACTTTGCTCAGTTGGCCTTGGATACACCAGAACAAGATGATTCCATCCTCCCTTCATCAGTGCATCAAGTTCAGAAGGGATGGAATCGAATACTGTGTGAAAGGAAATGAAAAGCCATTTTCAATTAGAGAGGTCAAGATATATGAAGATGCAACCTACTATCTTCCTCAAAATCAAAATGCATTTTCTCACGAACTTGGTAAAAATTCAAATACAAAAGAAAAAGCAAATGAAAAAGAAAAGAAAAAGGAAAGTACCAGCGAGCGAGAAAAGGACACCAAGGAAGAGGTAGAGCTACAATGTTATATTCCACCCATAGTTCATTCTACCATACTGACATATAGGTAGGATGACTCGACCTCCACCAGGCAAAGGCAAAGGTAGAGACAGACATAGTGGCAATTCCAAAGGTGGAAGACCCCAGGTCTTTAGCCAACAATATTATCCACAGAGTACGATTCACATAGACTTGGAATCTATCTTGGAGGATGAGTCTCATGTGATTAGCATACCAGCCAACCCCTCATAGCGAGTTTCATTGGAGGTGACACTCGAGCCGGATAGTGACGAAGACCAGGCCTCCAAGCAAAACATGAATGTATTCAAATCTGGTTTATGTAAAACTATTAGGCAGCAGTTGGAAACTTCAGCTATAACCTCACTTTCTTCTCAAAAAGTTGAAGATTTAGTAGTTAAGGAAGCCTCTAGGTCTTCCATGAATGTCAAGCCAAAGAGATTCCTATTAGGATCATCATCCTCAAGTCCCGAAGTTGATGTAGAACTTGAGGATACTTCATGTAAAGATTTAATGGAATTACCTTTTGATTAGTACTCGCCTTATGTTCATAATCTTGCAAAGAAAGGTTTGATTCCTTATACATGGTCCAAGCATAGGTTAGAGTATTTTGATAAGCTGTGGAACAACAAAGGCAGAGATGCACAATCAAGATCAGGACTAGGATTCGGTATAGTGAGTCCAGTCAATGACGATTATGCTTAGTTGTCACTAATCATCTGGAGTCTGATAGGATCTTCTTAAATAACACTACCTCTTATGAGGAGGTGTGTTTAAAAACTTCAAATGATCCAGATGATCTTCAAATCAAAGATGCACCGCCAGAATTTGAAGAGGAAATCCATTCAACTATCGACAAGCTCAAAGAATTCAACCTCAAGATAGAAGAAGATCCATGTCCTATATATATCAGTTTTCTGCTAAATAAAGAAGAAACCAATGACTTAGTTAGGCTATTGACTGACTTTAAGGATTGCTTTGCATGGAGTTATGAAGAGATGCTCGAATTATATCCTAACTTAGCAGTCCACAAACTAGTAATAGACCCTAACACTAACCCTATCAAGTAAGCTCCTAGACACATGCGATTAGAAATCGAACAACAGGTTATTTCTGAAGTCAAGAAATTGATCGATGCTGATTTCACCAGGGAAGAAAAATATCCTACCTGGTTAGCTAGTGTCGTGCCAGTTAAGAAAAAGAATGGCCAAATTCTCATATGTGTCGATTTCAGGGACTTAAATATGGCATGTCCTAAATATGAAGTTTCACTTCCTATACTAGAATTAATGATGGACATCGCCTTATCTCATGCAGTATTCTCTGTCATGGATGGGTCATCTAGCTACAACCAAATTAAGATGGCCCCCATAGATGAAAGAAACACTGCTTTTCAAACCCCGATCGGAATCTATTACTATAAGGTCATGCCTTTAGGCCTTAAAAATACTTGTGCTACATACCCGCGGGCCATGACTCAGATCTTCAATGAACTCATTCATTATCAAGTTGGATGTTATGTTGATGATCTAGTAGTCAAAAATAAAGAAAAGGAAGATCATCTCTCTGACTTGAGAGTTATTTTCAAATTATTAAGATAATTTAACTTCAAAATGAACCCCCTGAAGTGTGCATTCGGAGTAGCTTTAGGGAAGTTCCTTGGGTTTGTTATCCAACATCGGGGAATAGAGATAGACCCAAAAAAGTTCAAAGCTATCTTACAATTACCACCCCCTAAAAGTGTAACCTAACTCAGATCATTCCAAGGGCGATTGGCATATCTAAGATGCTTTATCTCCATTATACCGGGAAGGTGCAAGCCATTTTTAGCACCTATCAAAAAGGATGCTAAGTTCGGATAAAGATGCTTTTGAAGATATTTGGTGAAGCTACTCTAGACCTATCTCGAGCAAGCCTTATCCTTTACACTGCTACATTGGTTGACTACCTCGATGCTTTGTTGGCCCAAGCCAATGACAAAGAGAAGGAGAACACTCTCTACTATCTCAGCCATCGTCTGATCCTTGTTGAAGCAAACTATCCACTTATTGAGAAACATTGCCTGCTTTGATCTTTGTATCCCAAAAGCTACGACACTATATGCTTTCTCATAAGATAAACTTGATTTCAAAATCAATCCACTGTAGTATCTCATGACACGGCTGACATTATCTGGAAGGTTGGCATGATGGTCAATGATTCTCTCATAGTTCGATAATACATTTGTACCCCTCCATGTGGTGAAAGGACAGACACTAGCAAATTTCTTAGCAGCAAACCCACTTCCTACTAACTCTCCATTAGTGATGATCTCCCTGACGAACAAATCATGAACTTAGGGGAGGTTGACAATCACCATTGGGAGATGTATTTTAATGGTGCGTCTTCCTTTCAAAAAGGAGAGGAACCACGATGAACCACAATCTACTCTTCCAGGAAAGGCACTGGTAGGAATAGTTCTCTCAACTCTAGACTACGATGTGATGAGACTCTAATACTATCTCTCTAATCCATGCACCAACAATGAAGCCGGGTATGAGGCTTTGATTGCCGGTTTGGAGTTATCTATTACAGTGTGTGTCAAAACCATCAACATCTACGAGGATTCTCAGCTAGTCATCAACTAGATTGTTGAGTCCTATAAAGTTCTAAAACCTAAGTACACGATACCATTGAAGTCATCAAATCCCTAAGGTCACCATCTAAGGTCCCTCGAAGAGAACGCAGAATGATGCTTTGGCCAAACTTCGCTAAGAATAGACATGTTGATGAGTCCATTCCAATAAAATAGATAAGTCCTATCGTATTGATGTTGAACTCATCGAGAGACTTTCTCTTGAAGGGGAGGTTGCCATTGCCAAAAATGATGAGGAGCTAGATTGGAGGCAACCCTTCATGGATAACTTGACTAGAGGTAAACTACATCAAGAGAAGTCACAAGCCCATCAGATGAAGCAGAGAGCTCTCTCCTATGCTCTCGTTGATGGCACCTTATACCAACGGTCTTTTGATCAAATGTGGTTATGCTATTTAGACAAACACGAAGCCCATAAGATCATGATCGAGATACAGAGTGCATCAATCGGTCTAAAAGATGAAAGAAGATCAAGAGACTAGTATACTAGCCTGATGATCACTACATGAATGAGAGATGCCATCAATGTAGGTACACAGTGTAGTCCTACATCAACAACCCAACATTCTACACCCTACATTGGCCTCATGGCCATTTCAATGTTGGGGTACAAACATAGTGGGTCCTATCGATCCTCCTTCTTCCAAGGGTCATTGGATCATCTTAGCTGCCATCAACTACTTTTCTAAGCAAGGCAATCCCATAGAGTCTGCTTAGCATGTGCTCCAAGTTTTCAGGAACCATATCATATATAAGTTCAGGGTGCCTCAATGAATTATATCTGATAATGGTACTGCATTCAAGAGCACTAAGATCAATAGCTTCGCCGGAAGACATGGCATAGATTGGAGATACTCTACCATCTACTGCCCAAGGCAAATGGCCTAGCAGAAGCATTTAACAAAACTCTTATCCATATACTAAAGAAGACACTCGATGATAATAAGTGACAGTGGCATGAGTAGTTAGTTGAAGCCTTGTGGGCATACCGAACCACATATAGAACTCCAACTCAATCTACCCCCATTCTCCTTAGTATATGGGTCTGAAGCCATTCTACCATTCGAAGTTCAGCTCCCATCACTAAGGATAGCAATGGGTAGTCAAATCACTATAGAGCAGAATGCCAAGTTATGATTAGAAAAGCTCGAAGATTTGAAGGAGAGATGCCTACGGGCGTGCTAGAACCTCGAGTTATACAAGGCCAAGATGATTCAAGCTCACAACAAGCTGGTCCACCCTAGAGCTTTTCAAGTAGGAGAGCTTTTTTTAGTTCTAAAGAGACTAATTGTTGCCCGTCAAAAGATGGGAGGCAAGTTTGAACCCACTTGAAAAGGCCCTTTTATCATAGAAAAGACCTACCAAGGAGGATCTTATTAGCTTATTGAGTGTAAAGTGGAACACCTGATGCTTCCAATTAATGGGCTTTATTTAAAGAAATGCAACCCATAAAATCATGTTTGAAAACATTTTTTATCAAAAAATTTATTCCAATTCATCAAAATATTCTCTTCTTTCAAGATAAGTCCTCAGGTTGACACTCTCTCAGTAGTCACCCTGAGGTCGGGTTCAATCTATTTTTCCATAAACAGGTTACCCCGACGGTCATTTTTTTTGGGAGATGTAAATCTACTATGCATTCTTTCTAGCATGACTGTCGCAAACCGACGGGCAACCCTAGGTCAGGTTAACATGTTACCTCGCTAATATGTCACCCTAGCAGTCTTCTTTTCACAAAGATATGAGTCCCCATGCTTTTTTCCCTAAATTAGCCACTGCAAATTAGAAGGCACCCCTTTGGTTGGATAGTTCTCCCCTCAACCAGGAAACTACTCCCTTTAGATTGGTAAATCTGAGCTAAGTCAAGGCCAACATGGCCCTTACTCAATGCAGTCCATCGCAAACCAATGGGATCCATCAAATATAATTAAAACTGAAATTAACTGTGACTATCTTTGAGATGATTTAAGTCCCCCCACGGCATTCACTTAATAGTCAGCCCTTGGTCGGGTTAACATGTTGCCTTGCTAAAGTGTTGCCCTGGTGGTCTTTTGTAGTGGAAGATGTGAGTCCTTATGCTTTCTTCCCTAAACTGACTGCTACAAACCGAAAGGCACCCCTTTGGTTGGATAGTCCAACTATGTGATTGGTAGGCTACTCCCTTTGGATTGGTAAATCTGAAGTTAGGTCAAGGCCAACATGGCCCCTACTCAGTGCAGTCCATTGCAAACCAACAGGGTCCATCTCAAAATTCAAAGTTTAAAATCTAAAACAAATTCAACCCTCCTCCCTAGTGGAGTCAAATTAAAACAAATAAATCAAATCAATCTACTTCTTCTCAGTGAGATGCAAATCTTTCCAATTCCTCCAGTGGAATCAATTCAGCCCAACTTGAATTTGCTTCCCTAGGGAAGAGTTCACATTTTCATCCCCAATGAATCCTGAATTCTAATCCCCTAACGGATTTCATAACTTCTTATCCCTAGTGGATGACTCGATCTTGCTCCCCTAGCAGAGAGTTCACATTTTCATCCCCAATGGAGCACCAAATCATAAATCAATAAATCAAATCAGTTTTCTTCCCAGTGAGATGTAAATCAAATTAAACCTCTCATTCCCCAGGGGATGACTTCAACCTGCTTCCTAGTGGAAGGTTCACATACTCAATCCCTAGTGGATTCCTTCTTCACTCTCTTATGTTGTTGACATGAGTAGAGTTACATTGCACTAAGCTCTTGATTCCTTCCACACCTCTAGTTTGAAAATAGGTCATTTCTGTTAGTACTTGTGATCGTTCGGCGTTGTTAATCATCCCGGTCAACACCAATACATGTGATGTACCTTGTCAATCACACCACACCTATTGGGTGCCCTTTATTGTCTTAACTTTTGGAGTGAGCTTTAAACTTCTTCATCCTAAGCATAAGGACTCCTCTAAATACTAAGAGTTCCTTAGTCTTAAGACACTTCTAGTGATTAGGTGAACACTTAACCTAACCCTAGAGACTTAGAAGAATTATCCATAAGAATAGGTTATGCCTTAGGGGTATTAGGAAAACTTGCCTACCCTATAGCTTGAACCAAATCCTTACTTCCTTCTTTCAAGTCAAACTTCAAATTCAAATCAACTTCAAATCAAACCTTAAATCAATTCCAACCTAATTGATTTTTTCAAATCATCAAATCAATTCCAAAATCCAAATCACTTCAAACTCAAAACATTTTCTCATAACCCATTTATATTCTCATTTATATTCACAAATATAAATGAAATATAAATTCAAATAACCAAAACTAAACTTAAATCAATTCTAAATCCAAAATCTTTCTTAAGCCATTTTGATGTCATCTTATTGACTTAACCAAACCAAATTCCAAGTCACTCCAAATTCAAAATATTTTCTCATACCCCATTTATATTCTTATTTATATTCACAAATAAAAATTAAATATAAATTCAAATAACCAAAACCAATTTAGAACTCAAATATAAATCTAGTCAAGGTTCAATTTACCTCCTTCAAGTCAAATCCTTGAACTTAACCAAAATAAATCTAAATCAATTCCAACTCAAAAGATTTTCACAACCCATTTGTATTCTCATTTATATTCACAAATATAAATGAGATATGAATTCAAATAACCAAAACCAAATTCAAAACTCAAATCCAAATCTAACCTAAATCCAACCTATACCCTTTCAAGTCAACTTCTTGAACTTAACCAAATCATTCTCAAATCAATCCAAACCTTCAGATTTTCTCTTCAAACAATCAATCCTTCAATCACAAACCAAATATAAACATAAACTTCAATCATCAAACCAAAATCAAACTAACCCTACTCAAACCCATATTCACCCTTTTAACTTGAAATTGTCAAATGAATTAAAACCCACTTGACTCCAAATCACTTACAATTGGATTTATATTTCAATCATAAGTCCATATGTGAGTTCAACCAAACTTGAATCAAGCCTTGATCAAGCCAATTGACCCACTTAGGCTCACTTGACCCAAAGTAACCTAAAGGACCTTTTGAGTCAAATTCTAATCCTACCCAAATTGGATTGAACTAAGCCCATCTAAACCTCACTCACATTGTGAGCAACAATCATCCTAGAATGATCAATCACTCAAATTGGGTCAAACCAAGTCAAACCTAGCCTTTGACCAAGTCAACACTTAGCCCAAATGAAACCCAAACTAGCCAAAATCCACCATATGCCAAATTGATTGAAACCATTGATCTAAATCAATTCATAATCAATGATTGAAATTGACCAACTCATCATTAGAGCCAAACCTAGCACAATTGGCCATTTGACCTAAGTTGACCCAAGTTGATTTAAAAAGTCAAAATGGTTCAAATCTTGATCTAAGCTAAATTGATTGCAACCAATGGATCAATTTCATTTTAAATCACTTGTTGAACATGAACAAAGCCTCAATTAGCCAACTAGACCCAACCTAGCCAAATTGACCATGAACTCAACTTGACCTAAAAGGTCAAATCAACTTGAAATCAAATCAAACCAAAATTGATTGAAACCAAAGCTTGCAATACATTTCAAATGATCAACCAAGCCTAAACTAACCCATGACCTAACCAAATTGGGTCAAATGGGTCAAATTGGTCAACTTGACCCATTTGACCTAAGTGAACTCAAATGAACCAAAACTAAATACAAACCAAATTGAACCAAACCAATGACACCCATAGGCTCCAAATGATCATTGGAACTTGACTTAACCCATAGTTTGACCTAATTTGACCAATTGGTCAACCTAACCCAAATTGACCCAATTTGACTTAAATAGGTCAAATTGAACCAATTCAAACCAAATAAACTCCAAATCAATTGAAATTTGTCCCACCCTATTTTTGAAAGATCTCAAATCTAGCGAAATCAAAATCAAGGCTAAATGACCATCTTACCCTTGGGTCAAAGGGTAACCTATGGTCAAATTCACTTTGAATTTGGCCAATTCCTTCTCATGGCCACTTGGCATCTTCCTAGTGGTCCACTTAGACAACAAGGGAGGTGGTGAACATGACCCAATGGGTTTAGGTCAGCCATATCCCAACCCAAGGCCAAACTAACCCCTCCAATGGGAATTCTCCACTTGGATCACTCGATACACTCACCTAGCACATGTGCACTTCCTCTCCTCCACTCCTCTACCAAAAATGAAGCACATGGAGTCCCTAACAGCCTAAACAACTCAATCAATCCAAGAAATTGAAGGAAAATGGCAAGATGGCTCTCGACCATCGAATCTAAGGTGGGGGAGATATACTCCCTTCATTCCAACTCAAATTAGACTCTTTGAATTCGATTGAGCCCGAGGAACTAAAACCAAGCTTCTCAAAGCTTGGTAAGAATTCCCAAGCTCATTTGAATTTCTTCTTCTCGGTTTTCTTCAAATTCGAAACATTGGAGGTGAGGTGAAATTCCAAGTCACTTAATTCTCTACCAAATCAAAATTCACTTTGCAAGCACCATCAAGGGAGATAGTCAAGCTTGCCCAAAGTGTTTCCCAAGCCTCCAAGCCACTACAAGGGGGATTTCAATCAAAGCTGCAAGCCATTGAAGGGGTGCTTGGTCAACCAACACATCCACTTCAAATCAAGGCTTGAAATTTTCAACAGAGCTTTGTCTCCACTAGACGAAGCTTCCTCTTCCGTTGGAAGCACCGATGATAGCCTCCGGCGAGGTATGACTCAAAATTGATCCTCCATTGAAAATTTCTTGGTCTTTTACGAAGGGAATTATAATCCCATTAGATCCTAGCCGTTCGATGTTCTTTCATACACCTCTTGATGGTGTGGGGAGAATCCTAGCCTAATCTGAGCTTAGGTGAGCTCAGATCAAGCCATGGAGGATGGACAGCCTCCATCTCCCATAGCTTAGGCAGGGATGAATCATGGGCCATCCATCCCGCATGTTTTCGATGGAAGGCCCTGATTAAATTGATCAGATCTACTAATTTAAACCTTTTATAACTACAGGATTAATCTTGGCTGTCTGATCCTTGATCAGATGGCCCAGGGAAAAGCATGTTGCACCGCTAGCTGACACGGCATGCATCGCGCCACGTGGAAAGCACGCCACATCAGCAGTCCACGTAATGCCGATGGGATTAGTTAATTAATTAAGTTATTTAATTATATATTAATTATAGAAACTTCATAAATTCATAACTAAATATTGAAAAAATCAAAAAATATAAATGATGACTCATTTTAAAGGTATTTTAGAGGGGAATCCAATAAAATTATTTATAATTAATTTCAAACAATGAATTTTCCTTAATTAGTATTTAATTAAAAGTTAATTTACTTTAATTACTCCCTAATTACTTCATTAATTAATTCCAAATTTCTCTGACATGTTTAGTGGGATGCCTTCTGCCTCCCTTAATTTTCTTGGAATTTATTAATGAGTTAATTAGGAAAATTAATTAATAAACCCCTAATTACCCCCTTAATGTAATTAAGAGTAATTAAGCATATGAATAGTAGTTTAATCCCTTAATTGAGATAATTAAACATTATTTAAGTAAGGAGGAGGTTTATGGAATGGGTTTGGGCTATTTTTTCTAAGTTATTCCCTAAACCCCCTTTCTTCCTTAATCCAAACATAATTAAGGATTGATCCACTAATGACCTACTTAATTAGTTTAATCAAACTTTCAAAACCAATCTAGAATTAATCAATCTCTTATTGGGTATATCCTTAGATGTTCAAAAGCCTAAGGTGAGTTTAAGGAAATTATAATCCAACTCACATGTGTGAGAAGGTTATGAAAGTACTTAATGAAAATCCTTTAGCTTAATTAATCAATAATTATGAGCTAATTGCATTAGGCCCCTTTATTTTTTAGGTGCATTGCAGATTTAAATTTCATGTGGTTGCATATTATATGTTGGCTCATAATTACTTATTTAATTATGTTGAAGTGGTGTAGGTAAGGGGTAATTAATGGATCTAATTCACACCTTAACCTAAATAAAATATAAAATCAATCTAATTATTCTAAAATTAAACCAAACCAATTCGCACAAGGGTGAAATGGGTTAGGACCAGCAAACTCTTTTCACATTTCCTAAGTCAAATCAAATTCAACAATAAAAATCTCTTTAAAGAATTTTGATTCACTTTGAATAATCTTATCATTTAGGATTGTCCTAAAGAATTAATTAGAGTGATTGAAGTCATATGCTTACATCACTTTATTTCTTTCAAAGCATGCTAAATATTATATGTCATATGAAATCATGTATTCATACCATTTAAAAAATCAATTAAATAAAAATGTTTCCTTTTATGTCAAATTGCATATTTTGGCTGAACTTAAGAATATGAGTGGCTATTATCACTATTAAATTAGAAATTATTTTCAAAACCTATAAATAAAATATTATAAATGAAGGTATGCTACTTATAAGTACTTATAAACTTGCATGTGATTATGGCATAAGATGTGTTATGTGATTTTCTTCTCTTCTCTTAACATGGATTTGAATAGGATTTGCAAGGTGTATAGTTCATTTGAAAAGAACATAACACTTGCCTAAATCTATTCCTATGCATTTCTATGTTATGACTTAAGAAGAATCTTCACATTTACATATGTAAATTATACAACCAAATCAAACAAAAATCTTTTGCATGATTCTTTATGCATTTGCTTCTTTCTCTACATGCACATGTATTTAAGAAAAGTGTATATTAGTCTGGATATCTTGGGATTGCAAGGCTTTAAGTAGCCCCAAGTAGGTCTTCTACCTTACACCCCTGGTGTAGAAAACAATGGCACCGTACTCACTTATGCCTTTCATACACGTGGATGTGCATTTAATTAATGGATAAAAGAGTCCCTCTTTTCTACATAATAAAAACATGCATTCATCGAATGTCCAAATTTTCTTAAGCAACATCCCTTAGCATTCATCATCAAAGTATGCTAGATTTTGCATTACGTGTTAGGTATGCTTAGGATCATTCATATGCATGGTATACATGTTGGAAACAAATAAATGGTTGTGTGTTCTGTGATAGTAATTTACCTTAATTAATCCTAAGATGTCTTTCTTATTTGAATAAAGCTATTTAGAGTAAATCTAAACTTATGAATAATTAAAACACATAATAAAACATTCATTAAAGAAAAATCATTAATGAATATACCTTAGAAATTACTTAAGGTAGGGATGAAAGAGAAGTTCTCTTCTCTTTTTTTTCTCTTTACAACATTTGGTAATTAAAAGTAGGTTCATTCAAACCAAATCAAATCATCAATTAAAATTGATAAATTAACTAAATCACTTAAAATGAAACAACCCTTCTAAATTGAACCTCTCACACTTAAAAAATTCCAATCCTAAAGTCTAGCTAAGACATATCACACAAGCCTTAAATAGCACACACATTAGGCTAAGTCACCATTTCTAGTTGCTCTATGTTAGGGCAGTGCATGGTTTGATGCCTGATTTTATTTTATGATGTAATGTTTCTAGAATAGATGTTAGGGTGTATGTGCATAGACTGGATGATAGGGCGATCTTAGTCTAATCATATCTTCTGCAGGGGATTGTGCTTAAAGGACGTTGTAATAAAATTATAAATGCTTTTGTTGTACAGGTTGCTTACACCCCTAAGCATGATCCAAACTAGGACAGGTGGACTTTGTTACCCATATGTGGGGTGCTAAGTCTAAATTACTCCTATAACTTCTTGGGTTGTGTGGTATGTTTAGTTAATCTTTGTTTTACAAGTTTAGTTAGATTTATCTTTTCCTTTTTTCATGTAATTTTACAATTAAGATTTGGAATGAATGTTATGTGGGATTAGAATGAACATTAGTCATAAGACCAAGTCTTATGCACCATATGAAGCCTCAAAGTAAACCACATCCCAACCAACCAAAAGAAGAAAAGAAATGAAGAAAGAAAGAAATGAAGGAAAGAAAAATGAAGACTCCCATAACATAAATTTCTTCTAGATTGTAATCATTCATTTGCAATCTGGGTTGTATAAGGGTAGAGCTCGGCTACCCATTTCTTTTTGGGTTTGTGCGATGGAGCCTGACCACATCAGCCTCTTATTCTTTTACGCTAGCTTTATAAAATTGTTTGATGTTTATTTCGCTTGTGCAATTAGGATGGCATGATTTTCCTAGTTTCTTCATTGATTGATGAATGGCCTGAATACGATTAGGCACTTTGGAAAAAATAAATTTTCTATCCAATTAATCAACTCAAAATTAAACTAAATAACTCATAACCTCACCTAAAAGCCTAGGACATAAATCAAGATAATAAAAGATTTTGCAACCCCTTAGTTAGATGTTGTATGCCTCACATCATGCATAAAAACATATTGCTTCACTCTTGCTAATGGAGGGCTTCCACCTTTGCCAGAGAAAATGGCTTGACATTTGAGAGCCATGGTGGAAACACACCTCTTTCTTGCTAATTTTTGCTCATAATCAATCTTCTCATGCATTAGGCATATAAAATCCCATAGCCTATGTCAAATAAATTGTCCAAAAATTAAAGTAAAACTTAACAAAATTTGCATTAGATTAAGTAATTTACTCATGCCCTTCATGATCTAGTCTCTTAGGGAGTGTATTTAAGGATGTAGTCTCTTCTCTAAATAAATAATAGTTTAACCATCTTGCAAAGCATATGACTTTCCTACATGTATTAAAAATTGTAGGAGGACTTAGTTGGTGGCCACCCTTAGGCGATTGTAAGTCTAATAGTTGTGTGATTTATCCTCTCTTGTGGAGGTAAACCATATACCCATTTTTGCCTTAGATTTAGATCATGCCTTGGCCTTCGCTAAAGCTCCCTAGATTTAGGATCTGAGGTTATTGTTTCCTTTCATGGTTACAAGCATAAATCTTTCCCCCTTAGGCATTTCCATTATCTTGTATTATGGAATTGTAAGCCCTAAATTTTTAATAAAAATCCAACTCAAACATATAATTCTCTTCAAATTTCAAAAATATAAATCTCAACCATAGGATAATTTTGGATGCTGACTCAGTTTCCTAGTATCATAAGCATCCCCTACTTATCTCCCTTTGGTTTCAATAATAGCTCCCTCCTTTTGATCAATCCCACTTGATCTTCCAAAAATAAACAATTTATTGATAGTCATATCTTTGAAATCATTGGAGACAATGATCATTTACCTTAATCGAGAGTATTCTTAAGGAATCTCATTCCTTAAGATGTAATTAAATATGGGGGCTTGCCTCCATAAGAAACTTAATGAACCCGGTTTACCCTACTTTACTTTTTCATGAAAAGTAGGGGAGGAATCTCTGGTACATTCGAAGACTCATTGTCCTTAGGAGTCCTTATTAGGTGATTAGGTCAGGATGGTGACTTCTATCTCTTAAGATAGTACATCATTTCTCAATGTCATACCTGATCACCCTAATAAGTACATCTGCAGATCTACATGGTGTCCCAACAAAATACACAACATAATTTAATTTTTTATATTCCCTAAGAGTTTGAGAAATAAAACACCAGGGTCTTCTCCATTCCCTCTTAAATAATTAATTAATTAAAACCCATTAATTAATTAATTAACAAAATTAATCATAATTCAAATTATACCTAAACTTTAATTAATTAATTGAAAGGATTTAGGGATTGAGACTTAGGCTCCCTTCTTTGTCTCTTTCCCTAAGTCTATTTCATATTGTTGATTAAGGATAATTAAGATTTATTTAGATAATTAATGAACTTAATTAATTTGATTGATTCCTTTTTCCTTGATTAACTCTTGGGTAGCTCTTTGGGTGTTCAATAACCTAAAGAGAGAGCTAATTAAATTATGGTTAGTTCTCAAGTGTGAGAAAACCATAATTGTAATTAAGTGAGCTCCTTAAGCTTAATAAATTAATAATTATTAGCTAATTGTATTAGGCCCCTTTCAATTCATAGGAGCATTGCCATTTACTTTCCATGTGGTTGCATATCATAATAGCTCATAATTATTTAATTGATTACCTTAAGGTGACATAGGTAAGGGTTAATTAATTGATTTAATCCATGCTTAACTTAATCAATCTATAAAATTGACCTAATTGCTTTTTATTGAATTAAATTAACTCAAACATATGGGCATGGGATTAGGACCATCAAACCTCTTTCACATTTCATAAATAAAATCAAATATGAAATCAAAAATGGTTTTAACAAACTTTAGTTTATTTTAAATAAGTTTATCTAATGTGATTGTCCTTAGGAATTAGTTGTATTGAATGAAATTACATGCTTGTGTTTCTTTATTTCTTTCCAATCTATAAAAAAATATTGTATGCCACTTATAGTCATGCATTCATTCTTTTCAAAAATTAATTAAGTAAGAAATGATTTTCTTTATGCCAATTTGCATGTGTTGGCTTAATTAAGAATATGTGTGGCTATTATCACTACTAAATCTCAAATATATTTTTAAAAGCTTCTTAATGAATAAGAATATGTGTGTGACTTTAGTTATATATATATATATAGGAAGTGCATATGAATATAAACTTAGTGTATGAAGTGAAGTTTCTTTATTATATTCTTATATTGATTTGCATAAGTAAGAATGTTAGCAGGTATATTAGTCTAGACATTCTAGGGATGCACAGCTTTAAGTAGCCCTAAGGAGGTTCCTACCTCACTCCATTGGTGTAGAATAATGGTGACGTACCTGCTTGATTTCATTTTTATGCTTTTTTTACATTAGCATTTAGATGAAGCTTTAATACATTTGCACAAACAAATCAATCAAATTGAATCCAACTTTTATATAGTTTTCATTATATAGTTTCTTGCACATTCATATATATATAGGAGTAGTGGGTATATTAGTCTGGACATCCCAGGGATGCACAACTTTAAGTATCCCTAAGGAGGTTCCTACCTCACTCCCTTGGTGTAGAACAATGGCATCGTACCTACTTAAAATTTTTATATATCTGTATATGTAATACAACTAGTGGATGAAAACCATAGTTTAATCAAATAAAACTCTACTTTTGCATGATTCTCATTCTTATAGTTGCTTATACATCCATATGTATTTGAGGATAGTGGGTATATTAGTATGCACATCCCAGGGACACACGGCTTTAAGTAGCACTAAGGAGGTTCTTACCTCACTCCCTTGGTGTAGAACAATGGCGACGTACTTGCTTAAAACTGTTACACATTTATGTGTACATTTGGCTAATTAATGAAAATCCCCTTTCCTATTAAAAAGAAATATGCATTCATACTTTGTTCAAGTGGTTGAATTGATTAATCATGTAACTTAAAGCTCTTTGCTCATGCTTTTGCATAAGAATTTAGATAGAGCTTTAGATTAATATGATAAAATAATTCAACCAAATGAAACATCAATTCCAAATACATTTGCTTGCATTCATCATTCAAGTATGCTAAAATATAAATTATATGTATATTCATGTTTAGGACTTAATCATATACATGCTATATATGATGGAAAGAAATAAACAAACATGTGTTATATGATAGTAATTCATTCTAATTAATCTTAAGATATCTTTCTTATTGAATGAGTTTATTTAAAGTGAACCTAAACTTATGATTAATTAAAATATGTAATAAGCCACTCACTAAAGAGAATTGATTGATTAATTTATTTTAGATGTTGCTTAGGGTAGGGATAAAAAAGAGTAGTTCTCTCTTTTCTTCTCTTTATAACACTTAGTTGTTAAGTGTAAATCAAATGAAACAAAATAAAACATTAAGTAAAACTTACAAATCAATTAAACCACTTAAATTGAAACCACCCTTCATAATCAAATCTCTTCATACTTAGGAAACTAGAACCTTAAAGCCTAGTTAGGACAAATCACAAAAGCCTTAATACACACAAATTAGATCAAGTCACCACTTCTAGTCTTATGTTAGGGTGGTCCATGGTTTGATGTATGTTTTATTTTATGATGTATTATTTTAGACTGGATGTTAGTGTGTATGTTTCATACACTGGATGTTAAGTCGTTATTAGCCTAATTATATCTTTTGCAGGGGATTGTGCTTAAAGGGGCCACTCAAAAATAAATATAAATACTCTCTTTTGCAGGTTTCTTAAGCCCCTAAGCATAATCCAAGTTAGGACAGGTGGACTTGGTTATCCATGTGCAGGGTGCTAAGTCTAAATTTTATATATAACTGCTTGGGTTATATGGTGTGTTTAGCTAACACTTATTTTGCAGGTATAGTTTGATTTACTCTTTCCATTGTAATATAATTTTGTAACTAGGAATTAGGATTAGTGTTATGGGGGATTAGGATGAGCATTGGCTAGAAGGCTTTCTCCTAGGAGGCCATGTGATGCCTATGAAGTGAAGCAAATTAAATCAAATGGAGATATGAAGAAATGAAGGAGACATGAAGAATGAAGATGAAGACCCCCATAGCATGTATTCATTTTTAATTATAATTATTCTTTTGTAAATTAGGTTGCATATGGGTATAGCTCGACTACCCATTTTTCTTTTAGGGTTGTACGACAGTATCTGACCGCACCAGCCTTTTATTCTTTTACACTAGCTATAAAATGTTTGATGATTTGTTTATATTACACACTAGAAATTGCATGCCTCTTATAGTTTCTTTCTATATTGATGCTTTAGTGTGTTGCCTGGATGAGATTAGGCTCTTAAGGAAAAATTAATTTTTCTATCTCTGCTATAACTCATAATTAAGTTTTAAATAACTCATAACCTCACATAAAGCCTAGAACATAATCAAGATAATTAAAAGATTTAGCAACCCCTTAGTTGAATGGTTAAATGCTTCACGACATGCATATCATATTCTTTCTTTCTTGAAAATAGAGGATTTCCATCCTTGCACAATAGGGGAATGCTTGACTTGTGAGGGCATCCTTTGTGGTGGAAAATGCCACTTCTTGTTGATTTGGCCCATAACTCATTTTCATCATACATTTAGACAATGAAAATCCCAAAGCCTTTGTCGAATTGAAGTGTGAAATATAAATAAAATTTGAAAAGATTTGTATTATACTAGGTCATTACTCAAACCACTCATGCTCTAATCTCTTAGGGAGTGAGTTTAAGGACTTAGTCTCTTTCTAAATAATAACAACCTAACTATCTTGCAAATCATATGACTTGCCTATATGATTTTAAAGCATAGAAGGAGTTAGTTGGCTGCCACTCCAAGCGATTATAAGTTCAGTAGTTGGATGGTTTATCCTCTCTTGTGGAGGTAAATCATATACCCATCTTTGCTTAGATTTAGGCTGCGCTTTGGTTCTTATTAAAGCTCCCTAGATTTAGGATCCGAGGTAGCTATTTTCTTTAGGCTACAAGCATAAATCCTCACTTCTTAGGCATTTTCACAATCTTGTGTTGTAAGATTATAAGTCCTAGTTTTCTAATAAAATATCAACTTTAATAAAATCAATCCTCTTAATTTCAAATAAATAAAGCCCAATCATAGGATAGTTTGGGATGCTCATTAGGTTTTCTAGTACCATGAGCATCCACTACTCATCTCCTTTGGATTCGATAATAAGTCTCTTCTTTTTGATCTATCCCATTTGATTTTCTAACATAGCTAATTTATTGATAGTCTTATCATTAAAATCTTTGAAAATAATAATTGTCTATTTTAATCGAGAGTATTTCTAAGGAACTCACCTTCCTTAGGATTTAATTAACTATGGGGGCTTGCCCCCATAGGGAACTTTAGAACCTAATTTAAATAAACCCTACTTTATTCATCCATGTAAAGTAGGAAAAAATCTCTAGTATATTCGAAGACCCATCATGCCTTAGGAGTCCTTATTAGGTGATTAGATCCATTGTAGGGTGTTGATTTCTAGCTTTCGAGATAGTGCACTATTCCTTAATGTTGTACGTGATCACCTCAATAAGTACACCCTTATATCAGTGTGGTGTCCTCCATACACATAAATCGAAAACAAACACCATAGAGGGCTTTCAATTTTTGCGATTAGCAGTGTGAGAAGCCGAGTAGATTTATGAGGCCCTTTTGTTTCTCTTCTTCTTCTTCTTTTCTTTTTTATTATTATTATATGCTAATGATATATATATATATATATATATATATATATTTATTTATTTATTTATTTATTTATTTATAAATATATCTATGCACTACTATTTTTTCTTCCTTTTTTTATTTTATTCCCAGAAAACGGAATACCAAAGAGGGTCAACAATATAATAAAGAACTCTGTCTATTATTTCTTATTATTCGTAATTACTACTTCGATATTTGCATCAATTTTATCGCACTCTCAATGTCTTAATCTTTTCTTTGTAGGGATTATAATAATTAATTTTTGATCTCCAAAATATTAATCATTAAATGTATTAAAAAAAATGAAACCAGAGGATTACATTCTATCTATTAACACGCTTACTTTAATTGATTATTGATTATGTACTCCATTATCTTCAACAATTTCAAGAATTTCAAGTACAGAAGCATACATTTTTATGAGACTAATTAATGTATGAACTTGATAACTTCAACAAGTGTCATTAGATCATTGCAATCCAATTTCTTAATTCAAACTACGACCACTAAGTAACATTTTTACTTTTAAGATGGAGTAGAATTTTTTTTTCATGTTGAATACCTTTAAGAGTATCATTTTTCTTTCAAGATGTTGCAACAATACTTATAATTCTTGAAGTAATCTCAAACATATATTTTATTTGCCAATAATTTTTTGCTATGACTATTGAGATAGTTAAATTTAATAAGCAAAATAGTGAAGATAGAAAGATTGAGATTTATCTTTTAGAATAAGTGCCTTCAATCTATGAAACTCTCTGTGCATATTAGATGATCCATCACAATCTTATCCACATATTTATTGAAAACTTAATGAATGTTTGACAAGAAAAGTTTCAAAAGCTTCTTTTAATGTAACTAATGTAGTGAAAAAATATGTTTAATCCTAATGAATCTCTCAATACATTGCCCTATTATATTAGCATATCTAACTACAACAGCTAATTTCTCCTTTTGGTGAAATATGGCAAGAATCATCTAAATGATAGAAAAATATGGATTATTAATATCATTTATGATAAAATATAAGATCTCAGAAACTACTGCACAAGAAAATTTTTTTTTAAACTTTTGGTGAAAAAGCTAACTCTAATTTTGTCTTCGAATTTTCAAATATAATTTTTTTCAATATGATCAGCCAAAAAATGAAATAACTCTAAATAATTTTTTAGTTAGCTAGTTCAAAAGACTCATCATGACTACATAATGATAGTCCTTATCATAAGAGAAATCAAATGCAATCAACATCTACAATGAACATTATACGATACTCTTTTTTTTTTCTTCTTGCTTAAAGACATATTAGAAAGATTTTTTTTGAGATATCATTATATTCTCATATTTCTATCTCATCTTTTTATAAATATTATTATAATCTTCAACATGAGTGTGGTGTTTATTTTTGATTCAATGTGTATGGGAGGGACCACGCAGATCTGAGGGATCGGGTACGACATTGAGGAATAGTATACTATCTTGAAAGATAGAAGTCACTACCCTACAATGGATCGAATCACTTAATAAGGACTCCTAAGGCATGATGGGACTTCGAATATACCAAAGATTTTTCCATACTTTACATGGATAAATAAAGTATGGTTTATTTATACTGAGTTCTAAAGTTTCCTACGGGGGCAAGCCCCCATAGTTAATTACATCTTAAGAAAAGTGAATCCCTTAAGAGTACTCTCGATTAAAGTAGGCGATTATTATCTCCAAAGAATTCAAAGATAGGACTATCAATAAATTGGTTGTGTTTTAAAAATCAAGTGGGATGGATCAAAAAGGGAAGATTTATTATCAAAACCAAAGGAGATGAGTATATAGCACTCATGATACTAGGAAACCTAGTGAGCACTCTAATTTATCCTATGGTTAGGCTTTATATATTTGAAATTTATGAGATTTATTTATTTGAGTTGAAATTTTATTAGATTGCTAGGGCTTATAATCCATCAACACAAGATTATGAAAATGCCTGAGAGGTGAGGATTTATGCTTGTAGGTCGCAGAAAATAGCAACATAAAATTCTAAATCTAGTGAGCTTTAGCGAGGGCCAAAGCACGATTTAAATCTAAGGCAAAAGTGGGTATATGGTTTACCTCCATAATAGAGAGTAAACCACCTGACTGTTGGACTTATTATCACCTAGAGTGGCAGGCAGTTAACACCTCCTATGCTTTAAATCCATGTAGGAAAGTCATATGCTTTTGCAAGATGGCTAGGTTATTATCATTTAGAAAAGAAACTAAGTCCTTAAACTCACTCCCTAAGAGACTAGAGCATGAGGGGTATGAATAATAACTTATGCACAACCCCCTGCATAAGCATGATTAGGAGCATAAGCAATCTGTATAACAAAAAGTATTTATATTTTTGTTACAGTAGCCCCTTAAGCACAACCCCCTGCATAAAGCATGATTAGGCTAGTATCGGCCTAACATCTAGACTATACACATACACCCTAACATCTAGTCTACAATAATACATCATAAAATAAGCATGCATCAAATCATTCACCGCCCTAACATAAAGCTAAAAGTGGTGACTTGATCTAATGTGTGTGCATTAAAGCTTGTGCGGTATGTCCTAACTAGGCTTTAGAGTTATAATTTCCTAAGTGTGAGAGATTTAATTTATAAATGATTGATTTCTATTTAAGTGATTTAATTAATTTGAAGATTTTTCTTAGTATTTTCTTTTATTTCATATGACCTACATTTAACAACTAAGTGTTATAAAGAGAAGAAAGAGAGGGAACCTCTCTTTCAACCCTATCTTAAGTCACTTCTAAAGCAAGTTAATTAATCAATTTCCTTTAGTGAATGGCTTATTATATGTTTTAATCAATCCTAAGTTTAGGTTCACTCTAAATGACCTTATTCAATAAGAAAGATATCTTAAGATTAATTAGAATGAATTACTATCACATAACACATGTTTACTCATTTCTTTCCATCATGTATATCATCCATATGATTAAATCTTAAGCATACATATACATATAATGTATGTTTTAGTACACTAAAATAATGAATGCAAAGAAGTGTGTTTCAAATTTAAATATTTCATTTGATTGAATTATGAATGCATGTCTTTTTAATAGAAAAGATGGATGTTTTATCCTTTATCTAAGTATACATTCACGTGTATAAAAGTTTTAAGTGAGTACGTCACCATTATTCTATACCAGGGGTGTAAGGTACAAGACTTACTTAGGGCTACCTAAAGCCTAGCAGCGCCAAGATGTCCAGACTAATAAACCACTTTTCTTATGTACATATAGATGTATAAGCAACTATAAGAATAGAAAAACCCATGCAAAAGTTGTATTTGATTTATGATTCTTATTCATTGGTCATATCATATATACATATGTATAAGAGTTTTAAGTGAGTACGACACCATTGTTCTACACCAAGGCCATAAAGTACAAGACCTACTTAGGGATACTTAAAGCCTCGGAATCCCAGGATGTCTAGACTAATATACCACATTTCTTAGATACATGTGAATGTATAAAAGAACCACAAGAATGAGTTAACCATAATTTTATAGTTTTCTCACAAAACTAATTTTATAGTTTTTTCACACATGTGAGCTAACCATAATTTCATTATCTCCCACTTTGGGTTGTTGAACACTAAAAGAGCTACCCAAGATTAATTATAAGTTGCTTAGGTGTGAAGTGAATTTTAGATTGAGTTAACCAAACTTAATAATTAATTGATTGAATTCTTTGATTATATTTTGATTAGAATGATGAAATTAACTTAGGGAAAGGGATCAAGGATAAGGCCTCAATCCTTAACCCCTAAGTCACTTCGAACACTCAATTAGGCTCCAATTTTTATCTTGGAGATTAATTAATTACCTCATTAATCATTAACTAATCAAATTCTAAAAAGTAAAGAAAGCTTAGGAAATGAATTATGAAAAGTATCCCAACTACATTCCCTAAGCTCCCTTACTATTCAACAGAGGTAATTAGACTTAAATAATTAATTAAACCACTATTCATTCATTAATTATCATTAATTAAAATAGGAAGTAATTAAAGTTTAATTAATTAATTTCCCTAATTAAGTAACCAATAAAATCCTAAAAAAATAGGGGAGGTAAAGGTCATCCCCCCCAAACATCCACAGAAAGTTGGAGATCAATTGGGTGATTAATTAAGGAATAATTAAGTTAATTAGATTTCTAATTAAGCCAAAATTACTATTCAAAATCAATTAATAATAATTTTCCTAGATTATACTCTAAAATATCTTTTAAATGAGCCCAATTTTGTAATGAGCCCAATTTTGTATTTTTTTTTAGATTTTTGTAGGATTAGTTAAGATTTTTAGAAGTTTCGGGCTTAAAAATGGATTAATTAGGCCTAATTAAAGCCTTAATCCTGTCGGGCCACGTGGCGGCTGCGGTGCGCTTTCCACATGGCACGACGAGAGTGGCTACTTAAGTTGTCACATCCGAAGGCTGACTCGAATGGTGGTGGATACAGTAACTCTGTGGGTCATCCTATCTAAGATCGGATGGCCACGATTAAATGTATGATTTTGAAGGGGAAAGAGAGGTTTTACGCGTGATCAGATTAGGACCGTCCATCTCGATTACACGAAATGGACGGTCTTTGATATGTCTCCTCCCGAGAGGCAAACGATGGATACTGTCTATTGATTATCACTCAATCCGAGCTCACCCGAGCTCAGATGGAGATGAAAATTATCCCACACCTTTGGGGAAGCAAAACAAAGAAATCTAATGGTGAAAATTGCATAACATAGAACTTTCTTTAATAAAAGACCAATCTATTTTCATTCAAGGATCAATTTTAATGGCATACCTCATTGGATCTTGTGACTAGCAGTTCCAACAATTGAGGAAGCTTCATTTGGTAAACAAAGCCCTGTTGAGCTACACGAGCCTTGATTTGGTGTAGTTTGCTCGGAAGACCAATCCACGATACATAGGTAGGCAATCGGTCTCGATCGAACTCCACCCTTTGGCCATTAGGAAGCTTGGGGGATGATTCATTCTCTCTCATTTGGCTCCAAGGATGGTGTGTGCAAAGTTAATTGCACTTTGGTGGAGGTTTGAGCAAATGGCAATCGGATTGAGGCTCACATGTTTTGATTTCATGTAAAATTGAGAGTGGGGATTTTGGGGAGCTTGGGAAGCCTTAGAAATTACTCAGGGATCTCTTTCATTAACTACTAGGGTTGAATCAAGTGTGTGTCTATGAGTTTGAGTGAGAATGAGGGGGGTATACCCCCTCCTTCCTTGGCTTGGATGGCAGTGATGGTTTCAGCTTGGTGGATCAATGGCTGAGATTAGGAGCTTGATTTGGGCAGGGAATCACTCCATTTGGCCTCACATGAGTGGAGGAATGGTGAGAGCTGGCTACCATGGGAGTAGTGAGTGTCCTTGGTGGTTTAAAATGCTCCAATGGGAATGGGGAGGTGATTTCACCTCCGCATGAGTCATGGCCGACACAACCACCTTTGGGTCAGGTCAGCCATGGTCCTTGGTGCCAAAGTGAACCTATGAATGGGTGCCAAGTGTCTAATGGGAGAAAAAGGCCAAATATGCATGTTTCTTATCTCATGGGATGCCCTAGGCCCAAGGGCAAAGTGGTCATTTGGCTATGGGTTTGATTTGGGCAGATTTGGGATGGATCAAAAGTGGGTTAGCCAAAATTTTAAGTGGTTTGATTTGGCTTGATTTGATCTTTTAGGTCAAATTTGGGTTAGGTTGGGTCAAGTTGACTAATTGATCAAATTAGGTCAAACCAAGGGTTAGGTCAAGTTCACATGACCAATTGGAGTGTATTGGTGTCATTGGTTTGATTCAATTTACTTTGGATTTGATTATGGCTCATTTGGCATATAGGTCAAATGGGTTAAGTTGACTAATTTGACCAAATTGGGTTGGGTTAGGTGTTGAGTCAAGTTCAATTGGCTAATTGAAAATGATTGTAGGCTTTGGTTTGGTTTAATTTAGATTTAATTTGAACCTTTAGGTCAATTTGGGCTAGGTTGGGTCAAGTTGACCAATTGGTCAACTTGGGCTCAATTATGGCTTTGTTCAAGTTCAATAAGTGATTTGAAATGAACTTGAGCCATTAGTTGTAACCAATTTGGATCAAATTATGATTTGACCCATTTTGGCTTTTAGGCCAATTTGGGTCAACTTGGGTCAAATGGCCAATTAGGCTTGGTTTGGCTTAATTGAAGGTTTGGCCATGTTCAATAATTGATTATGAGTTGGTTTGAATCAATGATTTTAATTAATTTGGAATATGGTGGATTTTGGCTAGTTTGGGTTTCATTTTAGCTAAATATTGACTTGGTCAAAGGATAGGTTTGACTTGGTTTGACCTAATTTAAGGCAACCCTAGGGTGGTTGTTGGTTATGTTGAGAGGTTTAGAAGGGCTTAATTCAATCCAATTTGGGTTGGATTAGAACTTGGCTCAAAAAAAAGGTTCCTTTAGGCCACTTTGGGTCAAGTGAGCCTAAATGGGTTAATTGGCTTGATCATGACTTGATTCAAGTTTAGTTGAACTCACACATGAGCCTAGGATTGAAATATAAATCCAATTACAAGTGGGTTGAAGCAAAATGGGTTTTGGTTCATATGATAATTTCAAGCCAAAATAAGCAACAAGGACTTGACTTGGGTTGACTTGAGTTTGGTTTGATAATAGTGGTTTATGTTTATAGTTGGTTCAATGATTGTAGGAATTATTGAATCATGAAGGAATCCATTTGTTTTGAATTGATTCAGGTATCATTTAGCCAAGTTCAAGAATTTTACTAAATAGTATAAAATTAGGATTTTGATTTGATTTGGGTTTGGTTTTGGATATTTGAATTTATATTTCATTTATATTTGTGAATATAAATGAAGATATAAATGGTTCATGAGAAAATCACTTGGGTTTGGAGTGATTTGGAAGCAAACTTGATTAAGCTTATGGAGGTGGGTCCATAAGGCTTAAGAAGGGTCTTGACTTGGGAATTGATTTGATTTGATTTATTTTGATTTGATTTGAATGGTTTGAATTTGGATTTCATTTATATTTATGAATATAAATGAAGGAATGATTGATTTATGAACAAATCAACCATATTTGGGTTGGCTAAGCATATGAAGGTTGTTCATATAACTTAAGAAGAGATTTTAGAGTTTGGATCTAATCATAGCCTTCAATCATTCGATTGTTGTATTTGATTTTGGAATTTGGATTTGAATTTGAGGTTTGGTTTAGAAGAAGGAAGTAAGGACTAGATTTAGGCTATAGGGTAGGCAAGTCCTCCTAAATCCCTAAGCCTCAACATATTCCTATGGCTAACTCTTCTAAGTCTCTAGGGTTAGATTAAGTGTTCACCTAATCACTAGAAGCATCTTAATAATAAGAAACTCTTAGTGCCAATAAGAGTCCTAGATCTATGATGAGGAAGTTGAGAGCTCATTCCAAAAGTGAGGTCAACAAAGGGCGCCCAATAGGTGTGGTGTGACTGACAAGGTGCACCACAAATATTGGTGTTGATTGAGATTATTAACAACGTCAAAAGAATCGCAAACACTAATAAAAATGATCTACTCCTAAACCCGAGATATAGAAAGAGTTAAGATCTTAGTGCAATGCAACTCAACTCATGCCAAAGGCATAAGGAAGGAAGAAGGGATCCACCAAGAGATCAAGCATGTGAACCTTCCACTAGGGAAGCAGGTTTAGGTTATCCACTAGGGATAAGGGGTTTGAATTTTGATTGCAAGATATGATTTGGGTAGAATATCCGTTGGGTATTAGAATGTATAACCCACCGGGGATAGATGCATGAACCTTCCACTTGAGAAGCAGGTTCAGGTTATCCATTAAGGATAAGGATTTGATGAGATTTCTTTTGAGGGTGCACTCACTGGGGAATGAAAATTTGAATTGGATTTAATTGACTCCATTGGGGAGGTTGGGATGATTGATGTCTCGCAAGGGAGAAGTTGGTTGATTGTTTCTTTTAAGTTTAAATTTTGAGATGAACCCTGTCGATGTGTGAAGGATTGCACTGAGAAGGGCTTATGTCGGCCTTGGTCTATCTTAGATTTACTAATCCAAAGGGGTAGTCCACTAACCATATGGTAGAACTATCCACCCTAAGGGGTTATCCTTTGGTGTACAACAGCTGTGCTAGGGAGAAAGCGTAGCAGACTTACATCTCCAAAAGCAAGGGACAACTGCTAGAGTGATCTGTTAGATGTAAAAAATCCAACCTGACCTAAGGCGACTACTGAATGAATACCGCTGGGGGACTTATATCAACTCATAAGTAGTCAGGACAATGTCATTTGATTGAATTATATTTCTTTTAATTTCATTTATTTTAGTTTGATGGATCCCATCGGTGTGCGATGGATCTACTAAGAAGGGGCTAATATAAGCCTAGACCTATCTTAGATTTGCAATTCCAAAGAGATAGTCTACAAGGCGTGGGGTAGAGCTAACCAACCTAAGGGGTGCCTTTCGATGTGCAATGGTTAAGTTAGAAAGAAAGTGCAGGGACTCACGTCCTCCTACATAAGGAACCACTTGGGCGGTCGTTTGCTTGCCCAACAAATCGAACCTGACCTAAGGCTATCGCCAGTGCACAATGGTCGTGCTGGAAAGAACAAGTAATAGACTTATATCTTTCAAAGCAAAGATGACCATCGGGGTGACTAGTTGGTGGCACAACAAGTTGAACTCGACCAAGGGGCGACGACTGAGAGAGCGTTGACCCAAGAACTTATCTCAACTAAAAGTATCAGGTAATTCCTATAGGGAATTTTGCTGACACTACCCTAAAGATTGGATACCTATTTAGGAAAGGGGTCACTGGGGGCTTGAATTCCTAATCAACAAGCGAAGATATATTTTGTTTATTTTATGTTACTGTGGACCCTGTTGGTTTTTGAAGGACCACGATAAGAAAGAGCTCATATCAGCCTAGTCCTATATCAGACTTACTGGATCAAAGGAGAATCTGCATATCCATAAGACAAATTCTCCAACCATAGGGGTGGCTACTAGAAAAAAGGATTGTCCAATCCAAGAGTAACCAAGGTAGTGTTTAAATAGGGTCGCTAAGGATGTGATCCAAATAGAGTGCCCACAGGGGAGGTGTGGCTGGGAACGTTATCCAAAACCCTATAAAAGAAATCCTATAGGTATTTAGTGGCCAACTCAAGGAGAAAGCATGGGGACTCACATTTGCTAAGAGTGGTGTATCCACCGGGTGGGTCATTGTCAGCATAGCGATAATCAACCAACCTAAGGTGCCCATCAATTTATGATAATCAGTCTAGAAATAAGGCATGTAGGCTTATATCTCTCTAAAGCAGAACTGATCACTGAGATAGTCTGTCTTTAGGGAGATAGGGGCTATCCGACCCAGGGCGACTACTAAGTGAGGGGTCATGTGTAAGGACTAGACCCAAGCTTGATGTAGTCAGGAAGAAAGGAGCCACTAGGGGACTTATCCTAAGCCTCTAATATACTTGACCCAGCCAGTGCATGATGGCTAGTCCAAGAAGAAAGCATGTAGGCTTACATCATCTTAAACAAAATCAACATGGGGTAGCTTACCGGCTGCACAGTAAGGCCTACCAAACTAATAGGATGCTCATCAATTTGAAATGGTCAAGTCAGGAAGAAAGTGTGGGGACTCACATCCGCTAGATGAGTGACCACTAGGGTGACACACTAACAAAGTAGCGTATCAGTCTGACCTAGAGAAATTAATGAGTGAGTGTCATGGGGGCTTGCTCCCACATCAAAATAGCTCGAGATAAAAGATATTTGTTCATTTGTGTTAAGAAAGAGGAAATAGGATGCCGCTTGGGTTCTCTTACACCTACCCTAAACAAATAGAAAAATGGATGAAATGGTGCCACACGGGCAATTATGACTCCACCAAGAAAGAATGTCGTTTAGGTTCTCTTACACTTAACTTAATTGTACGAGTCAAAATAGGATGCCTCTTGGGTTCTTTTATTCCTAACCTAATAGCACTGGAGGATTGTGTATAATTTGTGTTTGTGTTGGGATAGGATGTTGCTCTAGTTCTCTTACACCTACCCTGAGCACGTCGTGGTGAATTCACAAGCAAAAGATATTTCTAATACATAAGAGATGGAATTTGATATGAAAAAAAAGTTGTATTGATGATTATTTTTAAACAAGATTTATGGATAATATTTTATTAGGTGGAGCCCATTGATTGGAAGTATCGGGCGCTCTCCCTTACAATTTATAAGCTGATAAGATCCTCCTTGGTATGCCTTCTCAATGGCAAAAGGGCCTTCCCATGTGGGTTCAAACTTGCCTCCCATCTTTCGACAGGCAACAACTGGTCTCCTTAGAACTAAAATAAGCTCTTCTACTTGAAAAGCTCTAGGATGGACCAACTTGTTATAAGTTTGAATCATTTTGGCTTTGTATAACTCGAGGTTCTAGCATGCCCTGAGGTGTCTCTCCTCCAAACCTTCGAGCTCTTCCAATCACAGCTTGGCATTCTGCTCTGTTGTGATTTTACTACCCACAGTTATCCTTAATGATGGGAGTTGGACTTCTAGTGGTAGAACGGCTTTAGACTCATACACTGAGGAAAAAGGGGTAAACTAAGTTAGAGTTCTGTATGTGGTGTTGTAAGCCCACAAGGCTTCAACTAACTGCTCATGCCACTATCGATTGTTATCGTCGAGTTTTTTCTTTAATATCTGGATGAGAGTTTTGTTGAATGCTTCTACTAGACCATTTGCCTTAGGGTAATAGATGGTGTAATATCTCCAATCTATGTTGTGTCTTCGGGCAAAGCAGTTGATTTTAGTACTCTTGAATGCAGTACCATTATAGGATATAATTCATTGAGGCACCCCGAACCAATATACGATATGGTTCCTAAAAAATTGGAGCACATGCTGAGCTATGACTTCTTTGAGTGGGATTTCCTCCGCCCACTTGGAAAAGTAGTTGGTGGCAACTAGAATAAACTAGTGACCCTTGGAAGAAGGAGGATTGATCGGACCCACTATGTTGGTACCCCAACACTCAAATGGACATGAGGCTAATTTAGGGTGTAGAATGTTAGGTGGTTGACATTGGTGGAATCTCCTAGCTACATCCATGTAGTCTATAATCATTGAAAGTCAATTGTATCCTAGTCTCTTGATCTTAGCTTTCATTTTTCGGACCAAATTTATGCGCTCCACATAATCCTGAATGTACCTCGATCATGATCTTACGGGCATTGTGTTTGTCCAGACAATGTAACCACATATGATCGAAGGACCGTCGATACAAGGTGCCACCATGAGAGCATAGGAAAGGGCTCTCTGCATCACCTGATGTGCTAATGACTTATCTTGAGGTAGTTTTCCTATATTTAGATAATCTATGAATGTTTGCCTCCAATCTGACTCATCACCTTTTTTGGCAACGGCAACCGCCCCTTCAAGGGAGAATCTCTCAATGAGTTCAGCATCAATAAGGGATAAAACTTGACTATTTTGGAAACTTATTCGAATGGACTCATCTTTCGGATATCCCAACTCTTTGGCAAGCTTGGCTAATGCATCTACTACTACGTTCTCTCCTCAAAGAATCTTGTAGATGGTAACCTCTTGGATTTAGGCCAATAACTCCATAGTGTACTTATGATAATGATGGAGTTTAGGCTTTAGAACCTTATAAGACCCAGCGATTTGGTTGATGACTAACTCATAATCATTAAATATGTTAATATTCTGGATGCATAGTGTAATGGCTAACTCTAGATCGGCAATTAGAGCCTCATATCCGGCTTCGTTGTTGGTGCATGGATTGGACAGATGATATGTGAATCTCATCACATCACGGTTAGGAGTTAGCAGAATTATTCCTACCCCTGCCTTCCCTGGAAGACTAGATTATGATTCTTCTCCTTTTTGAAAAGAAGTTGCACCATCAAAATACATCTCCCATCGTTGAATTCTAGTGTCCCCTAAGTTCATAATTTGTTCATCGGGGAGGTCATCACTAAGCGGAGAATCAGTAGGAAGTGGGTGTTATGTTAAGAAATCTACTAGTGCTTGTCCTTTCACTACACGAAGGGGTATGAAAGTAACTGTGACAAAATCATTGACCATTGTACCAATCGTTCAAATAGCGTCAGTGGTGTCATGAGATATTATAGTGGATTGATCCTAGAGACCAAGTTCACCTTATGAGAAAGCATGTAATATTGTAGCTTTTGGAATGCAAAGATTAAAGCTGGGCAATACTTTTCAATAAGTGGGTAGTTTGCCTTAGCAGGGATTAGACGACGACTGAGATAGTAGAGAGCATTTTCTTTTCCTTCATCATTAATTTGAGCCAATAAAGTGCCAAGGTAGTCATCTAATGCAGAGGTGTAGAGGATCAATGGCTTGCCCAGGATAGAGGCTACTAGAACTTACAGCATCATCAGGTAGTGCTTGAAATCCTCAAAAGCATGTCGACACTTATCATCCCACTTGAACTTGGAGTCCTTTTTAACAAGTGCTGAGCATGGTTGGCATCTTCCTGATAGGTTGGGAATGAAGCATCTTAGATACGTCAACCACCCTTGGAATGATTTGAGTTGAGTTAGACATTTAGGGGGTGGCATTTCTAAGATAGCCTTGATCTTCTCTAAATCTATCTCTATTCCCCGATGTAGGACAACAAACCTAAGGAATTTCCCTAAAGCTACTCTAGATGCACACTTCAGGTGATTCATTTTGATGTTATATTATCTTAACCATTCAAAAACTACTCTCAAGTTGAAGAGATGGTCTTCCTTTTCTTTGCTTTTGACTACTAGATCATCAACATAGCATTCAACTTGATGATGAATGAGTTCATAAAGATCCGAGTCATGGACCGCTGGTATGTAGCACCGATATTTTTAAGGCTGAAAGGCATGACCTTATAATAATAGATTTCGATCGGAGTTTGAAAAGTAGTGTTTCTTTCATCCTCGAGGGCCATCTTGATTTTATTATAGCCAAATGACCCATCCATAAAGGAGAATACTGCATGAGATGAGGCAATGTCCACCATTAACTATGATATAGGAAGTGGAAATTAATCCTTAGGACATGCCTTATTTAGATCCCTAAAATTGACGCATATGCAAATTTTACCATTCTTTTTCTTAATTGGGATGACATTGGGCAACCAGGTAGGATAATTTTTTCCCTGATGAAGCCAGTATCGATCAATTTCTTGATTTTAGAAGTGACCTGATGTTCAATATCTAATCACATGCGTCTAGGAGTTTGCTTGATAGGGTTAGCGTTAAGTTCTATTACTAATTTATGGACTGGTACATCAAGAGTTAAACTGGGCATTTCTTTGTAAATCCATGCGAAGCAGTCGTTAAACTCAACTAATAGACTAACTAAATCATTAGTTTCTTCTTCATTCAATAAGGAACTAATGTAGGCGTGGATCTTCTTTTGTCCCTAAGTTGATTTATTTGAGCTTGTCGATGGTTGATCTGATCTTCTCTTCAAACTCTGGCAGTGCATCTCTAACTTTAGGATCATTTGGGTCATCTGAAGTTTCTAAACACACCTCCTCATATTAGTTAGCATGATTTGAAAAGAACTTATTAGACTCCAAATGATTGGTGATGACTAGGCAATGATTGTCATCATCGACTGGACCCACTGTAACGAATCCTAATATTGGTCTTGATTGAAGATGTCTGCTTTGGTTGTCCCATAACCTTTTAAAGTAATCTGACTTGTGTTTAGACCATGTATGTGAGATTAATCCCTTCTTTGCTAAGTTAATAACACAAGGCGAATATCAATCAAAAGGTAATTATATTAAATCTTTATATGAATCAACCTCAAGTTCTACATCAGCTTCTTGACTTGAGGATGATGCTCCCAATAAAAATCTCTTTGGCTTGACATCTGTGGATGACTTGGGGGCCTCCTTAACTACTAAACCTAAAACTTTCTACGAAGAAAGTGAGATTAGAGCTAAAGTTTTCAACTGTTGCCCGATCGTTCTATATAATAGTGATTCAGATACATACATGCTTTGCTTGGAGGCCTGGTCTTCATCGTTGTCTGGCTCGAATGTCACCTCCAAAGGGGACCACTGAGAGGGGTTGGTTGGCGTGCTAACCATATGAGACTCATCCTCCAAACTAGACTCTAAGTCTATGTGGGTAGTGGGGCACTCCTGTGAGTCAAAATATAGCTCCTACCGGCTAGCCACCGACAAAGAGGTCTTCCACCTCTGGAACTGTCTCTAGATCTGCCTCTGCCTCTTCCTTGTGGGGGTTTAGTCATCCTACCCATGTGTTCATATGGAGGAACGAACTGTGAGAGGAATCCAATATATGGCTCTACTTCTTCCTCGATGTCTGATTCTCGTTCACTTTCATTTTTTCTTTTTCATTTTTTTTTCATTTTTTCCTTTCCTTCTTCTTTTGTTTCTTTTTCTTTTATTTTTAAACTTTCACCAAGTTCATGAGAATATACTTTTTTGATTTGGAGGAAGATAGTAGGTTGCATCCTCATATATCTCGACCTCTCTAACTAAGAATGGCTTCAAGTCTCCTTTAACACAATACTCGATTCCACCTCTTTGAAATTTGATGCACTGATATAAAGAGGATGGAACCGTGTTATTTTCATGTATCCAAGTCCTACTGAGCAAAGCAATGAAAGATGTATCTAAATCAATTATGTAGAACTTGGCTTCTATCTTCCAGTCATTTATCTCCAATGGTTAAGTCTCCTTTGACACAATACTCAATTCCACCTCTTCGAAATTTGATGCACTGATGTAAAGAGGATGGAACCATGTTGTTTTCATGTATCTAAGGCCTACCAGGCAAAGCAGTGAAAGATGTATCTGAATTGATTATGTAGAACTTGGCTTCTGTCTTCTAGTCATCTATCTCCAATGGCAACACTATAGAGCCTAAATCCCTCTCGCCTTGATCATTGAATCCTCTCAACATTATATGAACTCCTCGGAGCTCGGAGATGCCAATCCTCAAGTAGGCAAGGGTCTTTAGACTCATTATATTCGCTGATGCACCTGGATCAACTAACACCCTGGAGACTTTGAATCTGCCCATATCCACTATGATGTAGAGGGGACAGTTGTCTTTATTGGTGAATGTAACTCCATAGGCTTCTCTTAAAAAATAAGCCTCCTCTCCAATAGTAGCCAGCTGAGCTAAGCATATTTTTGGATCAAGAAGAGCTTTGATCCATGACTCCCTCATCTCTTTGGATAAGATGAGGGCATCATATATGCTTAGTTTAACTAGCAACTTTCTTAGGTGAGTGAGGACATTATAATCCCGAGCAAGTGGAGGTTGTCACTGTTGTTGCTAGGCTTCTACCTCCCTCAAGTTATCCTTAGCAACTTGCAAACCTTCCTTAGAGTTGGAGGTTTGAGCTACTTCAGACACCTGCAAGGGTAATTTTTATATCTTAGAAATATATTTCTTTGAGGTTCGGGATAAGGAGATGTCCCAACCTTCCTCTGTCTTAAGAAGATTGCGTGTACCCCCAAGGATTACCCTAACAGAACTAGAGTGTTGTTCTAGTAGGTATTCCATAGGGATGATAATGGCACCCAACTTGTAGCAATGCTCAATCCAATCCTTAAAGGAAATTCAATATTCTAAGACATGTTCAAGCATGCGGGGTAGGGGCAATAGTTTGGATCGTGACTCTTACCCACTTCCTCCAGCCTCCTAAGCTCTAGTAACTGAAAATCAAGCTTCTTTAAGAGATTCTTAAAGATCTTCCTGAATACCTCCCTCTTGAATAAATAAGGTTTATTCAATTTGTCGATAAGAGTAGGTAAATGATAGTTACCTGGTGGCGAGTAGGAATAATGGTGCTGATGATGCTGATTAGGATACTATTAAGGAGGCGATGGTGGAGGCCAATCACAGGTGGATATGATGGGCGGTGGTGTGAAGAGAAGGTGGTAGAGGCTGGCAGCTCAAGGCTGTCTGAACCCTAGCTGGCTACTTTCCCTTATCAACTATTATGACTACCCTTGTCTTCTTCTTAAATGCCTTCTGAGATTTGGGCTTGGTTGACTGGTCATGGAAGGGCAACTGTCTCGCTTCTTCTTGTAGACTAGACACCTTGTTGATTAGCTTCTCAAAGGTTTTGATTGTAAACCCCTTAAACATGAAAGTGATCGGGCCATGGATATTCTTCAAGAGAATCTCAATGGTGCCTTGTTTAGATAGCTGTGATTTGCATTTCATACTCATGTTTCTTCACCTAAGAATGTAATCAATAAGGGAATTATTTAGATTTTTCTTGGTCATAATGAGGTCGCCTACAGTAACCATTTATTGAGCTCTAGAAAACCTCTTGATGAAGAGGTGCTCCAACTCTGCAAATGTCCTTACAAAACCGTTGGGCAGTTCAACATACCAATCAAATGCAACACCTGCTAGACTGCTGACGAACAATCTGAAAAGAAGGGTGTCGCTACCTCCGGCATTGCAACAGTCAGTCCTGAAGTGTGCAATGTGATGGCAGGGGTTCCCACTACCATCAAAGATTTTGAAAAATGGAGGCACAAAACCCATAGGATATTGGACAACATCAAATTCCTCCGGGTAAGGTCTACCCTTTGGAACAGATGAGCCACCTCATGCTTGAACCAACGCATCTCTCACCTATTGTTCCACCATAATTTTAATGTCTTTCTCATGCATGAAGGTGATATCTACCACCTTATTATGCAAGCTACCACTATCTTCCTCTGCAGGAATGCACCTAGGATGATCTGAGGTATGTGTCAACTCTTTCATGACCACTATGGGAGAGAAGTGAAATTAGATGAATTCTTGTGACACTCACGCCATCAACTCCTCAATTTTCTTTTCTATCTTCTCAATGTGATCATATTTTTGCTTAAGCTGGTGGAAGAGGTGCTGAGTTGAATGGATGGCATCATTATATTCAACTATAATACCTTTCAAACTATGCTGATCTCTGTGGAGGGAGCTCCTAGTATCGACCATGTGGACCTCATCAGGATCAAAGGCTACCCTCTCATTCTCCAAATCTGTGCGATCAATGCCTAAGATTTCCCTCTTTTCAGCAAAGTGTTGTGCTAAAATGTCATCTAAGGAAAGATCTAGCTTCATACAAACATCTTTGGTTGAGGGCTGTGCTCGAACAGATACATCTAACTTGCTTTCCGAGTGCTAGCTCTGGGAGGGTCATGCTTATTGGAAGAGTGTTGACCTCACTTTTGGAGTGAGCTATCAACTTCTCCATCTTAGACATGGGACTCCTCTAGCATTAGAGTTCCTTAGTCTTAAGACACTTCTAGTTATTAGGTGAACACTTAACCTAACCCTAGACACTTGGAAGAGTTAGCCATAAGAATGGATTATGCCTTAGGGGGTATTAGGAAAACTTGCCTACCCTATAGCTTAAACCAAATCCTTACTTCCTTCTTCCAAATCAACTTCAAACTAAAATCAATTCAAAATCATTCAAATCAATTCCAACTTAAGTGATTTTTCTCAAATCAATTCCAAAAATCCAAATCACTTCAAATTCAAAAGATTTTCTCATAGCCTATTTATATTTTCACTTATATTCATAAATGTAAATAAAATATAAATTCAAATTATTAAAACTAAATTCAAAACTCAAATTCCAAATCTAAAATCTTTCCTAAGCCTTTGATTTTATTTTATGGACTTAGCTCAAATCAAATCCAAAACCATCTTTAAATTCATGAGATTTTCTCACAACCCATTTATATTCTCATTTATATTCATAAATATAAATGAAATATAAATTTAAATGACCAAAACTAAATTCAAAACTCAAGCCCAAATCTAACCTAAATCCAACATATACCCTTTCAAGTCAAAATCTTGAACTTAGCCAAATCATCCTCAAATCAATTCAAATCTTTGGATTTTCTATTCAAACAATCAATCCTTCAATCATAAACCCAAATATAAACACAAACCTCAATCATCAAACCAAAATCAAACTAACCCAAGTCAAACCCATACTTACCCTTTTGACTTGAAATTGTCAAATGAATCAAAACTCATTTGACTCCAAATCACTTGCAAATGGATTTATATTTCAAATATAAGTCCATATGTGAGTTCAACCAAACTTGAATCAAGCCTTGATCAAGCCAATTGACCTACTTAGGCTCACTTGACCCAAAGTGACCTAAAACATCTTTTTGAGCCAAATTATAATCCAACCCAAATTGGATTGAACTAAGCCCACTTAAGCCTCACATTATGAGCAACAATCATCCTAGGATGATCAATCACCCAAATTGGGTCAAACCAAGCCAAACCTAACCTTTTACCAAGTCAACACTTAACCCAAATGAAACCCAAACTAGCCAAAATCCACCATAGGTCAAATTGATTGAAGCCATTGATCTAAACCAGTTCATGATCAATGAATAAACATGATCAAGCCATCATTTGAGCCAAACTTAGCCTGATTGGTCACTTGATCCAAGTTGACTCAAGTTGACCTAAAAAGTTAAAATATGTCAAATCTTGATCTAAGCTAAATTGATTGCAACCAATAGGTCAAATTCATTCTAAATCACTTATTGAACTTGACTAAATCCTCAATTGGCCAACTAGACCCAACCTAGCCCAATTGACCATGAACCCAACTTTACCTAAAAGGTCATATCAACTTGAAATCAAACCAAACCAAAATTGAATGAAACCAAAGCTTGCAATACATTTCAAATGTTCAACCAAGCCTAAACCAACCCATGACCTAACCCAATTGGGTCGAATAGGTCAAATTGGTCAACTTGACCCATTTGACCTATGTGAACGCAAATGTACCAAAATTGAATATAAATCAAATTGAACCAACCCAATGATACCAAAACATTTCAAATGATTATATAAACTTGACCTAACCCTTGGTTTTAACCAATTTGACCAATTGGTCAACTTGGCCCAAGTTGACCCATTTTGACCTAAATGGGTCAACTTGAGCCAAATCATATCAAATCAACTCCAAATTCATTAAAAATTAGCACAACCCATTTCTCAATCATTTCAAATTTGTTGAATAAAAACCAAATCCAAATGACCATTTTACCCCTTGGTCAAAGGGTAACCTTTGGTCAAATCCACTTGGATTTGGTCAACTCCAACTCAAGACCACTTGGCATCTTCCTAGTAGACCCTTTGGACACCAAGGGAGGTGGTGCACATGACCCAATGGGTTTGGATCAGCCAAACAAAACCCAAGGCTAAAATCAATCACTCCACTCAAAATTCTCCACATGGATCACCTCCACACTTCCACTCCTCTGCCAAAATTGAACCACATGGCACTTCTAATAACCAAAATAACCCATTAAATCTCCTCAATTTGATCAAAATGGTAAGGTAAGCTTCGACCGTCCGATCCAAGTAGGGGGAGATATACTCCCCCCTCATTTCCAATCAAACCATCTCTCTTGCATTCGGTTGAGCTCAAAGGATCAAAGGCAAGCTTCTCTAAGTATCCCCAAGCATTTCTAAGCTCATTCCAATTTCCCCTTCTCGGATTTCTTCAAAGCCAAAATAGGGGAGGTGAGGGAGATTTCCACTTTGCTCAATTCTCAATCAAACTCCAATTGCTCTTGCAAGCACCATCAAGGGACTAAGTTGAGCTCAGCCAAATCAAATCCTAAGCATCCAAGCCACGGAAAGGTGGACCTAGACCAAAGCTGGAAGCCATTAAAGGGGAGCTTGGTTAATTGGAAGATCCACTTCATCTCAAAGCTTAAAACCCTTAATAGAGCTTCATCTCCACTAGACGAAGCTACCTCCATGGTTGGAAGCATCGGTGATAGCCTCCGGCGAGGTATGAATCAAAACTGAGCTTAGGTTGAAAAATCTTTGGTCCTTTGTGAAGGGAATTGTAATCCCATTGAAATTCCACTGTTGAATCTTCTTCTCAATGCTTCTAGATGGTGTGGGTTGAATCCCAGCCTTATCTAAGCTCATGTGAGCTCAAATCAAGCCATTGAGGAGGGACGGTCTCCATCTCCCACAGGCAAACGCAGGGATGAATCATGGACCATCCATCCCGCGTATTTTGGATGGACAGTCCCGATTAATCTACATAGATCCATTGATTGAATAGCTTTATAATCGTGGGTTTAATCCTAACCATCCATCCTTGATCAGATGGCCCAAGGGAAAGCGTGTAGCGCCGCCAGCTGACGCAGCAGCCAATTTGATAACTTAAATAACCAATCCCATCACGCCACATGACATGCGCACACCGCGTTAGCAGCCCACATGGCGCCGATGAGATTAGTTATATAATAATGTTATTTAATTACCTAATAATCATAAAAAATTCAAAAATTCATAACTAAATGTAGAAAAATCCAAAAAATGTAAACTCAGCTTCATTTTAAAGATAATTCAAAGGAGAATAATATAAAAATAAGTTTAATGGATTTTAAATAGTAACCTTCATTCAATTTAGATTTTATTAGAAATGTAATTAGGTTAATTGATCCTTAATTACTTCAATAATTAATCCCAAACTCCCTAGGGTTAATTAGTGGGATGACCTCTTCCTCCCATGATTTTCTTAGAATTTATTATTGGATTAATTTAGATAATTGCTTGTTTCATCTCTAATCATTGCCTTAATCAATTAAATGATTAATTAACCTATTAAATGGTGATAAATTCATTAATTAAGCTCGTTAATCATCTTGAAATAGTAAATGAACTTAGGGAATGAGATTAAGATTTCTTTTTCAAAACTTTTCCCCAAAGTTTATTTCATTTGGATAAAGACTTAATTAATTTGCAAAGTAATTAATGATTTAATCACTACATTAAATAGCTTGATTATCCAAACTCAAAGACAAAAATTATTCCAGAAACTTAATCACTTAATCAATATTTTGTTGGGTAAATCCTTAGGTGTTCAAGAGTCTAAGGGAAGCTTAAGGAAATCATAATCCAACCTACATGTGTAGGGTGGTTATGAAAGTACTTAATTAAACCCTTTAGCCTTAATTGTGAGCCAATTGCATTAGGCCCCTTTATTTCTTAGGAGCATTGTTGATCTAAATTACATGTGGTTACATATCATATGTTGGATCATAATTACTTGAATAGTTATGTTAAAGTGGTGTAGGTAAGGAGTAATTAATGGATTTAATTTACACCTTAACCTAAACAAAACATAAAAATCTATCTAATCATCCTAAAATTCAACTAAACTAATTCACGCATGTGGGAAATGGGTTAGGACCAGCAAACCCTTTTCACAAATCCTAAATCAAATCAAATTCAAAATTAAAACAAAAGTCTCTTTAAGCAACTTTAATTCACTTTGAATAATCTTATCTTATAAGATTGTCCTTAGAAATTAATTAGGGTCAATGAAGTCATATGCTTTCATCACTTTATTTATTTCCAAGCTTACTAAATGTTGTATGCCACATGAAATCATGCATTCATGCCTTTTAAAAAAATCAAATTAAATGAAATATTTCCTTTATGCCAAATTGCATGCTTTGGCTAAAGTAAGAATATGAGTGGCTATTATCATTATTAAATAAAAAACTATTTTAAAATTCATAATTCAAAGATTATAAATGAAGGTATGCTACTTATAAATACTTATGAGCTTGCATGTGATTATAAGTATAGGATGTGTCTTTGGTGTTGTTTCCCTTCTTTTCTCTTAACATGGATTTGGATAGGATTTGTAAAGTGTATAGTTCATTTAAAAAGAACATAACACTTGCTTAAATCTATTCCTATGCATTTACATGTTATTACTTAAGAAGGAACTTCACATTTGCTCATGTAAATTTCATAACCAAATCAAACAAAAATCTTTTGCATAACTCTTCAGCCATTTGCTTTTTTTTTGTACATGCACATGTATTTAAGAAAAATGATATATTAGTCTGCACATCCGTGGGTTGTGAATCTTTAAGTAGCCCTAAGTAGGTCTTGTACCTTACACTCCTAGTGTAGAAAACAATGGTGTCGTACTCACTTATGTCTTTTATACATGTAAATGTGCATTTGATTAATGGATAAAAGAATCACTCTTTTCTACTTAATAAAATAATGCATTCATGAAAAATACAAATTTTCTTAAACAACATATCTTTTCATTCATCATTAAAGTTTGCTAAGATCTTGCATTGCATGTATAGCTATGCCTAGGATTATTCATATGCATGGTATACATGGTGGAAAGAAATAAATGGTTGAGTGTTATGTGATAGTAATTCACCTTAATTAATTCTAAGATACCTTTCTTATTGAATAGGTTTGTTTAGAGCAATGCTAAACATAAGAATAATTAAAACAAATAATAAAACATTCACTAAATAAAAATCACTAATGAATCTACCTTAGAAATTACTTAAGGTAGAGATGAAAGAGGAGTTCTCTTCTCTTTTCTTTTCTTTACAACACTTAGTAATTAAATGTAGGCTCATTAAAACCAAATCAAATCATCAAATAAAACTGACAAATCAAATAAACCACTTAAAATGAAATCACCCTCTAAGTTTAATCCTTTCATACTTAGAAAACTCTAACCTTAAAACCTAGCTAAGACATGCCGCACAAACCTTAAATGGTACACACATTAGGCTAAGTCACCATTTCTAGCTCTATGTTAGGATGATGCATGGTTTGATGCTTGATTTTATTTTATGATGTAATGTTTTAGACTAGATGTTAGGGTGTATGTGCGTAGACTGGATGGTAGGATGATCTTAGCCTAATCATGTCTTCTGCAGGGGATTGTGCTTAAGGGGAACTGTAATAAAAATATAAAATACTTTTATTGTGCATGTTGCTTATAGCCCTAAGCATAATCCAAAATAGGTTAGGTGGACTTTGTTACCCATGTGTGGGGTACTAAGTCCAATTTATTCATATAATTGCTTGGGATGTACAGTGTGTTTAGCTAATCTCTATTTTACAGGTTTTAGTTAGATTTATTTTTTCCTATTTTATGTAATTTTTAGAATTAGGATTTGGAATAAATGTTATGGAGAAGTGGAGGTGAACATTGGTCATAAGACTATGTCTTATGTACCATGTGAAGCCTTTAGAGCAACTACATTCCAACTAAGTCAAAAGGAAGAAAGGAAAGAAGCAAATCAAACATGAAGAAAGAAGAAAAGGAGAAATGAAGAATGAAGACCCCTATAACATAAATTCCTTCTAAATTGTAATTATCCATTTATAATATAGGTTGTATAAGGGTAGAGCTCAACTACCCATTTCTTTTTTAGTTTTTGCGGTGCAGCCCAACCATAAAGGCCTTTTATTCTTTTACGCTAACTTTATAAAATTGTTTATTATTTGTTTAGCTTGTACATTAAGATGGCATATTTTTCCTAGTTTCTTTATTGATTGATGAATGACCTGGATGCGATTAGGCTCCTGGAGAAAAATTATTTTTTATCCAATCATTCAAATTTAAAATTAAAATTAAACAACTCATAACCTCACCTAAAGTCAAGGACATAAATCAAGAGAAAAAAAAGATTTAGCAACCCCTTAGCTGGATGTTGTATGTTTCACATTATGCATAAAATCATCTTGCTTCACTCTTGCTTATGGAGGACTTCCACCTTTGCCAGAGAATATGGCTTGACCTTTGAGAGCCATGGTGGAAACACACCTCCTTTTTGCTAATTTTGGCCCATAACCAATTTCTCATGCATTAGACTTATGGATCATATAGCGTGGGTCAAATTAATTATCCAAAAATGAAAATAAACTTAATAAAATTTGCATTAGATTAAGTCATGAGTTCATACCCTACATGATCTAATCTCTTAGGGAGTGAGTTTAAGGACTTAGTCTTCTTTCTAAATAAACAACAGCCTAGCTATCTTGCAAAAAAGCATATGACTTGCCTACATGTATTTAAAAATGTAGGAGGAGTTAGTTGACGGCCACCCCCAGGAAGTTATAAGTCCAACAGTCGGGTGGTTTATCTTCTCTAGTGGAGATAAATCATATACCAATTTTCACCTTAGATTTAGGTTGTGCCTTGGCCATCACCAAAGCTCCCTAGATTTAAGATCCGAGGTTATTGTTTTCCTTTGATGGCTACAAGCATAAATTCTCACCTCTTAGGCATTTCTATAACATTGTGTTGAGGAATTATAAGTCCTAGATTTCTAATAAAGATTCAATTCAAACATATAATTCTTTTCAAATTCAAAAATATAAAACCCAACCATAAGATAGTTTGAGATGCTCGCTAGGTTTCCTAGCATCGTGAGCATCCCCTACTTATCTCCCTTTGGTCTCGATAATAACTCCCTCTTTTTGATCAATCCCATTTGATCTTCCAAAAATAACCATTTGATTGATAGTCTTATCTTTAAAATCTTTGGAGACAATGATCATTTACCTTAATCGAGAGTATTCATAAGGAATCTCTTTCTTTAGGATGTAATTAACTATGGGGGCTTGCCTCCATAGGGAACTTAATGAACCCAGTTTAAAATAAACCCTACCTTACTTTTTCATGTAAAGTAGGGGAAGAATCTCTGGTACATTCGAGGATCCATCATCCTTAGGAGTCCTTATTAGGTGATTAGGTCCATTGTAATATGATGACTTCTATCTTTCGAGATAGTATACTATTCCTCAATGTCATACCCAATCACCCTAATAAGAACATCTACAGATCTACGTGGTATCCAATCATAACGTATTTTTATTTTTCATTTATTTTTTCAAGGATAGATGAAGATAAAAATTCACCCACAGATTTTTTTTGGCGACTTCGATGGGGATGGTTTCTCTCTCCATCTTTGATAAATAATCGTTATATCCAATTATCGATAGTGGGTTTGCATTTCATATAAACCCCAAGACTATCTTTCTTTTTCGTTGGCACTTAGCTTATTCCATTCTTAAGCTAAGCTAGCCAGCATCCTTTAGGTTTTAGGACCTCACTCCATGTAAGTCTTAAAACCCCTGTTGGGTCTCTCAATGGGTGAAAATAATTTTTTTTTAAAAAAAAAGAGATAATTAAAGACCTTTTTATTACCATCTTTATGGTAAGGTAAAGTTCATTCCAAAAAATATAGAAAAAAAAATCCTTTATAAAAATATAGCTTTTGAAAATCACTTTTCCAAGAAAAAATTCACATAATAAATTATCTGCACCTCATCTAACAATCTTCATGATTGTTAGTAGGATCATTTCAAAGTCAAAATCAAAAATCAACTTTTCAAAGAGCACTTATGAACATCTTCATTTAATATACCCAAACTTATTGAATGAAGATTTCATTTCCAAAATAAAATCAAAAAATCATCTTTTCAAAAAGCACATATGAACATCTTCATTCAATATACTCAAATTTATTGAATGAAGATTTCATTTCCAAAATAAAATCAAAAATCATATTTTCAAAAAGCACTTATGAATATCTTCATTCAATATACCCAAACTTATTAAATGAAGATTTCATTTCCAAAATAAAATAAAATAAAAATCATCTTTTCAAAAAGAACATATAAACATCTTCATTCAATATACTCAAATTTATTGAATGAAGATTTCTTTTCCAAAACAAAATCAAAAGTCATCTTTTCAAAAAGAACTTATGAACATCTTCATTCAATATACCCAAACTTATTGAAAGAAGATTTCATTTCCAAATCAAAATCAAAAAATCATTTTTTCAAAAAGAACATATGAGCATATTCATACAATATACTCAAATTTATTGAATGAAGATTTCATTTCCAAAAAAAATCAAAAATCATCTTTAAAAATCACATATGAACATCCTCATTCAATATACCCAAATTTATTGAATGAACATTTCATTTTTAAATAAAATTAAAATCATCTTTCAAAAAGCACATATTTGAAAGTGAACATCCTCATTCAATATACCCAAATTTATTGAATGAAGATTTTATTTCCAAATGGAATCACATCATAAAATTGAAACTCCATTTCAATATATCTTACATATGTTGAAGTTGGAGTTTCTTCCCTTTTCAAAAAATACAAATTTGAAGATAAGACCTCTTCATTCCATATGTCCAAACTTGTTGGATGGAGGCTTTATCTAAATCACACCATTTGAAACTCCACTCAACACATTCTACATGTGTTGAGTTGAAATTTCCATCTCTTCAAAAAGCAATAAATCACACACAAAAACTTCACCTTTGAAACATAAAACAAAATTGACTTCCATTTTACATACCCAATTTTGTAAATGGAAACCTACTTTTAAAAAAATCAAAACAAAATAAAAAAACATGTGGATTCTATATTTAGCATACCTAAATTTGTTAAGTAAAGATTCTCTTTTCAAAAATCATAAAAATTAAACACATTTGGATACTTTATTTAGCATACCCAAATTTCCTAAGTAAAGGTCCTCTTTTCAAATAAAAAAAAAACAAAATTAAACATATTCGGATTCTTTATTTAGAATACCCGAATTTGTTAAGTAAAGATCCTCTTTTCAAAAATCACAAAAATTAAATACATTTGGATCTTTTATTTAGCATACCTAAATTTGCTAAGTAAAAATCCACTTTTCAAAAAATCAAAACAAACACATTTGGATTTTATTTAGCATGCCCAAATTTGCTATGTAAAGATCCTCTTTTCAAATCAAAATAATATTAAACACATTTGGATTCTTTATTTAACATACCCAAATTTGCTAAGTAAAGATCCTCTTTTCAAAAATCACAAAAATCAAATACAAAAAAAAATCAAAACAAACACATTTGGATTTTATTTAGCATACCCAAATTTGCTAAGTAAAGATCATCTTTTCAAATCAAAACAAGATTAAACACATTAGGATTCTTTATTTAGCATACCCAAATTTGCTAAGTAAATATCCTCTTTTAAAAAAAAATCAAACACATTTGGATTCTCTTATTTAGCATACCAAAATTTGCTAAGTAAAGATCCTCTTCTCAAAAATCAAAATAAAAACACTTAGACTTTATTTAGTATACACAAATTTTCTAAGTAAAGATTCCATTTTCAAATTCACGCATGATTCACATTATAAGCAAACAAGCAAAAGAAGAAGATTGTTTTTCAAACATCTCATCTAGCATACCCAAATTTGCTTAAGTGAGTAGATTCCAAAATCAAGTCAAAAATAAAATCAATTGACCATTTAACATAGTCAAATTTGTTAAATAAAGGGTCCCCAAACGTGAAAATAAAATTCAAATATGAACCAATGGAAGCATTAAAAATCTCTTCAAAATATTTGAACCCATTTTCAACATACACAAATTTGCTAAAAATGGATTCTAAATTCAAAAATCTCTTCTCCAATTCTACATTCAAAATCTCTCTCCAAAAATCAATGAGCCCCACTTAACATATTCAAATTATGGAGTGTGGGTTCAAATTCTAAATCAAAACTCAAAAAACTTATCAAGATACCAATGCAAAAATCTGATTTGAGTTTGTTTTTAGATTGTAGAAGTTCAACTCAATTTCAGTCAATTTCTCTCTAGTTCAGTTCAGTTCAGTTCAATTTTAATGGCAACTCAGAAGCATGTCTTCACATTTCCTTTTGGGATAGATTTGGCCTTGGATTAGGCCAGCCTCCCACAGACTAACTTTTCTCACTTGATTCATTTCAATCAAGGATTTGAAGGGGCCAAGATCACGTGAAGGCAGCCACAACCGCAGTGGAGTGTGGTGGCGTAATCCCCATCCATGTTGAGATGAAGTCTCACTGAAGTTTCTCACCTAAGAGGAAGTGACAGTTCTGCAAGATTTGCGCTTCATCACCGCAGGTGTTCAGTTCTTATTACCCTAATACGCTAGACCCACTCATTTTCTTCCAAGGGGAAGGCTCTATCTTGGGATAGTCTCCCGTACCTATGAAGTAGGGTCTAGTTCTCATGCCCTCCCAAAGAAGACTGATGTTATAATCGATGCAAGATCATCACATGCAGCCAAGGAGCTAGAGGCCGCACTAGAGAGAGCACCAGATAGTTTCTCCTCACACATGAGAACAAGTTTCACCCTCTCTCCAGGTCTGATGGAGAGAAAGATGTTGGGAGGATCTCAATTTCATCTCCACCTACAAGAGAAGAGGCTCCAGATGGGGAGGAGGTCGATGCCTTGATCAATTCTATGCTAAGTTACTTGATGGTTAGAGTCTGGCTGAATTTACATTCCTCATCCCTCATATGGGTGAGCACCTTCAAGAGAGGGCCGGGAGGCGTGTATCTCAGATACTACGAGAGAGTGACGAGGCATGCAAATGTCACCTCTATTTTCTCGACAGTGTTACCCACACCGGTCATACTAATAGTATTATGTTGATGGGCACTACCCACAATGGGATGAGAGCTCTCGTATAGAGAGAGTAGGTGGTGCCTCCACCACACCACTCCACTCTACATCCACCATCTCCAATACAAGTTTCATCATTCACAGTTCCATCAAAGGCCATGAAGGCAGCATCCGTGGAAAAGAAAGCCCCACTGGTGATCCGACTATGGCCGAGAGATCCCATTTCATCTACACTTCTGATTGAAGCGACGTCGCGCTCTCCTACTCGACCTCCTGCTCCAGTTGCGGTGAAGAGGGAATGGCGACCTCAAAGCATTGTAGTCATTCCATCACAGCCACCACCATAGTAGATCTTGGAGATAGCAGCTGCAGAGGGAGAAGGAGATAGTACTATTATCCCCATGGTGACAGATCCTCCCATGAGTACTACTCCACCCAGATCTAGTGACAATCAGGAGCATCTATCCTTCAGTGAGTATAGTCCTCACAAGATTAGCTCTCCAGCAGCAGGGGAGATTAGATGTATTTTTGTTCATGATAATGATCCTACCACTGGTCAACCATGATCATTTGTTCCTACACAGTTGGACCACTCTCTCGATGATATTGTAGCACATTATCTCACTAAGAAGAAGAAAATCCTAGGATATGTTTGGTCTGACCTAGAGGAGAAAAAGGTTAGTTTTGATCCCAATGAGGATGATATGCTAGAAGATTCAGTGGAGGTGCATATGGTTGATACCAGGGGTTCCCTCCTTAGGAATCAGTAGAGTTTGGAAGGCGCTGCAGCAAAGTAGGATGACACAGCCTACTCGACCAAACACTTCCTTCAGCAACTCAAACAGAAGGATGAATAGATAGATAAAATGGGAAAGAGGCTTGAAGATTTGCTAGCAACAGTTTTGGCACTTCATAATCAAGCCCCAGTAGTGCATCCTACTATTGCAGAGATCGGTCAACCTGAGTTATTGCATGTATTGAATCAAGCCAAGACTTTGCCTCCAGTGGAGCAGGGTAGCACCAGCTTGTATAAGAAGGTAGTGGATAGTACCTCCATATAAGAAAAGATATTAAACTCATGGTTGAGCAGCAAGTGAGAGAAGCATTGGCGTAAGCCCAAAGAGAATCATTAGTTCCAAAACGTAGACCCTACCCAGAGGAATTTCATGCCATCCAATATACTAAGGATTTTGCGCCTCTTTCTTTCAAGAGCTTTGATGGTAGCGAGAACCCACGCTAGTATATAGCGCATTTCAAGGCTAGCTATTGCAATGCTAGTGGCAGTGATGCGTTGTTATTCTACCTTTTTATTAGCAGCTTAGCAGGCATAGCCTTTGATTAGTATACTGAACTCCCCAATAGTTCAGTGAAGACTTTTGCTGAGTTGGAGCAACTCTTCATCATGAGGTTTACTGGAGCTCAGTAAAGGGTGATTGTAGGTGATCTCGTTGTAGCACAGCAAGACCCTAGTGAGTCCCTCATTTACTATGTACTCAGATGGTGCTATTTGAGTATGAAATACAAATCGCAGCTATTTGAATAGCACGCCATTGAAATTATACTAAAGAATATTTATGGTCTGGTCTCCTTCATGTTCAAATATTTTACCATCAATACAATTGAGAAACTAATCAACAAGGTGGCTAGTCCACAAGGAGAGGCCAAATAGTTGCCTTTTCATGATCAATCAATAAAGCCAAAGCCGCAGAAGAAATATGAGAAGAAGCCAAGTATAGTAACAGCAGTGGACAAGGAGAAGTAGCCAGCCGTAGAGCAGTATGAGAGACCCCAAGCTCCACAGCCATCACTTCCACCTCCTCTACCACCGCCTAGGCCATCCTATCAGTCGCCACAGTAGCCTTCACGTCCTTCGCTACCGCCTCCTCAGCCATACAAACAACAGCGGTACACATACCCACAACCATCCACCTACTCTTTTAGATAAACAAACAAACCTTATTCATTTAAGAGAGAGGTAGTTAGAAAAATCTTTAAGAACCTCTTAAAGAAACCTGACTTTCAGCTACCCCAGCCTAGGAAGCCGGAGGAAGTGGGCAGGAGTAATGATCCTAACTTTTCCTCTACCACTGCATGCTAGGCCATGTCTTGGAGGATTGCTTTACATTCAAGGACTAGCTTAAGCATAGCTACAAGACAGGCACCATAGTTATCTCAAAGGAATATCTAATGGAATAACCATTCAGTTCTGTTAGGGTAATCTTTGGGGATACATGCAATCCTCTCAAAACCAAAGAAGGTTGGGATATCTCCTTATCTCAAACCTCTAAAAAGATTATTTCAAAAATCAAGAAACTTTCTTTATAGGTGCCTGAGGTAGCTTGAACCTCCAACATCAAGGAAGGTTCGCAAGTTGCCAAAGATAACTTGGGAAAAGGGGGAGCTCAGCAACATCCCATACCAACCCAGGATAGCCAGTAGCGCAACCATCGACTGAGCCCATCCTCCATTCCACCGTTACAGCTACTACTTCAATAAGCACTTCTACTTTAGCTACCTCTTCTTCTAGTAAACATCTTGTATCGGTGGATGAGGGCATCAAATCTTTCACCCCACTTACTTTGCTAAATTTCTACTATGTAACTCTTTCTAAATCCAAGAAATCAAGGAATAAAACTAGTTTGAATTACATCTATGTAACTTCTGATGGGTTATCTAATTCTACTCTTATAGAAAACTCTTCATGTCTAAATAATAATTATAACAACTCTGATCTTCCTCTTTCTGATTCAGAGTGGACTTTCCTTCTCTGAATAATATGGGTTCACCTCTTGAGATAGACTTGGAATCATCTGATTCCAAGGGTCCTATAGGAGAAGTTATAGGTGAGCCTGATGAGCAGGTAGAATCTTCCACTAAACCATCATAAGAGATCGTTGAAGTTAACCTCTATAATGTACAAGTTCTACCTTCTATGGTAGCACCTCAAGATAAGGGAAAACAAGTCATTGGTATCGGTGAGCAAAAAGCCCCTCCACAGGATGCTCCACCCATGGATATGCTTATGGAGGATCAGCCTAAAGTTGATTATAATGTCCTCTCTCACCTAAGAAAGTTGTGATCTAAGTTAAGCATATATGATGCCCTTGTATTACTAAAGCAATGAGGGAATCATTAATCAAGGCTCTTCTTGATCCAGAGATATGTTTAGCTCAGCTATTAGAGAGAAGGCACATTATTTAAGAGAAGCCCAAGAAATCACCTTCACAGATGAAGACCTTCTTTTGGAGGACATGGAGCATAACTGTCCCCTCTACATCACAATGGACATGGGCAGACTCAAACTTTCCAGGGTTTTGGTTGATCCAGGTGCATTGGTGAACATTATGAGTATAAAGACCCTTGCCTATTTGAAGATTGACATCTCTACACTCTGAGGAGATCAGATGATGTTGAGAGGATTCAATGAACAAGGTGAGAGGGCTTTAGGTTCCATAGTGTTACCTTTGGAAATAAGTGAATGGAAGACTGAAGCCAAGTTCTATGTAATCGATTTGAATACTTCATTTATTGCTTTACTCGGTAGGCCTTGGATACACTAGAATAAGATGATTCCATCCTCCCTCCATCAGTGCATCAAGTTTCGAAAGGATGGGATTGAATACTAAGCCAAAGGATATGAAAAGCCATTTTCAGTTATAGAGGTCGAGATATATGAGGATGTGACCTACTATCTTCCTTAAAATACCTTTTCTCTTGAACTTGGTCAAAATTCAAATTAAAAAGAATAAAAAATAATAAAAAGAATAAGAAGAAAAAGAAAAAAAAGGAAAAGGAAAAGGATAAAGAAAATACAAGTGAACAAGAAAAGGACATCAAGGAAGAAGTAGAGCCGCATATCACATTCCACCCACAATTCATCCCATCATATGAACATATGGGTAGAATGACTCAACCTCCACCATGTAGAGGCAGAGGCAGACATAGAGGTAGTTCCAGAGGTGGAAGACCCCCTGGTTGGCCGCCAACCAACAGTGGTTATGTTCCAATTCACAAGAGTACCCCGGCTATTCACGTAGGCTTATAATCTAGCTCGGAGGATGAGTCTCATGTGATTAGCATACTAGCCAACCCCTCCCAAGAGGTTTCATTAGAGGTGACACTTCAGTCGAACAGTGATGAAGACTAGGCCTCCAAGCTAAGCATGAATGTATTTGAATCAAGTTTATGTAAAACCATAAGGCAGCAGTTATAAATTTTAGCTCTAACCTCACTTTCTTCTCAAAAAGTTGAAAGTTTAGTAGTTAAGAAAGCCCCTAGGTCTTCCATGGATGTTAACCTCGAGAGATTCCTATTGGGATCATCATCCTCAAGTCTAGAAGTTGATGTAAAACTTGATGATAATTCATATAAATATTTAATAGAATTACTTTTTGATTGGTACTTATGTTATTAATCTTGCAAAGAAATGTTTGATTCCTTATACATGGTCCAAGCACAGGTCAGAGTATTTTGAGAAGCTTTGGAACAATAAAGGTAGGGATGCACAATCAAGATCAAGATTAAGATTTAGTACAGTGGGTCCAGTCAATGATGATGATTACTGCTTCATTATCACCAATCATCTGGAGTCTGATAGGTTCTTCTCAAACCACACTAAATTTTATGATAAAGTGTGTTTAAAAACTTCATATGATCCAGATGATCTTCAAATCAAGGATGCACCACCAAAATTTGAAGAGGATATCCAATCAATAATTGACAAGCTTAAAGAAATCAACCTAGGGGCAGAAGAAGATTCACGCCCTACATACATCAGTTCCCTGTTGAACGAAGAAAAAACTAATGACTTAGTTAGGCTATTGATTGAATTTAAGGACTACTTTGTATGGAGTTATAAAGAGATGCTCGGATTATCTCATGATGTATCAGTCAATAAACTAGCAATAGATCCTGATGCTAACCCTACCAAGCAAGGTCATTAGACCCATGCGATTAGAAATTGAATAACAGGTCATTTCTGAAGTCAAGAAACTGATCGATGATGGTTTCATGAGGGAAAAAATACCCTACCTGGCTATCCAGTTCGTGCTAATTAAGAACAAGAATGGCCAAATTTGTAAATACATCAATTTCAAGGACTTAAACAAGGCATGCCCAAAGGATGAATTTCCATTTCCTATACTAGAGTTAATGGTGGACATTGCCTCATCTCATGCAGTATTCTCCTTTATGGATGGGTCGTCTGGCTACAACCAAATCAAGATGGCCCCCGAAGATGAAAGAAATACTACTTTTTGAACCCCGATCAAATCTATTATTATAAGATCATGCCTTTCGACCTTAAAAATGCTAGTGCTACATACCAATGGGACATGACTCGGATCTTCAATGAACTCATTCATCATCAAGTTGAATGCTATGTTGATGATCTAGTAGTCAAATGTAAAGAAAAGGAATACCATCTCTTTGACTTGAAAGTAGTTTTCAAACGGTTAAGATAACTTAACCTCAAAATGAGCCCATGTGCATTTGGAGTAGCTACAGAGAAGTTCCTTGGATTTTTTGTCCAACACCGGGGAATAAAAATAGACCCAAAGAAGATCAAAGCTATCTTAGAAATGCCAACCCCTAAAAGTCTAACCCAACTAAGATCATTCTAAGGGTGGTTGGCGCATCTAAGATGCTTTATCTCCAATCTATCAGATAGATGCGAGCTATTCTCAACACTTGTCAAAAAGGATGCTAAGTTTAAGTGGGATGAAAAATGTCAGCATGCTTTTGAAGACATCAAGCAGTATTTGGTGAAGCCTCTAATTCTAGCAGACCCTATCTTGGGTAGGCCGTTCATCTTCTACACTTTTGCATTGGATGACTCCCTTGGCGCTTTGTTGGCCAAAGCTAATGACGAAGGGAAGGAGAATTCCCTCTACTACCTCAATTGTCATTTGATCCCTGCTGAAGGAAACTATCCACCTATTGAGAAATATTTCCTAGTTTTAATCTTTGCATCCCAAAAACTATGGCAGTATATGCTTTTTCATAATATAAACTTGATTTAAAGAATCAATTCAATGTAGTATCTCATGACATAGCCAACGTTATCCGAACGGTTGGCACATTTGTCCATGATTCTCTCACAGTGATATCATTCATTCTCTGCGGTGAAAGGATACCAAGTGAATTTCTTAAAGACACACCCACTTCTCTAATTCTCTTAGTGATGATCTCTAAAACAAATCATGAACTTAGGGGAGGTTGACAATCATCGTTGGGAGATTTATTTTGATGGTGCAGCTTTCTTTCATAAAGGAGAAGAACCACGATCTACTCTTCTAGGAAAGGCAGGGGTAGGAATAGTTATCTTAACTTCAGACTGTGATGTGATGAGATTCTCATACTATTTCTCCAATCCATGCACCAATGATGAAGCTGAGTATGAGGCTTTGATTATCGGCCTAGAGTTAGCCATTACAGTGTGTCAAGAGCATCAACATCTATGGGGATTCTTAGTTGGTCATCAACGAGATTGCTGGATCTTACAAAGTTTTAAAACCTAAGCTTCGTCACTACCATGAGTACACCATGAAGCTATTAGCCCGAATCTCTGAGGTCACCATGTACAAGGTCCCTCGAGGAGAGAACGTAGTGGTAGATGCTTTGGCAAAACTCACCAAAGAATTGGCATTTCTAGAAGTTGAGTCCATTCCAATAAGGGTCTAAAATAGACAAGTCCTATCCTTTATTGATGCTGAACTTGAGAAACTTTCTCTTGAAGGGGAGGTTGCCATTATCGAAAAGGATGAAGAGGTGGATTGGAGGCAACCATTCATGGATTACCTGCCTAGAGGCAAACTACCTCAAGAGAAGTCACAAGCCCATCAGGTAAAATAGAGAGCTCTCTCCTATGCTCTCATGGATGGCACCTTATACTAACGGTCTTTTGATCAAATGTGGTTATGTTATTTAGATAAACACGAAGCTCATAAGATTATGACTGAGGGACACTTAGGTCTATGCGAAATGCACCAATCTAGTTTGAAGATGAAAGCAAAGATCAAGAGACTAAGATACTACTGGCCTACAATGATTACAGACTGCATGGATGTAGCTAGGAGATGCCATCAGTTTCAGGTACACGATGTGGTCATACATCAACCACCCAATATTATTAGCTCTACATTGGCTTCATGGCCATTTGAGTGTTGGGGTACTGACATTGTGGGTCTGATCGATCCTCCTTCTAAGGGTCATCGATTCATCTTAGCTACCACCAACTACTTTTCTAAGTGTGAGGCCCCCACTCAGAGGTCATAAATATGTACTCTAATTTTGGAACCATATCATATATAGGTTCGGGGTGCCTCGATGAATTATATCTGATAATGGTACTGCATTCAAGAGCACTAAGATTAATAGCTTTGCTAGAAGACATGGTATATATTAGAGATACTCTGCCATCTACTATCCTAAGGTGAATGGCCTAGCTTAAGCATTCAATAAAACTCTCATCCATATACTCAAGAAGATACTTGATGACAACAAGCGATAATGGCATGAGCAGCTAGTTGAAGCTTTGTGGGCATACTGCACCATGTACATGAGTCCAACTCAATCTACCCCATTCTCCTTAGTGTATGGGTTTGAAGTCATTCTACCATTAGAAGTTCAACTCCTGTCACCAAGGATAGTAATGGGTAGTCAAGCCACGATATACCAGAATGCCAAATTATGGCTAGAAGAGCTCAAAGGTTTGGAGGAGAGATGCCTACGGGCATGCCAGAACCTTGAATTGTACAAGGCCAAGATGATTCAAGCTCACAACAAGCTGGTCCACCCTAGAACTTTTCAAGTAGGAGAACTTGTTCTAGTTCTAAGGAGACCAATTATTTCTCATCGAAAGATGAGAGGAAAGTTTGAACCCACTTGGGAAGGCCCTTTTATCATTGAGAAGGCTACCAAGGAGGATCTTATCAACTTATTGATTGTAAAGGGGAACACCTGATACTTCTAATTAATGGGCTCTATTTGAAGAAATATTACCCATAAAATCATGTTTGAAAATAACAATTCTATTATCAAAAATTTCATTCCAATTCATCAAAATATTCTCTTCTTTTGAAACATTGTTTGCTTATTTATGAATCTGCCACGACGTGTTTAGGAAAGGTGTAAAGAACCCAAGAATCATCATCCTTCTTTCACAACACGAACACAATTAAACAAAATTCCCAAGCACTATAAGAATAGGTGTGAGAGAACCCAAGAGGCATTCTATTTCGACTAGCACAACTAAATAGGTGTAAGAGAACCCAAGCGACATCCTTCCTTAGTGGAATCCTAATTGCCATTTATGGCACCATTTCATCAAATTCCTCAAGGTGTTTTAGGATAGGTATAAGAGAACCCGAGCGGCAACCTATTCCCTCAAGCACAAACATAACAACAAAAATATATCTTTTATCTCAACCTATTCCCTGATGCTTTCTTCCTAGGCTAATTGTCATAAACCGACAGGTACCTTAGGTTGTTTTATGTTCACTATGCTAACAGCGACTCACCCGGTGGGTACACCACTCTTGGCAGATAAGAGTCTCTGAGCTTTCACCTTGAGTTGTACACCGAATACCTATAAACATTATCTTCTCCAAGTTTTTTAAATAAATCCCTTAGCGGCCCCTCTCCCTACGAGCACTCTACTTAGATCATGTTCTTTGCGACCCCACTTAGACACTACCTAGGTTATTTTTGGATTGGACAGTCCCCCTTTCCTAGTAGCCACCCCTGTGGTTGGAGAATTCATTCAGTGGATGCATAGATTCTCTCTTGGTTCAATAAATTTGAGATGGGTATAGGCTGATATAAGCTCCTTTCCAGTGTGATCCCTCACAAACCAACAAGGTCCACGATAAAAAAAATAAAGCAAACAAACAAATTAATTTGCTTATGAATTAGGAATTCAAGCCCCCAGTGGCCCCCTTTCCCAAGCAGTCATCCTATCTTTTGGACAGTGTCAGCAAAACTCTATATAGGAATTTCCTGACAACTCTTGAGTAGAGATAAGTCCACTGGGTCAGCACTCTCTCAGTAGTCGCCCTTAGGTCGGGTTCAATCTATTTTATCACAAACAGGTTAACCAGGTGGTCATTTTTCTTTAGAAGATTAAGTCTACATTCTTTTTCTAGCATGATCACGAACCGACGGCAGGTTGGGTTGACATGTTACCTTACTAATGTGTTACCCCAGTGGTTTTCTATTCAGGAAAGATGTGAGTCCCCATACTTTCTTCCCTGAATTAACCATTACAAATCGAAAGGCACCCCTTTGGTTGGATAGTTCTCCCCTCGGTCGACAAACTACTCCCTTTGGATCGATAAATTTGAAGTTAGGTCCAAGCCAACATGGCCCCAACTCAGTGCAGTCCATCGCAAACCCTTTGGATCCATCAAATATAATTAAAAATGAAATTAACTTTGACTATATTTGAGCTAATTTAAGTCCCCCTGGTGGCATTCACTCAGGTCAGATGTTACCTTGCTGTGTCACCCCGCCAGAAAAATATGAGTCCCGTTTTCTTCCTGCAGAAACTGAAGGTAACCCCTTTGGTTGGATAGTCTTACTATGTGGTTGGTAGACTACCCCGATGGATTGGTAAATCTGAGCTAGATCAAGGTCAACATGGTCCCTACTCAGTACAATCCAAAGCAAACCAACAGGGTCTATCTCAAAATTTAAAATTTAAAATCTGAAACAAATTCAATCCTCCTCTCAAGTAGAGTCAAACTAATTCAACCAATCAAATCCAATCAACCTCCCTCAGTGGAGTCAAACCAAATTCAACAAATCAAATCAACTGCTTCTCCTCAGTGAGATGTAAATCTTTCCAATTCCCCCTGGAATCAATTTAATCCAACCCGAACTTGCTCCCCCAATGGAGAGTTCACATTTTCATCCCCATTAGATCTTGAATTCCAATCCCCCAGGGGATATCACAACCTCTTATCCCCGGTGGATGACTTGAACTTGCTCCCCTAGTGTAGAGTTCACATTTTCATCCCCAGCAGAGCACCAAATCATAAATCAATGAATCAAATCAATTTCTCCCTAGTGAGATGCAAACTAAATTTAAACCTCTCATCCCCCAGTGGATGACTTGAACCTTTTCCCATAGTGGAAGGTTCACATACTCAATCCTTAGTGGATTCCTCCTTCACTCTCTTATGTCTTAGGCATAAATAGGGTTGAATTGCACTAAGCTCTTGATTCCTTCTACACCTCTGGTTTGGGAGTAGATTGCTTCTTTTAGTGCTTGTGATCATCTGAATATTGTTGATCATCTCATTCAACACCAATACATGCGGTAGGCCCTGATAGACACACCACACCTATTGGGCGCCCTTTGTTGACCTCACTTTGGAGTGAGCTCTCAAATTCTCCACCTTAGACATAGGACTCCTCTAGCATTAAGAGTTCCTTAGTCTTAAGACACTTCTAGTGATTTGGTGAAAACTTAACTGAACCATAGACACGTAGAAGAGTTAGCCATAGAAATGGGTTATGCCTTAAGGGGTATTAGGAAAACTTGCCTACCCTATAGCTTGAACCAAATCCTTACTTCCTTCTTCTAAATCAACTTCAAATTCAAACCAACCTCAAATTCAAATCAACTTCAAACTCAAATCAATTCCAACTTAAGTGATTTTTCTCAAATCATTCAAATCAATTCCAAAAATCCAAATCACTTCAAATTCAAAAGATTTTCTCATAGCCCATTTATATTCTCATTTATATTCACAAATGTAAATGAAATATAAATTCAAATGACCAAAACTAAATTCAAAACTCAAATTCCAAATCCAAAATCTTTCCAAAGCCTTTGATTTCATCTTATGGACTTAGCTCAACTCAAATCTAAAATCATCTTCAAATTCAAGAGATTTTCTCATAACCCATTTATATTCTCATTTATATTCACAAATATAAATGAAATATAAATATAAATAAATTCAAAACCAAATTCAAAACTCCAAATCCAACCTAAATCAACCTATATCCTTTCAAGTCAAATTCTTAACTTAGCCAAATCATTCACCAAATTTTAGATTTTCTCTTCAAACAATCAATCCTTCAATCATAAACCCAAATATAAACACAAACTTCAATCATCAAACCAAAATCAAACTAACCCAAGTCAAACCCATACTCACCCTTTTGACTTGAAATTATCAAATGAATCAAAACCCATTTGACTCCAAATCACTTGCAAATGGATTTATATTTTAAACATAAGTCCATATGTGAGTTCAACCAAACTTGAATCAAGCCTTGATCAGGCCAATTCACCCACTTAGGCTCACTTAACCCAAACTAACCTAAAGCACCTTTTTGAGCCAAATTCTTATCCAACCCAAATTGGATTGAACTAAGCCCACCTAAGCCTCACATTGTGAGCAACAATCATCCTAGGATGATCAATCATCCAAATTGGGTCAAATCAAGTCAAATCTAACCTTTGACCAAGTCAACACTTAACCCAAATAAAACTCAAACTAGCCAAAATCCACCATAGGTCAAATTAATTGAAGCCATTGATCTAAACCAATTCATGATCAATGACTAAACATGATCAAGCCATCATTTGAGTCAAACCTAACCTAATTGGTCACTTGACCCAAGTTGATCTAAAAAGTTAAAATGTGTCAAATCTTGATCTAAGCCAAATTGATTGCAACCAATAGATCAAATTCATTCTAAATCACTTGTTGAACTTAACCAAAATCTCAATTGGCCAACTAGACCCAACCTAGCCTAATTGATCATGAACCCAACTTGACCTAAAAGGTCAAATCAACTTGAAATCAAACCAAACCAAAACTGATTGAAACCAAAGCTTGCAATATATTTCAAATGTTCAACCAATCCTAAACCAACCCATGACCTAACCCAATTGGGTCAAATAGGTCAAATTGGTCAACTTGACCCATTTGACCTAAGTGAACTCAAATGAACCAAAACCAAATATAAATTAAATTGAACCAAACCAATGATACCAAAATATTTCAAATTGTCATATAAACTTGACCTAACCCTTGGTTTAACCCAATTTGACTAATTGGTCAACTTGACCCCAAGTTGACCCATTTTGACCTAAATGGGTCAAGTTGAGCCAAATCATATCAAATCAACTCCAAATTCATTAAAAATTGGCACAACCCATTTTTCAATCATTTTAAATCTTCCTAAATTAAAATAAAAGCCAAATGACCATTTTACCTCTAAGTCAAAGGGTAGCCTATGGCCAAATCCACTTGGAATTTGCTCAACTCCAACTCAAGACCACTTAGCATCTTCCTAGTGGACTATTTGGACACGAAGGGAGGTGGTGCACATGACCCAATGGGTTTGGGTTAGAAAAACCCAACCCAAGGCTAAAACTGAGCATTCCACTCAAAAATCTCCACATGGATCACCTCCCACACTCATTTAACACATGTACACCTCCACACTTCCACTCTTCTGCCAAAATCGAACCACATGGCAGTCCTAAAAACCAAAATATCCCATTTAATCTCCTCAATTTAATCAAAATGGCAAGGCAAGCTTCGATCGTCCGATCCAAGTAGGGGGAGATATACTCCCCCTCATTTCTACTCAATCCATCTCTCTTGCATTCGATTGAGCTCAGAGGATCAAAGATAAGCTTCTATAAGTTTCCCTGAGCATTCCTATGCTCATTCCAATTTCCCCTTCTTGGATTTCTTCAAAGCTGAAACAGGGGAGGTGAGGGAGATTTCCACTTTGCTCAATTCCTACCAATTTCTCTTGCAAGCACCATCAAGGGACTAAGTCAAGCTCACCCAAAGCAAATCCCAAGCATCCAAGCCATAGGAAGGTGGACCTAGACCAAAGCCACAAGTCATTAGAGAGGAGCTTAGTCAATTGGAAGATCCACTTCATCTCAAAGCTTGAAACCTTCAACAGAGCTTTTTCTCTGCTAGAGCTACCTCCACCATTGGAAGCGCCGGTGATAGCCTCCAGCGAGGTATGAATCAAAACTAAGGTTAGGTTGAAAAATCTTTGGTCCTTTGTGAAGGGAATTGTAATCCCATTGAAATTCCACCATCGGATCTTCTTCTCTATGCTTCTAGATGGTGTGGGTTAAATCCCATCCTTATACAAGCTCAAGTGAGCTCGGATCAAGCCATGGAGGACGGACGATCTCCATCTCCCGCAGGCGAAGGAAGAGATGAATCATGGACCGTCCATCCCACATATTTTTTGATGGAAGGTCCTGATTAATCCACGTAGATCTATTGGTTTAATCCCTTTATAGCAGGGGGTTTAATCTCGACCGTCCAATCCTTGATCGGGCATCCCGGGGCAAAGCGCGTAGCACCACCGACTAACACGGCAGCCGATTTGATAGCTTAAATAACCAATCCCATCACGCCACGTGGAAAGTACGTGCCACGTTAGTAGCCCACGTAGCACCGATAAGATTAGTTATATAATTAGGTTTATTAATTACATAATAATCATAGAAACTTCATAAATTCATAACTAAATATATAAAAATCCAAAAAAAATACAAACTCAACTTCATTTTAAAGATAATTCAAAGGGGAATAATATAAAATTAAGTTTAATGGATCATGAATAGTAACCTTCATTCAATTTACATTTTATTGGAAATGTAATTAGGCTAATTACTTCTTAATTATTTCAGTAATTAATTCCAAACTCCTTAGGGTTAATTAGTGGGATGACCTCTGCCTCCCATGATTTTCTTAAAATTTATTATTGGATTAATTTAGGTAATTGCTTGTTTCATCTTTAATCACTCCCTTAATCAATTAAATGATTATTTAGCATATTAAATGGTGATAAATTCATTAATTAAGCTTGTTAATCATCTTGAAATAGTGAATGAACTTAGGGAATGAGATTAGGATTTGTTTTTCAAATCTTTTCCCCTAAGTTTATTTCATTTGGATAAAGACTTAATTAATTTGCAAATTGATTAATGAACTGATAACTTCATTAAATAGCTTGATTAACCAAACTTAAAGCCAAAAATAAATCCAAAAACTTAATCACTTAGTCAATCTTTTGTTGGGTAGATCCTTATGTGTTCAAGAGCCTAAGGTAAGCTTAAGGAAATCATAATCCAACCTACATGAGTAGGGTGGTTATGAAAGTACTTAATTAAACTCTTTAGCCTAATTAATCATTAATTGTGAGTCAATTGCATTAGGCCGCTTTCTTTCTTAGGAGCATTGCTGATTTAAATTCTATGAGGTTGCATATCTTATGTTAGCTCATAATTACTTGAATAGTTATGTTAAAGTGGTGTAGGTAAGGGGTAATTAATGGATTTAATTTACACCTTAGCCTAAATAAAACATAAAAATTGAATCATCTTAAAATTAAACTAAACTAATTCACACATGTGAGAAATGGGTTAGGGCCAGCAAACCCTTTTCACAAATCCTAAATCAAATCAAATTCAAAACTAAAACAAAAGTCCCTTTAAGCAACTTTGATTCATTTTGAATAATCTTATCTTATAGGATTGTCCTTAGGAATTAATTAGGGTGAATGAAGTCAAATGCTTACATCACTTTATTTCTTTCCAAGTGTGCTAAATGGTGTATGCCACATGAAATCATGCATTCATGCCTTTTAAAAAAAATCAAATTAAATGAAATATTTCCTTTATGTCAAATTGCATGCTTTGGCTAAAGTAAGAATATGAGTGGCTATTATCATTATTAAATCAAAACTATTTTCAAAATTCATAAATCAAAGATTATAAATAAAGATATGCTACTTATAAATACTTATGAGCTTGCATGTGATTATAAGTATAGATGTGTATTTGTGTTGTTTCCTCCTTTTCTTAACATGGATTTGATAGGATTTGTAGATATAGTTCATTTGAAAAAAATATAACACTTGCTTAAATCTATTCCTATGCATTTCCATGTTATGACTTAAGAAGGATCTTCACATTTACACATGTAAATTACACAACCAAATTAAACAAAAATCTTTTGCATGACTCTTCATCCATTTGCTTTCTTTTTGTACATGCACATGTATTTAAGAAAAGTGGTATATTATTCTGGACATCCCAGGGTTGCAAGGCTTTAAGTATCCCCAAGTAGGTCTAATATCTTACACCCCTAGTGTAGAAAATAATGGGATCGTACTCACTTATGTCTTTTATTCATGTAAATGTGCATTTGACTAATGGATAAAAGAAGACCTCTTTCTACTTAATAAAATCATGCATTCATGAAACATCCAAATTTTCTTAAACAGCATCTCTTTGCATTCATCATTAAAGTGTGCTAAGATTTTGCATTGCATGTATAGCTATGCTTAGGATTATTCATATACTTGGTATACATGGTGGAAAGAAATAAATAGTTGTGTTATGTGATAGTAATTCACCTTAATTAAGTCTAAGATGCATTTCTTATTGAATAGGTTTATTTAGAGCAAATATAAACTTAGGAATAATTAAAACACATAAAAAACATTCACTAAAAAAATTCACTAATGAATCTACCATAGAAATTACTTAAGGTAGGGATGAAAGAGGAGTTCTCTTCTCTTTTCTTCTCTTTACAACACTTAGTAATTAAATGTAGGTTCATTCAAACCAAATCAAACCATCAAATAAAATTGACAAATCAACTAAACTACTTAAAATGAAATCACCCTCTAAGTTGAATCCTTTCACTTAGAAAACTCCAACCTTAAAACCTAGCTAAGACATTCCACACAAGCCTTAAATGGCACACACATTAGGCAAAGTCACCATTTCTAGCTCTATATTAGAGCGATACATGGTTTAATGCTTGATTTTATTTTATGATGTAATGTTTTAGACTGGATGTTAGGGTGTATATGCGTAGACTGATGGTAGGATAATCTTAGCCTAATCATGTCTTCTACAAGGGATTGTGTTTAAGGGGCACTATAATAAAAATATTAAATACTTTTACTGCGTAGGTTGCTTACACCCCTAAGAATAATCCAAGATAGGTCAGATGGAGTTGATTACCCATGTGTGGGGTGCTAAGTATAATTTATTCATATAATTGCTTAGGATGTGTGGTGTGTTTAGCTAATCTCTATTTTGTAGGTTTTAGTTATATTTACTTTTCTCATTTTTATGTAATTTTTCCAATTAAGATTTGGAATAAATGTTATGGGGAAGTGGAGGTGAACATTGGTCATAAGACTATGTCTTATGTACCATGTGAAGCCTTTGGAGCAACAACATTCCAACCAAGCCAAAAGAAAGGAAAGAAGCAAATAAAACATGAAGAAAGAAGAAATGGAGAAATGAAGAATGAAGACCCCCATAACATAAATTTCTTCTAAATTATAATTATTCATTTATAATCCGAGTTGTATAAGGGTAGAGCTCAACTACCCATTTCTTTTTGGGTTTGTACGGTGAAACCCGACGACAAAGGCCTTTTATACTTTTGCATTAAGATTGCATGCTTTTCCTAGTTGCTTCATTGATTGATGAATGGCCTGGATATGATTAAGCTCTAAGAGAAAAATAAATTTTCTATCTAATTAATCAAACTAAAAATTAAAATTAAATAACTCATAACCTCACCCAAATCCTAGGACATAAATCAAGATAATAAAAGATTTAGCAACCCTTTAGCTCGATGTTGTATGTTTCACATCATGCATAAAATCATCTTGCTTCACTCTTGCTTATGGAGGGCTTCCACCTTTGCCAGAGAACAAAACACACCTCCTTCTTATTGATTTTGGCCCATAACCAATTTCTCATGCATTAAGCATATTAGTCCTATAGCCTATGTCAAATTAATTGTCCAAAAATGAAAACAAACTTAACAAAATTTGCATTAGATTAAGTCATGAGTTCATATCCTACATGATCTAGTCTCTTAGGCAGTGAGTTTAAGGACTTAATCTTCTTTCTAAATAAACAACAGCCTAGCTATCTTGCAAAAAAGCATATGACTTACTGTGGTGAAAATTTTTACTCTTCATCTAATCTTTCTGAGAGAGAAATAAATGAAGAAAAAAAATAAGACAAACACTTCTTGTGTTGGACACCACATAAATCCACAGATATTCTTATTAGGGTGATTGAGTACAGAATTGAGGAATGATGTACTATCTCAAAAAATAGAAGTCACCATCGTACAATAGACCTAATCACCTTAATAAGGACTACTAAGGGCTATGGGTCTTTGGAATGTACCAGAGATTCTTTCCCTACTTTACATGAAGAAGTAAATCAGGGTTTATTTTAAACTGGGTTCGTTAAGATCCCTATAGAGGCAAGCCCTAATAGTTAATTACATCCTAAGGAATGAGATTCCTTAAGAATACTCTTGATTAAGGTAAATGATTATTCTTTCCAAAGATTTCAAAGATAGGGCTATCAATCAATTGGTTTATTTTTAGAAGATCAAGTGGGATTGATCGAGATGAGGGAGTTATTATCGAAACTAAAGGATTGTAAGTAGAAGATTCTTTCGATACGAAGAAGCCTAGTAAGCATCCCAAACTATCTTATGGTTGGGCTTTACATTTTTTGAAATTAAAGTTATTTATTTATTTGAGTTAAATTTTTATTAAAAATCTATGGCTTGCAATTCCATAAGTGAGGATTTATGCTTATAGCCCACAAAGGGAAGTAGCAACCTCTAAACCTAAATCTAGGGAGCTTTGGTAAAGGCAGAAGCATGACCTAAATCTAAGGTAAAAATGGGTATTTGGTTTACCTCCATATGAGAGGATAAACTACCCGACTGTTGGACTTACAACCACCTGGGGGTGGCTGCCAACTAACTCCTACGATTTTAAATTTATGTATGCAAGTCATATGCTTTTGCAAGATAGTTAGGTTGGTGTTCATTTAGAAAGAGACTAAGTTCTTAAACACACTACCTAAGAGACTAGATCATGTATGGCATGATTAATGACTTAAATCTAATGCAAAAATTTATTATATTTTTTTTTTTTGGATAATTTATTTGATACAGCTATGGGATTCATATGACTAATGCATGAGAAATTAGATTATGGGTTAAAATCAGCAAGAAAGGAGGTGTGTTTCCACCATGGCTCTCAAAGGTCAAGCCAAGTTCCCTGGCAAAGGTGGAATCCCTCCATAACAAGAGTGAAACAAGATGCTTTTTATGCATGATGTGAAAACATACAACATCCAGCTAAGGGGTTAATAATTCTTTTATCTTGAATTATAACTTAGGTTTTATATGAGGTTATGAGTTATTTATTTTTAGTTTTGAGTTGATTAATTGGATAGAAAATTAATTTTTCTAAGAGCCTAAATTGCATCCAGGCCATTCATCAAAGCAAGAAAGAAACTAGGTAATGCACAAGCTAAACAAACATCAAATCAATTATAAAGCTAGTGCAAAAGAATAAGAGGCCTTTTGTGGTCGGGCTCCACTGCACAAACACGAAGACAAATTGGGTAGTCAAGCTCTACCCATATACAACCCAGTTTATGAATGAATTAATTACAATCAAGAAGGAATTCGTGATATTGGGGTCTTCATTCTTCATTTCTTCATTTCTTCTTTCTTCTTTCCTTTTTTTCTTTCTTCTTTCTTCTTTCTTCTTTTGGTTGGTTGGAATATAATTGCTCCAAAGGTTTCACATGGTACATAAGACATAGTCTTAGGACCAATGTTCATCTTAATCCCCCATAACATTCATTACAAATCCTAATTACAAAATTGCATAATAATGGAAAAGTAAATCTAATTAAAACCTATAAAATAGATATTAGCTAAACAAATCACACAATCTCAAGCATGTATATGAATAAATTGGACTTAGCACCCCATACATGGGTAACCAAGTCCACCTGGCCTATTTTGGATTATACTTAGGGGTATAAGCAACCTGCATAGCAAAAGTATTTATATTTTTATTACAGCGCCCCTTAAGCACAATCCTCTGCAGAAGATAATGGTTAGACTAAGTTCGCCCTACCATTCAGTCTACGCACATACACCCTAACATCTAGACTAAAACATTATATTATAAAATAAAATCAGACATCAAACCATGCGCCCTAACATAGGATTAGAAATGGTGACTTAGCCTAATGTGTGTGTCATTTAATATTTGTGTGGTATGTTTTAGCTAGGCTTTAAGGTTAGAGTTTTATAAGTGTAAGAGGTTCAACTTAGAGGTTGGTTTTATTTAAGTGATTTAGTTGATTTGGTTGATTTTATTTTATGATTTGATTTGGTTTGAATGAACCTACACTTAATTACTAAGTGTTGTAAAGAGAGGAAAAGAGAAGAGAACTTCTCTTTCCTCCCTACCTTAAAGTAATTTCTTAGGTAGATTCATTAGTAATTTTTCTTTAGTGAATGTTTTATTATGTATTTTAATTAGTCATAAGTTTAGATTTGCCCTAAATCAACCTATTCAAATAAGAAAGCCATTTTAGGATTAACTAAAGTGAATTACTATCACATAACACATCTATTTCTTTCCAACATGTGTAACATGCATATGGATGAACCCTAAGCAAATCTATACATTCAAATGGAAATGTTAGCACATCTTAATGATGGATGCTAAGAGATGTTTCTTAAGGAAATTTGGATGCTTCATGATGCATGATTTTGTTAAGTATAAAAGAGAGGGATTCTTTTATCCATTAATTAAATGCACATTTACATATATGAAAGACATAAGTGAGTACAGCACCATTATTTTCTACACCAAGGGTATAAGGTACAAGACCTTTTTAGGGCTACTTAAAGCCTCACAACCTCGGGATGTCCTGACTAATATACTACTTTTCTTAAATACATGTGCATGTACAAAAAGAAATGAATAGAAAGAGAATCATGGAAAAGATTTATGTTTATTTGTTTGATTTTTTGGTTGTTTAATTTATTTGTGCAAGTGTGAAGGTCCTTCTTCTATGATAACATAGGAATGAATAAAAATAGATTTAAGCAAGTGTTGTGTTCTTTTCAAATTAACTATACTCTTTGAAAATCCTATTCAAAATTATGTTAAAAGAGAAGAGAAGGAATGTCACATAATGCACATTTTATGTTATACTCACATGCAAGCTTATAAGAAATTATAAGTAGTATACCTTTCATTTGTAATCTTTGATTTATAGGTTTTGAAAATAATTTTGGATTTAGTAGTGATAATAGATAATCATATTCTTACTTTAGCAAAAACATGCAATTTGACATAAAGAAAATATTTAATTTTAATTAATTTTTTCAAAAGACATGAATGCATGATTTCATATGACATACAGCATTTAGCATGCTATGAAATAAATAAAGTGATGTAAGCATGTAACTTCATTCACCCTAAGTAATTCCTAAAGACAATCCTATGGAATAAGATCATTTAAAGTGAATCAAAGTTGTTTAGAGAAATATTATTTTAATTTTTGAGTTTGATTTGATTAGGAAATGTGAAAAGATTTGTTGGTCCTAACCCATTTCCCCCATGAGTGTATTTTTTATTTTAGTTTTTATAACCATTAAGTTGATTTTATGTTTTACTAACCCCACCTAGTGGGATTAAGGCTTGTTGTTGTTGTTGTTGTTGTTGTTGTTGTTGTTGTTGTTGTATGTTTTACTTAGGTTAAGGTGTGAATTAAGTTCATTAATTATCCCTTACATGCACCTCCTTAACATAATTAACCAATAAATTATGAGCCAACATATGATATGCAACCACATTGAAATTAAATCAGAAATGCACCTAAGAAAGAAAGGGGCCTAATGCAATTGGCTCACAATTATTGATTAATTAAGCTAAGGGGTTTCATTAAGTACAATCATAACCCCTCCCACACATGTGGATTAGATTTGATTTTCTTGAGCTTACTTAAGTTATTTAACACCTAAGTATCTACCCAAGAAAGGATTGATTAAGTTCAGATTGGTTTTGAAAATTTGATTAAGCTAATTAAGAAGATTATTAGTGGATTAACCATTAATTAGGTTTGAATTAAGGAAGAAAGGGGGTTTAGGGAATCGCTTCAAAAAAATATCCCAAAATTATTCCATAAACCTCTTGATCCCTTAAATAATGTTTAATTACCTCAATTAAATGATTAAACCACTGTTCACATGCTTAATTACCCTTAATTTTATTAAGAGAGTGATTAAAGATTCATTAATTGATTTTCCTAATTAACCCATTAATAAATTCCAAGAAAATTAGGAGAGGTAGAGGTCATCCTACTAAATATGTCAAAGAAGTTTGAATTTAATTAATTAAATGATTAGAGAGTAATTAGGGTTATTAAGATTTTAAATAAATCTTAATTAAGGAAGATTCACTATTCAAAATCAATTACAAAAAATTTTATATTATTTCTCACTGAATTATCTTTAAAATGAGCCCTCATTTATATTTTTATTATTTTTCTAAATTTAATTATGAATATTTGAAGTTTCTGTGATTAAGGAATAATTAAATAGCCCTAATTATATAACTAATCTTGTCGGTGCCACATGGACCACTGACACGGTGCATGCTTTCTGTGTAGCATGGCGGAATTCATTATTTAAGTTGTTAAATCGGCTACATAGTCAGTCGGCGGCGCTACGCATTTTCTCCTTAGACCGTCTGATCAAAGATCGGATGGTCAGGATCAAACCTGTGGATCTAAAGGGATTAAAATATGGGATCTAATCAAATTAATCAGGATCGTCCATCCAAAACATGCGGGATGGACGGTCCAAGATTCATCCCTGTCCTCGCCTGTGGGAGATTGAGGTCGTCCATCCTCCAAGGCTTGATCCGAGCTCACTTGAGCTCAGATTGAGTAGGGATTCAACCCACACAATCAAGAGGCAATAAGGAAGACATCCAACAGTTAAATTTACTTGGGATGAAAGTTCCCTTCACAAAAGACCAAAGAAAATCTAGCCTAAGCTCAATTTTGAGGCATACATCGCCAGAGGCTATCACCGGCATTCCCAAATGTTGAAGTAGCTTCATCTAGTGGAGACTATGCTATGTTGAAGGTTTGAAGGCTTGAGGTGGAGTGGATCTTCCTATTGGCCAGACTCCTCTTCAAAGGCTTGCAACATTGGTCTAGCTCCTCCTTCCCGTGGCTTGATTATTTGGGATTTGATTTGGGTGAGCTTGATTGGGTCCTCTGATGGTACTTGCAAGAGGAATTAGAGTTTGGTAGTGAATTGAGCAAAGTGAAATTTCTTTCTACCTCCCCTGTTTATGGCTTAAGGAAACCGAGAATGGAAAATTGGGAAAAGCTTGGGGATTGCTTGAGAGAGCTTGGGGAGCTTGCCTTAGATCTTTCTAGTTCAATCGAGTGTAAGTGATGTGAAAAGAAATGAAATTAGGGGGAGTGTATCTCCCCCTGCAATGATCGGATGTTCGTGAGCTATCCTTCCATTTTGAACAAATTGATCACATAGAATGGGCTTGTTAGGCAGAGGAGAGTAGTGGAGGAGTTGCTCATGTGATAAATGAGTGTAGGATGATTCCATGTGGAGAATTTTCCATTGGGTGGTCAGTTTTGGCTTTGGGTTGGGTTTGGCTGACCCAAACCCATTGGGTCATGTGCACCACCCTCATCAGTGTCCATTTAGTCTGCTAAGAGGGTGCCAAGTGGACATGAAAAGAATTTGACCAAATTCTAAGTGAAATTGGTCATATGTTACCCCTTGACCTAGGGGTAAAATGGTCATTTGGCTTTAATTTCAGCTTGGGCAGGTTTAGAATAGTTTAAAATTGGGTTGGTTTAAATTTCAAGAAATTTGGAGTTAATTTGATATCATTTGGCTCATGTTGACCCATTTAGGTCAAAATGAGTCAACTTTGGTCAAGTTGACCAATTGGTCAAATTAGGTCAAACCAAGGGTTGGGTCAAGTTCATATGACTATTTGAAATGTTTTGGTATCATTGGTTTGGTTTAATTTGGTTTATATTTGGTTTTGGTTCATTTTATTTCATTTAGGTCAAATGAGTCAAGTTTACCAATTTAACTTATTTGGCCCAATTAGGTTAGGCCATGGGTTGGTTTAGGTTTGGTTGGTCATTTGAAATATTTTTCAAGCTTTGGTTTCAATCAATTTTGGTTTTATTTGATTTTGTCTTGATTTGACCTTTTAAGTGAAGTTAGGTTCATGGTCAATTGGATTAGGTTGGGTCTAGTTGACCAATTGAGGCTTTGGTCAAGTTCAACAAGTGATTTAGAATGAATTTGACTCATTAGTTGCAATTGATTTGGCTTAGATCAAGATTTGATCTATTTTGACTTTTTAGGTCAAGTTGGGTCAACTTGGGTCAAGTGGCCAATTAGGCTAGCTTTGGCTCACATGATGACTTGGTTAAGTCTAATCATTGATTATGAATTGATTTTGATCAATGGTTTCAATCAATTTGGCTTATGGTGGATTTTAGCTAGTTTGGGTTTCATCTTGGTCAAATGTTGACTTGGTCAAAGGCTAGGTTTGACTTGGTTTTACCTAATTTGAGTGATTGATCATCTTATCCTAATTGTTGCTCACAATGTGAGGCTTAGATGGGCTTAGTTCAATCCAATTTGGGTATGATTAGAATTTGGCTCAAAAAAGTACTTTAGGTCACTTTGGGTCAAGTGAGCCTAAGTGGGTCAATTAGCTTGATCAATGCTTGATTCAAGTTTGATTAAACTCACATATGGACTAATGATTGAAATATAAATCCATTTGCAAGTTTTTTGGAGTCAAATGAGTTTTGATTCATTTGACAATTTCAAGCTCAAAGGATGAACATGGGTTTGATTTTTGACTTTAGTTTTGGTTTGATTGATTGAAGTTTGTGTTTATATTTGGTTTCATGATTGAAGGATTGATTGAATCATGAAGAAAAATCAAGGGTTTGAATTGATTTGAGGTTGATTTGGCTAAGTTAAAGAATTTGACTTGAAAGGGTATAGGTTGGTTTTGGTTAGATTTGGATTTGAGTTTTGAATTTGATTTTGGTTTGAAGTTGATTTGAATTTATATTTCATTTATATTTGTGAATTTAAATGAGAATATAAATGGGTTATGAGAAAATCTTTTGAATTTGGAATGAGTTGGATTTGATTTGGCTAAGTCCATAAGATAAAATCAAAGGGCTTAGGAAAGATTTTTGGATTTGGAATTCTATCATGGGTTTCAATCATTTGGAATTGATTCATGATTTGAGAAAATCCATTGGGATTGATTTAAGGTTTGAGAAAATCAATTAAGTTGGAATTGATTTGAGATTTGATTTGGAATTGAAGTTGATTTTAATTTGAAGCTTAAAGATGATTTGAAGGAAGGAAGTCAGGATTTGGTTCAAGAAATAGGGTAGGCAAGTTTTTCTAACACCCCTAAGGCATGACCTATTCCTATGGCTAACTCTTCTAAGTCTCTAGGATTAGGTTGAGTGTTCACCTAATCACTAGAAGTATCTTAAGACTAAGGAACTCTTAGTGTCTAAGAGAAGTCTTATGTCTAAGATGGAGAGGTTGAGAGCTCATTCTAAAAATGAGGTCAAAACTTGCCTACATGTATTTGAAAAAGTAGGAGGAGTTAGTTGGTGGCCGCCCCCAGGCAGTTGTAAGTCTAACAGTCGAGTGGTTTATCCTCTCTTGTGAAGATAAATCATATACTCATTTACGCCTTAGATTTAGGTTGTGCTTTGGCCCTCACCAAAGCTCCCTAGATTTAGGATTTGATGTTGTTGTTTCTTTTTGCGGGCTACAAGTATAAATCCTCACCTCTTAGACATTTTCACAATCTTATATTGAGGAATTATAAGTCCTAGATTTCTAATAAAGATTCAATTCAAATATATAATTCTCTTCAATTTTAAAAATATAAAGCCCAACCATAGGATAGTTTGGGATGCTCGTTAGGTTTCCTAGCATCATGAGCATCCCCTACTTATCTCCCTTTGGTCTCGATAATAACTCCCTCCTTTTGATCAATCTCATTTGATCTTCCAAAAATAACCAATTGATTGATAATCCTATCTTTGAAATCTTTGGAGACAATGATCATTTACCTTAATCGAGAGTATTCTTAAAGAATCTCATTCCTTAGGATATAATTAACTATAGGGGCTTGCCTCCATAAAAAACTTAACGAACTCAGTTTAAAATAAACCCTACCTTACTTTTTCATGTAAAGTAGGGGGAGAATCTCGTACATAAAGACCCATCGCCTTGGGGAGTCCTTAGTGACAGTCTATGTAGGATGGGGACTTCTATCTTTGAGATAGTACACTATTTTTTAATATCGTATACGATCACCCTAATAAGAACATCTGCAGATCTACGTGGTGTCCAATCAAAGTGTATTTTTATTTTAAATTTTTTTTCTCAAGGATAGATGAAGATAAAAATTCACCCACAAAGAGATATGCTCATGACTACTCATCAGTGGAGTGGTGTCATTGGGGAGATCCATTGCTACAGGAACTACAAAATAGTCCCCTTCGCCCTCTGCAACTATCGCTGTCACTAGCTCTGATGGTGGTGGTGGTGGTGCGACCACGATGCTACAGGGTTGCCATCCTGCTTAACCATAGCTGAGGTAGAGAGTCGAGCAGGGGAGCTCGATCTCATCTCAACAAGTGGGATGGAAGGAGCGGGATCCCTTGGTCGTAACCGGATCACCAAAGGGGAAGGTCTCTCCTAGATGGGGGCTTCTGAATCTTGGAGGGAGTGGTGGAAGCTGTGAGTTGTACGGGTGATGGTGGATGACGAGGGGAGCGATGTGAAGGAAACATCGACTGCCCCTCAATGGGAGATCTCTGCCTACAATGTGTAGCGTCGGTAAGAACAATCCTATTTGAATGATTGGCCCTAATGGGGAGACGATCAGGAAAATCCATCAAATTGGAGGTTGCCAACTGCCTGGCATACCTCCATCCCTCTTTCCTACCTTCCTGAACAGATGCTCGAGCCTCCACGGCTCTATCTCAATGGATCTGACCCCTAACACTTCTAGGGATCACCAATCATAAATCAAACAAGTACTGACTCCAATCGTAGATGCTCACCGAGGGCATGAGGAAAATCCTAAGTCTGACATAGGGACTTCTATATTCCTTATCAGGTGTCTCATAGTATGTTGATGGTAGAGGAGAAGTAGCAATCCTCCAGTAATCTTCCCTCTATCTGAGGCTGAAAGGGGTGGAACTTATTGCTGGTCAGAAGTAGAGAGACCTCACAGGGAGAACCCTCCTTGGCTACATGGGATGCAACGTCAAGCTCTCTAGCTACTCGCTCGTGCTCCCACTTAATCTTTTGATTTTTATTATGGTGCAAAGTATGAGTGAACAAGGTAGAGTGGAAACTAGTACCTACCTCAAAAGTGGAGGAGACAATCTCAGAGGCTAATATAGCCTTCCCCTTCAGGGTGACCGATGAGGAGGTGGTAGATCTTTATAGCAATGGTAAGGATAACTGGACGGGCAGGTGCTAAACCTATCACAAAATGGGGTGTGGGAACCACTACAGCCTTCCTCTTCAACAGAGGGTACTCAGAATCAGAGTGCATGTCAATGCGGATGACTGGCTTCTACCCAGCCACCTCATCCCAACTGACAGTGGTGAGGGTCACCCCCTCACAGGTAACATGTGCTCATCGAATCCTCGACTGAAGAAAACCAGGTGGGTGGAGTTAGTCTCAGGGAGAATGGCCCGATCCAAGGCCAAATCCATCCCAAACGGAAAGGTAAAGATGAACTTCTAGGAGGCCATGTGTACTTACTATGAAAATAAAATGCATTGTATCTCTGCATGTGTTAAAATGTAACTTGAGTCAGATTTTTACTTTAATACTTGTCCCAAAAGAGTAATATAGATTTGGAGTTTTGAACCCACACTCAACAATTCAAAAATGCTAAGTGGGGTTCATTGGAGAGATTTTGAAATTGAGGAGAGTCTTTGCCATTTGATCTTGATTTTAGAACCCATACTCAACAAATTTAGGTAGGTTGGGTGGGGTTCGTAAATGTGAGGAGAGATTTTTGGAGATATTTATATTTTGTGTATCATGTTTGAAAATGTTGATGATGTGAAAGAACCTCTACTTAGCAAATTTGAGCCTGCTAAGAAGAGGTTGTGATTGTGTGTTTTTTAAAAAATTTTGTAGAATGTCTTTGCTTATGATGAGTGAAATGTTGATTTGAAAATGGGGCTTCTTACTTAACAAATTTGATATGTCAAGTAGAAGCCACATGTGTTTGATTTATGTTTCAAAATGGGACTTTCACTTAACAAATTTGGTATATTAAATGAAAGCCAAGTGTGATTGATATATATTTTGCTTTTCTTTGAAAATGAGACTCTCACTTAATAAATTTGGTATGTTAAGTGAAATTCCAAATGTGATTTATATACATTTTGCTTTTCTTTGAAAATGGGACTCTCACTTAACAAATTTTATATGTTAAGTGAAAGTCCAAATATGATATGATTTGACAAATCAGACTCTTACTTAACAAATTTGGTATGTTAAGCAGGAATCAAATGTGTATTGAGAATGAGACTCTCACTTAACAAATTTGGTATGTTAAGTGAAAGTCAAATGTTATTGATATATGTTTTCAAAATGGGACTCCCACTTAATAAATTTGATATGTTAAGTGGAGATCAAATGTGACATGAAATGAGACCCTCACTTAACAAATTTGGTGTGTTAAGTGGGGAGTCAAATATGTCATGAAAATGAGATTCTTACTTAACAAATTTGATATGTTAAGTGGAATCAAATATGATTTATGAAAATAAGACTCTCACTTAGCAAGTTTGATATGTTAAGTGAAAGTTAAATGTGTCATGAAAATGAGATTCTTACTTAATAATTTTAATATGTTAAGTGAGAATCAAATGTATATGAAAGTGAGATTCTCACTTAACAATTTTGATATGTTAAGTGTAATCAAACATAACATGAAAATAAGATTCTCACATAACAACTCCAATATGCTAAGTGGGAATCAAATGTGACATGATAATAAAATTCTTACTTAACAACCTTGACATGTTAAGTGGGAATCAAATGCATATGAAAATGAGATTCTCACTTAACAACTTTGAAAAATATGATTTATGAAAATAAGACTCTCACTTAGCAAGTTTGATATGTTAATTGAAAGTCAAATGTGTCATGAAAATGAGATTCTCACTTAATAATTTTAATGTGTTAAGTGGGAATCAAATGTATATGAAAGTGACATTCTCACTTAACAATTTTGATATGTTAAGTGTAATCAAACATAACATGAAAATAAGATTCTCAAATAACAACTCCAATATGCTAAGTGGGAACCAAATGTATTTGATGTGCTCTCTTTCTTTTTTGGAAAGAGAGGGGAATTCTTTGTTTGACAAATGTGGCATGTCAAATAAGATTCCAAAATAGAGATGAAATTTATTTAACAAATCTTAAGTATGTTAAATAGATTTTAATGATATGTTTTGATGCCATGTATATGATTTCTTGATTTTGAAAAGAGAGAAACTTCAACTCTGGCATATGTGAAATATGTTGAGTGGAGTTTTAATTTTATGTTAAGATTTGAAAATAGAATCTTCATTCAACAAATTTGAGTATGTTGAATGAAGGTGGCTATTTTTAAAAAAAAGTGCTTTTGGAAAGTGTCATTTTGTGAAATAATTTACTTTATTAAATTTTATGATGAACCTTGAATCACCAAGCTAGTGGTAAGGAGGTTCTAGATTTTTATTATCTCTCTCATCATTGATAAAATAAATTTTTCACCTATTGGGGAGCCCAATAGGGGTTTCAAGACCTACACGGAGTGAGGTCCTAAAACATAAAAGATGTTGGCTAACTTTGCTTAATAATGAAATAAGCTAAGTGTCAACGGAAGAAAAGATAGTCTCAGACTCACATAAAATGCAAGTCCACTATCGATGCTTGGAGACAACAATCATCTACTAGAGATGGAGAGAGGAACCATCCCCAGCAAAGTCGTCAAAAAAATTTGTGGTATTTATTTTTGATTCAATGTGTGTGGGGGGACACAACGCAGATCTAAGGGTGTACTTATTAAGCTAATCAGGTATGACATTGAGTAATAGTGTACTATATCGAAAGATAGAAGTCACTACCCTATAATGGACCTAATCACCTAATAATGACTCTTAAGGCATGATGTGTCTTCAAATATACTAGAGATTTTTCCCCTACTTTACATGGATGAATAAAGTAGGGTTTATTTAAACTGGGTTTTAAAGTTCCCTATGGGGACAAGCCCCCATAGTTAATTACATCTTAAGAAAAGTGAATCCCTTAAGAATACTCTCGATTAAAGTAGGCGATTATTGTCTCCAAAAAATTGAAAGATAGGATTATCAATAAATTGGTTGTGTTTAGAAATTTAAGTGGGACAGATCAAAAAGGGAAGAGTTATTATCGAAACCAAAGGAGATGAGTAGGGAGCACTCATGATACTAGGAAGCCTAGTGAACACTCCAATCTATCCTATGGTTGGACTTTATATATTTGAAATTGATGAGATTTAATTATTTGAGTTGAAATTTTTTTAGATTGCTAGGGCTTATAATCCATCAACACAATATTATGAAAATACCTGAGAGGTGAGAATTTATGCTTGTAGCCCGTAGAAAATAGCAACCTCAGATCCTAAATTTAAGGAGCTTTGGCGAGGGCCAAAGCACGACCTAAATCTAAGGTGAAAGTGGGCATATGATTTACCTCTACAAGAGAGAGTGAACTACCTGATCGTTGGACTTATTACTGTCTGGAGTGGCTGCCAAGTAACTCCTCCTACGCTTTAAATTCATATAGAAAAGTCATATGCTTTTGTAAGATAACTAAGTTGTTATCATTTAGAAAAGAAACTAAGTCTTTAAGCCCACTCCTTAAGAGACTTGAGCATGAGGGGTATGAATAATGACTTAGTCTAATGCACATTTTTATCAAATTTCATTTAATTTGGGACTCTTTATTTTAACACAGGTTATAGGATTTTGTATGCCTAAATGCATGAAAAGTTGATTATGAGCCAAATTAAAAGGGAAAGAGGTGTTCTTCCATCATAGGCTCTCAAAGGTTAAGCCCTTACTATCTGGCAAAAGATGGAAGCCCTCCCTTAATAAGAGTGAAATAAGATAATTATGCATGATATTAAATATACAACATCCAGCTAAGGGGTTGCTAAATATTTTATTATCTTGATTTAATGCATAAGCTTTTATATGAGGTTATGAGTTATTTTAGAGGTTTAGTTATGAGTTGTTAGTTTGGGTAGAAAAATTAATTTTTATCATAAGAGCCTAATCGCATCCATGCCATATAACAATCACCAATCATAAACAAACTATCAAAATGCATGCTTTTTCTAATGTACAAGCTAAATAAAATATCAAATAATTTTATAAAGCTATTGCAAAAGATTAAAAGGTTGATGTGGTCGGATACCGGCATACAACCCGAAAAGTAACGTGAGTAGCCGAGCTCTATCCTTATACAACCCAGATTACAATAGAATAATTATAATTACAAATGATGAATGTTATGAGGATCTTCATTCTTCATTCTTCATTCTTCATCTCTTCATCTTATATTTCTTCATTTGATTTGTTCCATTTCTTTCTTCCTTTTGGCTTGATTTGGATGTGCTTGCTCTAAAGGCATCACATGGTATATAAGACTTGGTCTTATAACTAATGCTCATTCTAATCTCTCAAAACACTTATCCTAATCCTAATACAAAATTACATTAAAAGAAGGAAATAAATCTAGCTACACCTGCAAAATAAATGTTAGCTAACCACTTCATACAACCTAAGAAGTTATATGAATAATTTGGACTTAGTAACCCACACATGGGTAACCACATATCCTAACTTGGATTATGCTTAGGGGCATAAGCAACCTGCACAGCAAAAAGCATTTATATTTTTATTATAGCAGCCCCTTAAGTAAAACCCCCTACAGAAAGCATGATTAGGTTAGTATCAGCCTAACATCCAAACTACACCCTAACATCCAGTCTATAATAATACGTCATAAAATAAGCATACATCAAATCATGCACCGCCCTAACATAAAGATAAAAGTTCTGACTTGATCTAATGTGTGTGCATTAAAGCTTGTGTGATATGTCCTAACTAGGCTTTAGAGTTATAATTTGCTAAGTGTGAGGGATTTAATTTATAAAGGGTTGATTTCTCTTGACGTGATTTAATTGATTTGAAGATTTTACTTAGTATTTTATTTTGTTTCATATGGCCTACACTTAACAACAAAGTGTTATAAAGAGAAAAAAGAGAGGGAACCTCTCTTTCATCTCTGCCTTAAGTCACTTCTAAAGCAAGTTAATTAATCAATTTCTTTTAGTGAATGGCTTATTATATATTTTAATCATTCCTAAGTTTAGGTTCACTCTAAATGACCTTATTCAATAAGAAATGTATCTTAAGATTAATTAGAATGAATTACTATCACATAACACATATTTATTCATTTCTTTTCATCATGTATATCATGCATAAGATTAAATCTTAAACATACCTATACATACAATATATGTCTTAACACACTTAAACGATGAATGCAAAGAAGTGTATTTAGAATTTAAATATTTTATTTGATTGAATTATGAATGCATGTCTTTTTAATAGAAAGAGGGATTTTTCATCCATTAACTAAGTACACATTCACATGTATAAAAGTTTTAAGTGAGTACGTCACTATTATTCTATACCAGGGGTATAAGGTACAAGACCTACTTAAGGCTACTTAAATTCTCGCAGCCCCGAGATGTCTAAACTAAATTACGACTTTTCTTATGTACATATAGATGTATAAGCAACTATAAGAATAGAAAAACTCATGCAAAAGTTGTATTTGATTTATGATTCTTATTCATTGGCCATATCATACATTCATATGTACATGAGTTTTAAGTGAGTACGGTGCCATTGTTCTACACCAAGGGCATAAGGTATAAGACCTACTTAAGGTTACTTAAAGCCTCGCAACCCTAGGATTTCCAAACTAATATATCACTTTTCTCAGATACATGTGAATGTACAAAAAGAACCACAAGAATGAGAAGTTATGCAATAAGTCATATTTGATTTGATTATATGATTTACATATGTGATATGAGATTCTTCCTAAGTCTTAGCATGGAGATGAATAGGAGTAGATTTAGACAAATGTTGTGTTCTTTTCAGATGAACTATACATTTATAAATCCCATGCAAATCCATATAAGGTAAGGAAAGAGAGCTTCATATTGCATATCTTATATTATCAACACATACAAACTTATAGATATTTGTAATTAACATCACTCCATATATTATAATTGATTTATGTTCTTTTTAAGATAACTTTTGATTTAATAGTAATAATAGCCACACCTATTTTTAATTTAAATCAATATATACAATTTGACATAAAAGAAACCATTTCATTTAGTTAATTTTAAAAGAAATGAATGCATGATTACAAATGGCAAATAACATTTAGTATGATTAGAAAGAAATAAAAGAACATAAGCACATGATCTCATTCACTCCGATTAATTCCTGAGGACAACCATATTAAATAAGGTTATTTAAAACAAACCATAGTTCTTTAATGACATTTTTAATTTTGAGTTTGATTTGATTTAAAAAATGAAAGAGATTTGCTAATCCAAATCTCATTCCCCATGTGTTAGTTAATTTGGTTTAATGAAGAAGTTAAGTTTTGATTTTAATTTAAGGTTAGTGTATGAATTAAGCTAATTAATTAACCCTCACCTACATCACCTTAAGTTAATTAACTGATTAATAATGAGCCAACATGATATGCAACTACATGAAAAATAAAATTGCAATGATCCTAAGAAATGAAAGGTCCTAATGCAATTAGCTCATGATTAATAGTTAATTAGGTTTAAGGGATCTCACTTAACTACTTTTATGATTTTCTCACATGTGTGAGCTAACTATAATTTCATTATCTCCCACTTTGGGTTATTGAACACCCAAAGAACTACCCAAGATTAATTAGAGGTTGCTTAGGTGTGAAGTGAATTTTAGATTGAGTTAATCAAGCTTATTAATTAATTGATTGAATCCTTTGATTATATTTTGATTAAAATGATGAAATTAACTTAGGAAAAAGGATCAAGGACAATGCCTCAATCCTTAACCCCTAAGTCACTTCAAACACTCAATTAGGCTCTGATTTTTATCTTGAAGATTAATTAATTAAGCAATTAATTACCTCATTAATCATTAACTAATCAAATTCCAAAAAGGGAAGAAAGCTTAAGAAATAAATTAGAAAAAGTATCACAACCACATTCTCTAAGCTCCTTTACTGTTCAACAGAGGTAATTAGGTTTAAATAATTAATTAAATCACTATTCATTCACTAATTATCATTAATTAAATTAAGAAAGTGATTAAATCTTAATCAATTAATTTCTTAAATTAAGCAACCAATAAAATCCCTGAAAAATGGGGGAGGCAGAGGTCATCTCCCCAAACATCCATAGAAAGTTGGAAATTAATTGGGTGATTAATTAAGGAATAATTAAGCTAATTAGACTTCTAATTAAATTTTAATTAAGCTAAAATCAATATTCAAAATCAATTAATAATAATTTTTCTAGATTCTACTCTAAAATGTCTTTAAAATGAGCCCAAGTTTGTATTTTTTGGATTTTTTAAGATTAGTTATGATTTTTAGAAGTTTCAGGCTTAAAATGGATTAATTAGGCCTAATTGATGCCTTAATCCCATCGGGCCATGTGGCGGCTGACACGGCGTGCTTTTCACGTGGCGCGATGGGATGGCTACTTAAGTTGTCACATTCGAAGGCTAACTTGGATGGCGACGGACGCGGTAACACAATTAAACGTGTGATTTTGAAGGGGAAAAGAGAGGTTCTACACGTGATCAAATCAGGACTGTCCATCCCGATCACATGGAATGGATGGTCCGTGATCTGTCTCTTCCCAAGCGGCAAACAATGGATACCATCCATCGATTATCGCTCGATCTGAGCTCACCCGAGCTAGGATGGAAATGAAAATTATCCCACACCTTCGGGGAAGCAAAATAAAGAAATCTAACGGTGGAAATCGCATGACATAGAATTTTCTTTCACTAAAGACCAACATATTTTCATTCAAGGATCGGTTTTAATGGCATACCTCACCGGAGCTTGTGATCCAATGATTGAAGAACCTTCGTTTGGTAGAAACGAAGCTCTGTTGAGCCGCATGAGCCTTGATTTGGTGTAGTTTGCTCGAAAGACCAATCCACAACACGTAGGTAATAGGTCTTGATCGAACTTCACCCTCTAGCCATCGGGAAGCTTGGGGGATGATTCATTCTCGCTTGTTTGGCTCCAAGGATGGTGTGTACAAAGTTAATTGCACTTTGGTGGAGGTTTGAGCAAATGGCATTCAAATTGAGGCTCCCCTATTTCAGTTTCATGTAAAACTGAGAGTAGGGATTTTGGGGAGCTCGGGAAGCCATGGAAATTGCTCTCTTTCCTTAACTGTTAGGGTTTAATCGAGTACGTGTCTTTGAGTTTGAGTGAGAATGAGGGGGGTATACCCCCTCCTTCCTTGGCTTGGACAGTGGTGATGGTTTCGGCTTGGTGGATTAATGGCTGAGATGGGGAGCTCAATTTGGGCAAGGAATCACTCCATTTGGCCTCACAAGACTGGAGGAAGGGTGGGAGGTGGCTGCCATGGGAGTAGTGGGTGTCCTTAGTGGTTTGAAATGCTCCAATGGGAATGGAGAGATGATTTCACCTCCCCATGAGTCATGGTCGACCCAACCACCTATGGGTCAGGTCAGCCATGGTTCATAGTGTCTAAGTGGAACTATGAATGGGTGCCAAGTGGCCAAGAGGAGGAAATGACCAAATATGCATGTGTCTTATCTCATGGGATGCCCTAGACCCAAGGGAAAAGTGGTCATTTGGCTATGGGTTTGATTTGGGCAGATTTGGGATGGATCAAAAGTGGGTTAGCCAAAATTTCAAGTGGTTTGATTTGTCTTGATTTGACCTTTTTAGGTCAAATTGGGTTCGGTTGGGTCAAGTTGACCAATTAGTTAAATTGGGTCAAACCAAGGGTTGTGTCAAGTTCACATGACCAATTGGAGTGTATTAGTGTCATTGGTTTGATTTAATTTGCTTTGGATTTGATTATGGCTCATTTGGATTCATATAGGTCAAATGAGTCAAATTGACTAATTTGACCAAATTGAGTTGGGGTAGGTATTGAGTCAAGTTCAATTGGATAATTGAAAATGATTGTAGGCTTTGGTTTGGTTTAATTTAGATTTAATTTGAATTTTAGCTAATTTGACCCTTTAGGTCAATTTGGGCTAGGTTGGGTCAAGTTGACCAATTGGTCAACTTGGGCTCAATTATGGCTTTGGTCAAGTTCAATAAGTGATTTGAAATGAACTTGAGCCATTGGTTGCAATTAATTTGGATCAAATATGATTTGACCCATTTTGGCTTTTTAGGCCAATTTGGGTCAACTTAGGTCAAATGGTCAATTAGGCTTGGTTTGGCTCAAGTGAAGGTTTAGTCATGTTCAATCATTGATTATGAGTTGGTTTGAATTAATGGTTTTAATCAATTTGGCATATGGTGGATTTTGGCTAGTTTGGGTTTCATTTGGGCTAAATGTTGACTTGGTCAAAGGCTAGGTTTGACTTGGTTTGACCCAATTTAAGGCAATTAATCACCATAGGGTGGTTGTTGGTTATGTTGTGAGATTTAGAAGGGCTTAGTTCAATCTAATTTGGGTTGGGTTAAAATTTGGCTCAAAAAATGTTCCTTTAGGCTACTTTGGGTCAATTGGCTTGATTCAAGTTTAGTTGAACTCACACATGAGCCTAGGATTAAAATATAAATCCGATTACAAGTGGTTTGGAGCCAAATGGGTTTTGATTCATATGACAATTTCAAGCCAAAAGGATCAACATGGACTTGACTTGGGTTGACATGGGTTTGGTTTGATAATGGTGGTTTATATTTATATTTGAGTCAATGATTGTAGGAATGATTGAATCATGAATAAATCTATGAGTTTTGAATTGATTTGGGTATCATTTAGCCAAGTTCAAGAATTTGGCTAAAAGGGCTAAAATTGAGAATTTGATTTGATTTGGATTTGGTTTTGGTCATTTGAACTTATATTTCATTTATATTTGTAAATATAAATGGTTCATGAGAAAATCACTTGTGTTTGGAGTGATTTGAAAGCAAATTTGATTAATCCTATGGAGGTGGGCCCATAAGGCTTAAGAAGGGGTCTTGACTTGGGAATTGATTTGATTTAATTTATTTTGATTTGATTTGAATGGTTTGAATTTGGATTTCATTTATATTTGTGAATATAAATAAATGAATAATTGATTTATGAAGAAATCAACCAAATTTGGGTTGGCTAAGCATATGAAAGTGGTTCATATAACTTAAGAAGAGATTTTGGAGTTTGGATTTAATCATGGACTTCAATCATTTGATAGTTGGATTTGATTTTGGAATTTGGATATGAATTTGAGGTTTGGTTTGGAAGAAGGAAGCAAGGACTGGGTTTAGGCTATAGGGTAGGCAAGTCCTCCTAAATCCCTAAGGAACAACCTACTCCTATGGCTAACTATTCTAAGTCTATAGGGTTAGGTTAAGTATTCACCTAATCATTAGAAGTGTCTTAAAGCTAAGAAACTCTTAGTGTCTATAAGAGTCCTAGAGCTATAATGAGAAAGTTGAGAGCTCACTTCAAAAGTGAGGTCAACAATGAGTCAGAAGTTTATCTTTTCTCTTCGTGTTTTAAAATCCTTCATTAAAGAAGGAGTCTCCACCACATTGAATTTGAAAGTTTACTCTTGAGGCTTCAAAAGATAACAATAAAGAGAAAATGCAATAGATTTTTGAATACTATACTCCAACTAATTTGGATATTTTTAAAACCACCTTACATTAAATCTCAAAGCAATGTTACATATCATCAAATGGGGAAAATTATGATTAGTTGGCTAATAAGGTCCTTTCATTAAATATACTCTACGTATTTTTTTTCATCATTAATATATAATTCTAAATTGAAGGTTGAAGTCTAGGGTCAGCTGGAAGATTATCAAAATTATCATATCAATCTCTACCCATTTTTCTTCTTAAAAAAATAACTCATTTACTAAATCCTATAAATGAGGCCAAAAAATCAAGAATCCTTAATCTAATAAGTCTAATGTAAATTAAACAAATACATGTGATAAATAATATATCTTTTAAATCCTAATTACTCAATGCCAACTAATAACTAACTATAAATAAACAAGAAAATAAATCAAAATAAAAGCATACTTTTGGCCATTTTGAAAATAAAATTAAGAATTTGAAACATAAATTTAATCAATCTATATTGATCCTTAACCTATTTTTCACCAAACTTTCTTTAGAGCACACACATTTGAAACACTTGAAAGCCAATATTTCATACACCTTTCACACTTGGAAATCAATTCATTTTAAAGATTATACTTTAAAAAAAAGCACACATTTGATCATTTTTTTTAAAACAAAAGCAAATCATTAATAATTTAAAAAAAGGCACACCTTCATTTTTTTTTTTTTTGAAAGTAAAGATAAATCTTCTGCAATTTAAAAGGAATACACAGTTTCAGCTATTTTTTTTTTAAAACAAAGACAAATCATCAACAATTTTAAAAAAAAAGGTACACCTTTGGCCTTTCTTGAAAATAAAGCCAAATCATCAATAATTTAAGAAAAAATTCATACTTTAAGCATTTTTTGAAATAAAGAATTATTTATGTATTTTAACTGTTTGTGAAGAAAGTTTCACTGAAGGATATTTTTGAATACTTTATTCGTCTAATTTTGAAAGCTCTATTCCCCATCTCGTGCTTCAATTTAAGTATATCTAGTAAATTTCTTTTTCAACAGGATGTAATATCTATCTTAGAGTGTGTTTGTGATAACTTTTTGGCTTCTTTGCTTTTTAAAAATAGCCAGAAAGCAACCATAGTTGCGTTTAATTATCAATGTTTTTGCTACTTTTCAGAAAGTTGTGATGAAAAGTTGGTTTTGAGAACGAGAGCTATTAGAATATGATGGTTGTCAGAACGTTGTTGTTTGAATTTTTTAAAAAAATATATATATTTATAACACACAGTCCTATAACAGCTTTTCAGAAAGCTACAACTATCCCAAACAAATCCTTAATTTAAGAAAAAATGATGGGGAAATCTCAAAAAATGAAGAAAAATGAGATCTAAAATTACTTGTAGAATTAACACATTTGAGTCTCTCTCCGCTGTTCTTCCAATCTTCTGGGCTTATGAATTTTGCATCAGGTGGAGACAGGCTGGGCTGTGAGATGATTGAGATTGGGTCTTTTTTTTAATAGAAGAACTCTGAACAAAAACTAGTATTAATTTCTATTCAATTTGAGCAAAATTTCTCTCACTATGAAATCAATATATATATATATATATATATATATATATATATATATATATATATATTCAACAAAACCTTGTGTTGTGTTATTTATTAGGAAAGCTCAATATATGAGAAAATGTTGCGCCAACATGATATCTTTTTATGATATGCAAGATAGAGATGGTGTCAAAAATATATTGACTTAGTGAGGGAAAATAATATTTCTCTTTTAAACTAAAAGTGTAGGTTGCAAACTTGCCTTAATTGTTCTCTATCTCATTATTTTCTTGCAGTGTCCTCTTGTGTATATGTTCCTAAATCAATATTTTCTTTCAAAGATGTCCCTAAATTCCAGAAAAAAAAAAAGCTAAGATTATCCTTTGCCAAATAATACTTAGAACATGTCATTTATGCATTCTTGATTCTACATCTGATTATCACTATCTTCTTTCTAGACAATGACTTCAGAAAATTGAATGAATGAGAACATCCTAAAGAATTATCAGCATGTCTGCATGTTTTCATTTGATTTGGACGTCGAATGTTTTTCTATTATATATATATATATAGTAACAACTTTTTATAAGCAATACAGATGGAAAATAAAGAAGAAAGAGGGGGAAACAATTGTTTAAACAACACTTAAGTCACTAAAATGGAAGAGAGAGAAGAATGAGAGAGAGAGAGAGAGAGGAAACGAGTGTGAGGGAGCATCCAATACTTGAGTAATTTCACCACAAAGAAGCGAAGCTTCCCCTTCTAAATCTCATTCTCTCTCATCAACGGTACTTTGCTACCCCGAATCCTCTCCTCTTTTTATCTTTTCCAAAGCCCAACGCTCCCAGCTCAGCCCCTCAACAATAACAGAATCCAAGGCAGCTTTGCTCTGCCCAAAGATGATTTGTTGTAGTAAAAGAACCTTAATCACCAACATCTTATACCAGCTTTCCTTCTTTCAAAGACAGAAGCTTCCTTGAGAACTACAGCGGTGGGTCTGCATTCTCCCTCCTTTCTTTCCATATCTCTACATTTCTCTCAGACCAATAAAGTTATGGGATAATTTATCTAAAATTAAATATAGTTTAGCCTTTTAATGAACAAAATTGCTTAAAATTTCACTAATAAATGCGATGGTTTATCAATTTTCTTAAACCAGAACAGCTAATTATCTTTGGTTTATCTAAAGTTTTCTTTGAAATCAATTTGTTCATTGGCGTATCAGTTCTAATTTCAATTAATCTTTAGTTCGCTCCATTCAAATATATACCACAAGATTTTCTGTTCAATAAACCCTGTTAATATTACAAAAGCTGACAAAAGGCTGGGTTAGTTCCCACTTACAAAATAGTGTAAATTACAGCTAGCAAAATTTGAAACTGTTATCTATTTATACAAATAACTCATCCGGTATTCTTATAAAAATCACTCTAAAGTTATACTGCACCTCTATTCCCTCTTCCTCTCTTCACTTCCACAAGAACTTAAAGGAAGAGAGATATAGAGAAGAATGCAGCTCGATTTAAGAAGGCAGGAGTACAATTTTTGTAGCCGTTTATTATGAAGTAGAAAAGAAAAGCGAATAAAGGAAGATAGAGATACTATCTGTCGGCCTCTTCCTCTTTCTTCTCTCTTCAGTGTTAGTACTATTTAAAAAGGCATTCGAGTTCACGATGAGTAGCTCTCTTCTCCTTCGTTTTGTTATATTTGTTTGGCTTTCGAGCTTCTACTGTTTTTAGGGTTTGCATGCATATATATATATATAAACACTATGTTTAATTTATATAAAGGTTAAATATCATTTAGCTCCCTTCTTGAGGAATTTAGCCTCCACGTACAGTTAAATAAATTTGTTTAGGCAAGAGTAGCTGTAAGATGTTTGTTCCTTTTCTTGTATAACGTAAAAAAACACTATTATTTAGTAAATCAAGCATCTCCTTTATATTAAAATTCTAAGCAATTTTTTTTTTTACTTTAATAATAAAATGATTCTTGTACTCATTAAAATATGATAAACGTTTAATACTTTAACAAATAAAAATCACATAAAAACCTGGCATTAAAATAATTAACGTGAATACACATTTTTTATCTAATTCTCTATGAAATTATTAACTGCTAATTAAGAAATTCAAATTCTTCATAAGAATATGATATTGATTTTATTTGTATAATATAAAAAACTATAATATCAATACAATTATAAATGAAAAATTTAAAGTATATGAACAGGACGGTTCTACTCTTTTTCTCAGTTGAATGCTGAAATCACAGACGACGTACTAAATGGAAATAATTGTGTTTCAGATTGCATGGCTCATCAAAGTGCTTCTTTATCACGTGATGGCTGCAACTTTGAATGCATGAAAATCCCCATTTAAGCTTTCTAATCACAATGCTTTCTTATTTAAATCAAGTCTTCGGTCTCCTCTGATTTATGCTCCATCCCAGACGCATGGAAAGAAGATTTTTGATTAAGATATTAATGATAGTGAGGAAAGTGAAAAACATAACACAGTGATTTAAATAATTTAAACAATAAATATTCAGGAAATAGAAAAAAGTTAAATTAAATTTGTCATATTTATGTTATTAAATATTAAAAGCGTTGCAATACATTGCATGCAAATCAAGAATCTCCAGAGAAATTAAAACTCATAATACTCATAATTCATACTAAATAAATAATATATAAATACGTTTTTCTCATGCATAGTTTCAGTTGTATTGTAAGTGTCAGCAACATTTTACTAAAAAATGAAAAAAAAAGAATTATTACTGAAAACTTCAAGAAGAACGTATAATAATTTTGAATAACCTGATTAATGAACGTGATGAAATACTTTGCATAACACTAAAAATAAAACTGTCTACAGTGAAGGAACCAGAATTTAGTACTGAAGGACTAACCTCAAATTTTAAAAAGTAAAACTTCTCTCTCTCTCTCTCTCTCTCTCTCTCTCTCCTTCTCACACACACACACTCACTATATATATATAATTGCGTATAAATTCAATAATAAAATTTTTATGCTCTACATATTTATATAATTTTTTCTTTAATTAATCAATTTCTTTCATATGCAAGATATATAACTTTAGCTGGTTAATCCAAACAACAAAGAACAACAAAATTAACAATAATCCTTCAACCACAACATTTAGCTTCCAAGACTAATTATATTGAGTTCTCATAGCATAACTCTAACTCATACTTAACTAAAAAAATCAATCTTGATTCGATTGATCAAGCTAGCATTTTGCCTAATAAGCACACTTCCAAACCCAAGAGTCACTTATTTAAACATGCAAGGCATCGTCATATTGTTTTTCTTGCATGAAAAAAAAAAAAAAAAACACTAAAAGAAGAGAATAAAATATGAAGCTCACCCTATCACCCATAAGATAAATCCCTTCCTTGGCTCAATCCACCACCTCTAATCACCGGACTCATCATCTCCTTCGTCAAAACTGGAGCTTTTCTGCATTCCTCACCTGCAATCATAGGTTTTGCTTCATAAACATCCATCATAGATTCCACATCTAAGCTTCCATTAATAACAGAAGCAGAAATTTCACTCTTGCAAGCCTGATCTTCTTGCCCGGATCCAAACTGATCCTGATCAGCCCAAATCATAGGACTCTTCCCACCTTGGTTGCTGTAAAATTCGTGCTGTCTTTTCTTCCCTAAGAAAATATTATTATCATTGTTTGATCTGAAATAGTTGTCATCTTGATTCATGTGATCAAGCTGATTGCTGTTGAAGACATTGAGATCTTGAAGGGAAGGGTAGGTCATGGCCATGGGGGATGCCATGTCCTTCATGATGTCAATTTGAATGGATCCAGGGCTGTTGAAAGCCTTATATGTATCTGTTGGTGATTGCATGTTCTCACAGGTAGCTAGGGTTTGGCACGCTTTTTCTAAGATCGATTGCATGTATCTTCCTTGAGCTTCAATTCTCATTTGAAGACTCTTCTGTACCTAGATTTGTAAATGAATTAGCTTTTATAAGGTGGAAAAATTCATTTAGTTCGGTAGGTTTGAAAAGAATGTTATGATTATGATTTTTGGGTTTTTTTTTTTTTTTTGGGGCAAACCTCTAGCTGTTCATGGAGTCTTCTTTGGACCTCCAGCTGCATCCTCAGTGCATCTGTTGTCTGTGCGTTTCTACTGTAGAATTTGAAGTTGAATATAAAAGAAAATAAATCAAGTGATGATCATAAAGAAAAAACGTGTATCCATGTGTGAGAAATTAAAAAGGAGAGAGTTTAAGTTTTTTTTACTTATAAGGGTATCTTCCTCTCAACTTATTAGAGCTCATTTGATTGCTATAAGTTAAAATAAAATATGCTATAAAAAATGAATTTACTGAATTAATTTCGCCATTTTAGAATTATTGATGATTTTAAATTTTAATTAAAACACGTTCAAAATCTCTTAAAAGCAATGCTTTAATTTCTATCTACAAAACCATTATTTTCTAAAATATTCATGTTTCCATCTACAAACAATTATTAGCCTTACCACATTTATTGTTTTGTAATCCATTTTTTATTATTTAGTTAATGCAACATGCAATCAAAACAATTAATTATAAAAAATTAAATTTATTATCATGCAAAAATCAAATAAATAAATTTTAAAATGCCATGAATTTTAAGTTTATTTTTTACCAGATTTTTAAAGTACAAAAGAGGGAAAAGAAAAAAAGAAAAAAAAATCTCATGCAACTTACTCAGTCATGGATCGACCCATCGTCCCAGATGAAGATGCTCCAATTCTGTGCATATCTAAAGCTGCCCTTGAAATTAAAGTTCAGAAAAATTGCTTATTAAACTAATTCATTAAAAATAAATAATTAAAAAAAAAAAAATCAATCTAGCTAGCTTTCTCACCATCCTTGGAATGATCGTTGAAATCCTTATGCGGCTGCTTTCCGAGCCTAAATTTCTACACATAGTTAATCATGCACGTGTAAGGAACAGAAAGAATTAGCTGAGATCCTAACTCAAATGAAGAAAATGAAATGAAATGAAATAAAACTTTTTACACGTCGTTTCTTCTTTTCATTAATACCTGAAGATGACTTTTAAGGTGATAGAGAGTAAGACCCTTCACGCCCATAACCCTCATAATAGTCTTTGGTGTGGCCTCTACAAAACAAAACACAGAAAATTTTATGAGGAGAGGCCGAAGAAGGAGAAGAAGAAGAAGAAGAAGAAGAAGAAGAAGAAGATAGGGGAGATGAAAGAAATAAGAGAGAGATATGACAGAACTGTCGGGGCCACCGAGCTGAGTGACAGCATCGACGAACCGGTCATGGAGTTCGACTGTCCACCGGAGACGAGGCTTAGGGTCGGTCGTAAGGACGAGGCCCGAGTCACCTTGAACACACGACAAAGGCACTTCATGTGAATTCATAGTAGGCTTCTTTGAAGGGAACATTCTCTCTTCTGTCTTTCTCTCTCTTTCTATCTCTAGCTGCTTATATCTTTCTTTCTAAGCTGCTATAGAGTTGGAAGAGATTCAAGAACAAAGGATGGCATATATGGAGGAATAGGGTGCGTTTTCTTTCCCAAGTGGTTAAAGTTTCAAGAGAGCTGATGAGATCAGTAGTCTCTCCCCACTCTTCTCTACTCTCTCGCGCCTCCACACCAAATGCTTCTCTCTTTTAGTCTTTTTTCTCTCTTGTAAAGAAAGCAGGGTTATTCTATGCCTTAAATAAAGGTCGCTCCAACTGATAATAAGTTCTAACCCTACTCTCGCAAAGGAAAAAACGAGTAAATTTTATAAAAAATTTTAAAAACAGAGCTTGTGGCAACAGGATTGCCACCATGGCAAAAGTAACATGATGGCATGCAAGAGATTATTACATGCTGAGTCCAACATAGCTTTACATACAGACTTCAATAATATAATATAAATAATAATATGTATTGCTACTATATTAACTACATGATAATACACAATGTTTATATATACAATAATATACAAGACTTTATAATCAATACACAATACTCTATAACCAAAATACAATAATTATATATTGACTGAGCATCAAATGACATTATATTATTAGAGTCCTAATATAAATTTTAACATCCAGACTTCGCATAAAGCTACATTTGAACTATTCATAAAGCTACATTCGGACTCCACACATTATAAATTTTCAATGGTATGCATGCATGCAAATCACTCCTCGAGGTTGCGACATATTTTCCTTTTTCCTTTAATTTTTTCATAATTTTTTATCTATCATATTATTAGGCAAGGATGTTTAGTTATCTTTAATGATTAGTAAAGGTTAAGTAGTTATCTATAATTTGAAAAGGGTAAAATGATACAAATTATGTTATAAATTTTGGTAATTTTAAAATTATATGCATTATATTTTTAATAGTTTTTAAATTTAAGTATTAACAAAATCTAGCATGTTTTATTTATTTTTAAAGTTAGATAAAAGGGCACATCTTTAAGTTGGTAGTGATATGTCTAATGTGACTTGGTGAGTGACAAAATGGAGTAATAGTTTTTTTATTAGAGGTTTTTTTTTTTTTTTGCTTTTCAATAGTTGTGGTGATGAAATTCAATGATTTTTAGGAGTGCTTTAAATTATCTCACCACTGTATTTTTTAATCGCCATATTGATTAGTTATACTATTAGATTTGAAGCATTGAGAGCATGCTTATGTTATATATGAGCATGCTCACCATTCTTTATCCTTAATATCCCATATTTTGATAATATATACACTTGTAATGAAGTTGATGAAGATGAGAAGATTTTAATTTTTTTTGAACTCTTTATTTTTTATCAATGACTATAAGATTGTTTAGTAGGATAAGGATAACTTTTATGTGCTAAAAGATTATGTATTGTTTCTACGGCATATTTATGTGATTACTACATTATTGTAATTTTAGGTTTAAATATTATAAAATATTATTATAAAAACATGAATTAGCATATAAACATCTAATATAAATAAGAATAAATGTGTGTTTGTTTAGCTAATGTCTAAGATATTTTTCTTGAATAAGTATACAAGCATGTGTCTTTCCACCTTGTACCTATAATATGATTTAGGTAGTATAACATCTTTTTCTAGCGTGTGGTGATATGCCACACAAGGGCATATCTTATAGCAAATATTGTTGTTTAACAATCTTAGTTATCTCCTCTTGCTATGGTGTAATCAATGGCTGTGCAAGATGTAGCATGAATCGTTATTATTAAGGTAGACTAGATATAATGACTATGTGATATGCATCTTTCGATCCACTTCATTGTAATCAATGAATTATTTCCATTATTAAAAGGGTGAATTACTTTTCTCAACACAGCATAGGCCTAAATAATGGTTGTGTATGTAAAGGGCTCATAATCAATATATATGGATGGTCCAAAATATAAGTGCATATATATATATATATATATATATATATATATATATATATATATATATATATATATATATATATATATATATATATATATATATATATATATATATATATATATATATATATATATATATATATATATATATATATATGCCTTGATTTGTAACTCTAGCTTACTCTTTTCTCATTTAAGATGGGGCTATTTATGGATCACCTCATGTAGAGCTAGCACGATACATTATATCCATGATGTGTATATATATTGCATATTGCTATATTGTTGTTCTATTTTATAGATTACATCTTACGCTAGGTTGACTTTGTTTATGTGAAAAAAATGTTGAAAGAGCCCCTTAGTTTGTAAGATGTTCATAAGTTAAAAAAAGTAAGGGATAATCAATCTTATGTTATGAATACTACTTTCAAATTGTATACATACTAAGGATCTTTTACTTAGCTAGTTAGGGTAGTATGTCACTAAAAACTTTATGGGAGCCTTCAACAAGAATATTAATGCAATCCTTGATCAAAACTTGTGCATATATTGTGCAAGGCTCCACTTGCTATCCACTTGCTATCCACCTGCTTTTACTAATGTCTAAATGATTGCATGCCTATTGTCCCATAGGTCTATGTAAGCATGATGGTAACCAACCCAATCAATATCAACACTATCTTAACCATTGACTATTCTAAATTTGAACTTTATAAGCTTAATGTTGATATATGGAACTACACCAAATTGCCTTATAGTATCATCCAGCAGGTGACACTCAATTTGCCTCCAATTTATGAGTGTTACGCTTGCCTCCCATACTCCTTGTTCTATTATACATACATCAACTATGAGTAAGAAAACATATGGTAAACATATAACTCCCACTTAACCTAAAGTAAATATGAAACTATAAGAATTATTTGAGCAATATAAATATTATGAGTAACTTGGCTTTATAAAGGCCATTAATCTCATTTCTAAAAACTCTTCTATATCTTACAAAAATCTCACGCATATGATATACTACTCACACATTATTATGAACTAAAAGAAAATTTCAGTTATATGAAACACATTTTTGAATTAATGAGAATACATTTGTATCCTCATATCTTATATGTTGCCAATATCTCATGAGTATGATTTAAGAAATGTTGTCCTACCAACTTACAATCACTCTCAAAATCACCATGTAAAAAATTCGTGTAAATAGTTATAGTGACACATATTAGCTTTATATTATGGCCTCTTTCAAGTTGCTGCATAAATTATTCAGTATTACACATTCTAATGATAAGTGAGAGAATGCCTCTAAATCCTTTAGAAGTAACAAATATTTCGAGTTTATCTTTGACCCAACTATCTAAATTATAAGAACATAATCTTAAATGAATGAGATAATAAGGATAATCAATGCCCTTTTTAAGAAGGATGAAAGCCCTAAAGCGAGTGACACTGAACCTCGCCAACCACCCCAATTTGACTTCTTGTAAGATAATATCTAGCCTTCTTAATAGAAAAATTAAAGCATGGTAAGCAAATTATAATCTCATAATAACTTAATGGGGATTTATATAGAATTAATAGATGAAAAAAATGATTTTATAATCATCTTTTTGTGATAATTTTCTTGAAACTTTTGATAGTTTATAAAATTCTTTTAGTGATTAAAAATTCTTATTTCCGAATTTTTTTGCGCTATCAAATGTGTTCATAATGCCTAAGACTTTATACAAACAAGACTATAAATCAAAGTTCACAACCTTTATCCTTACATTATAATAAAAAGTCCTATTACTAATGTAATTTTTTGTCAAAGTATTACACTAAAATATGCTGAAATTCATATTATTGATGAAACTTCTCACAGATTATTATTACATGTTAATAAATGTCTCATTATCGTCAAAAATATCATCGGACAAATCCATCAAATATATATATATATATATATATATATATATATATATATATATATATATATATATATTCTTAAAATTTACTAATCGATAAATTCCTCAAATATGCTGGAATTAAATTTTTTTTTTAAGTAGAAAATTTACTAGCAGATAAATCCATTGACAATATTAATGTATTTCAATTAATCCCTAAAACTAAAAAAAAAAAAAAAAAACAATTGAGTTGCCATTTATAATATTATCTCTAAACCATTCAACAATTTATAATACTAATTACATATCACTAGTGAATACTTTGAATAACAACTTGCAATATTAAAATAAGTCTACGATACCTTTTTAAATGTCTCATAAATGAATTTCTCATATACATATATATACGAAGTTGTAACTAATATGAATTTATTTATATTTAAATACATTTTTTTTGTAGACATATTTGATGAAATTTTAATAGTAGAGTATTATGAAAATAAATATAATAATTTAAGTAGTAGATATATATATATATATAGGTATGTATATATATATATATATATATATATATATATAAGAATTTCTTTGATGTATGGGGTTCCTTTTGTGCTTCTTGAAAGAGTAATTAAAACACTTCCCATCCCCCTAAATAAAACAAAATTTAATAGGTCAAAGCCCAAGTTCAAAATTAATGAGGGATCCACTTTAAAGACAAAAAAAGATGAGCATGAACAATATAAAGTCTCCTCTCTCTCTCTCTCTCTCTCTCTCTCTCTCTCTCTCCATGCAATAAAGAGAGAAATGGTGACCATTTAATTACCGCATTTCACAAGGGAATATATGCTATTCTTCTTCCACAATTAATCAAAGATTCTTCTTTAACCTTCTAAAAGGTGTGTGTGTGTATATATATATATATATATATATATATATATATAAACTTATCCTAATTATTTTTTTACATATTTTATTTAATGTAAAAAGTTTGTGAATATTTATTTGAGATCAAATTTGTTTTGTCTTTTTAATTTTTATGTTATTTATTAAAATCATATTTGCTTGATGTATTTTTGCCTTATTTTTTATTTTAAAAAATAAAACACATTATTTTGTAAAAGCACTTAAAATAAATTTTACTGCTGCCTGCACTCGTTTGTTACTGTTGCCTGCTGCCCATCATAGGTTCATAGGCCACCATTGCAATTGTTGCCAATAGGGTTGAGAAATTAGCCCGAAGATCGTTGATCGTTCAAAAATCGATTCGAATTTTGGCTCCAATCGAGATTGACTCGAAGCAAACAAGCCGAATTTTGAGCCAAAATTTTGGCTCGAAATTTTTTCGATTTGCATGCAGATCGGTCAACTGACTCACGAGCGGATCAAATTTGATACCGCGTCGCACGACTCGCCACTTGGGCCGTCGCGTCACGGGCAAACCTCGAATGTTGATTTCCCTCTGATCAAGGGCATTGTTTCACCAACGGTGGAGATGAATTCCTTTCCGTCTTATAACCTCATTTTTTTACCTCGACAGTTTGAGACTCTGTACTCTGCAACCGCTTAGCCCACTCTTCCTCTTCTTTATATTCTTCTTATGCCCTAGATTTTTTGAAAGCCGGCAGTGTCGCTCACCGCTCACGATCTCGTCGATCAACGACCTCACTCTCTATTGATTATATTTTCTAAGACTTTGAGGTATTTCTTTGTCACTATTATCTTCATTTGTCCTAGCTTGTTCAATTCCTCCATAGCTCGGTTTGCTTCTTTGCCCTAGATTTACTTACGCATCACACAATAAACTACTTACTTGTTTCTTTTTCTAAATCTACAAGTATTTCATGCAATGATTTGTTATTGTAAAGATTTTGTTATTTTTTGTGTTTTTATGAGATGTCGAGAATAGATTTGTGCATCTATTCTCAGTTCCAAACTCAGAATAGCAGGTCAACTGTTCATTGTTGCATATAACTTGAGTTCTTCACTCTTCGAAGCTTCTTTCGATTATTTTCGTATTTGATTTTGGTTCTTTCAGTTATTTTCATGCTTGAGTTTTTCTAAACTTCTTTCGATTATTTTAATACTTCATTTGTTAGTGGTTTTTCCTTCTGTTGCTTTTGTTTTACTATAGATGAAGTTACAATAGTGGTTAATACTTCATTTCGGAATTTTCTTTTAGTTATTTCCATGCTTGAGTTTTTCCTTCTTTCAAGCAACTCGTTTCACTTTCGAGCCAGCTCGTTTCACTTTCGAGCCAAATTGAGCTTGATTTAGTTTCGTTCCGAACTAGCTCAAAATTGAAATCATCAACTTGATTTAGTTTGTTCGGTGGCTTGAAACCATCAAACCATTGAGTCGTTTAGAACCTGAGTTGAATGAGTTGTTTCAATGCTACCATTGATGCCATCAGTCACCACCCTAATTATTGATATTGATGACGTCCACCATCATCACATTAAAAAAAAATAACATATTTCTAAAATACAATATATTTTATTTTAAATTAAAAATAAAAAATCAAATCAAAATTTAAAATTTAATCACAAATAGGTCTTAAGTTTGTATAGAAAAAAAATTAAAATTCAAACCCATAACCTCAATCTTAGAAATCATAAAACAACTAGAGCTCTTCTTTGAGTCTATGGTGTGTTATATTTCACATTCATTATTATTATTATTATTATTATTATTATTTTCAAAATTTATCATGTGTTATATTACTCTCGAGATGCATTTTCATTATGCACTAATTTATTTATTTGTGTTTACTTATTTCATATATATATATATATATATATATATAATCTTTTACTCTTTGGCAGCTTTTGGAAGTTATTTATTTATTTATAATATATAATTTCGATGTCTCAAATCCACAAGAAAAGTTGGTCGAATTAAAAATAATAATCATAGAGAGGAATTATATAAGATTTGAGAGATTTATTCCTTATAAAATCGACGTGCAAAGGGGATGTTTGTCACCTTTTGATATTGATTTCAAAGTTAGCATTTAATATTATTTTTATTATTTATTAAGCTTCACATCATATAAAAGGGAGACATGTTAGCTTAGATTTTAAGCACAAATTGTGGCTTTCCTTTAAGAATGATTCCCTATATAAAAGAACTCATCTTTTTTTTTCTTTTTCTTTTTTTTTTCTTTTTTTTTTGAGAGGATTTTTTATTTATTTTTAATATAAGACCCTTTATATTTTGATTTAGTGAAAGTATATAAATTTTAAAATTGTTTAAGACAACCATTAAATTTTAATAGGGGCATTTACATACAGAGCACATAATTTTTAGATATTTATATATATAATACTTAAACTTTGGTAAGAACATATATAATATCTTATTCTTTAATATTACATCAAAAATAGCACATGTATTTATTTTTTAAAGTGAAATGCATATTTTTCAAGCATAGAAAGGGTGTTATATCTATAAATATCAAAATTTAAGTATTAGATATGTAAATGCATAAGCATTGAGTGCTATGTATGTAATTTTCTCATTTTAATAATATTTACAAATAAAAATTACAGTTAAGGCTATTTAGGTAATACTATAAAGATAGATAAGATTTTAACATGTGTATGTTCATAACTAAATTACTTGCAACCTAGTGATTACAATCAGATAAATTGGCACAAATTAGTTGCTAATATTAGTTGTATTTGATCTTTTTAAAGTTGTTTGCATTCTTAATACGATATTTTTTAGAACAATAGTGGTTATTATGTAATTATAGAGAGATCTATTTACACACATATCTAACACCTAAATTTTAATATTTATTTATATAATATTTTAGTATCATAATTATTAAAATATATGCATGAAAATATACATTTTATTTTAAAAATAATAAGTTATTTTTAGAACAATAATGATTGTTATCAAATTGTACAGAGATTTACACATATTTAACACAAAAATTTTAATATTTATTTATATGATATTTTAGTATCACAAACATTAAAATATATATATGAAAAAAAAAACATTTTATTTTTAAAAAATTTATAATATCAGAACTGTTTATAAATATTAAAGATTTGAACATCATATAAATATATAAATCAAAATTTAGATTTTAGATATATATATAGACATAAGAATTGCATAATATATCAATAAATCCCCCCTTAATTATAGGCAAAATTTTTAAAATAAGCATGGTTAAAATCTTAATTAGCGGACTAAGCACGTTTAAAAAAAATTTTAAAATAGGCCGCATTTATAGCACGGCCTTGTTGTATTACCTGTCGGTATCAATTTTTTTTTAAAATGACCCGAACCGAGAGATCGGGATCCTGATCTCTCACCCTCGTTTTCTCCCAGAGGCGTGACATAGTATCTTTACGCCCTGACCTCGGCCAGCCAGCCAAGGTCGGAACCGACTTCCCGCCACCGCCGATCCCGGATCCGAGCCCTTTTGGCCGGAAAAAGGTATTTTGGGTTTTTTTTCTTTTCAAAACAAACGGGTAATATGCATTTGTGAGATGCATTTGTTGTACTTAATGATATTTGTAGGCACACATATTGTAGATCTAACTTATTTTAGTATTTTTAGGTATGCATATTGTAGATCTAACTTATTTTGTGTGTCTCGTTAAATTATGAAATGTATTTCTTCGTTCCAACAAAGTTTGAAAGTTTAACTACATCCAATAAAATAACTAATATGATTTTAATGTCATATTTTTATTTTGACAGATGTGAGTTTAGAAGATGCTTCAAAAAAAGATCTAATGGAGTTTGAGATTAGGTTTGGATATGAACATCACTTTTTTTTGTTTAAGGGTCGTTTGGGATCAGTTTTATTTTTTATTCTTTATTTTATGTATTTATTTTATTTTGTTTTATTTCACTTAAAAATAAAATTTGTTCGATTGTACTTATTATTTCTAAAAATACAAAAGATGTTTTGAGTATTTTTAAAAATAATGTTATTTATTTTTAAAAATAAAAAATAAAATCACATAAAAAACAAAAAATAAAATTGACCCCAAAGAGCCCCTTAGTATATTAAATAGGACTCTATTTAGAATTTCTAATTGAAGCTCATTGAATTTTTTTAGTGAAAGATTATCAATTTTCATTAGTCCTTTAATATAATATTACAGAAAAAATGATGAAATAACTTTCATATTAATTGTTATTTTGTGTGCATATTATTGGATCTTAATATATCTATAGTTGATATGACCTTATTAACCTTACCTTGAAGAAGGAGAGAAAGAAAGAGAGAGAGAGAGAGAGAGAGAGAGAGAGAGATGGATGAGTAGAGGGAGAATATACGAGAGACATATATGTCATCAGTAATAAAGAATAAAATGATGACTAAGTAGGTTTAAGTATAGTGAAAATCAAGAAAATAAGGGATCTAAATAGCCCATAAAAGTCTCAATAAGAGTCAACAAGCTTTAGATATACCTCATGAATTTTTATTTATAAAGTTGAGGGCTACTAAAATGACTATCACTTTTTAAAATAACTATATATATATGATTTTAATTTCAAATAAAAAAATAATATGAAATGATTTAATTTAAATATACCAAGTGTCTTTATTAGTTTTATATATTTTGTCCGACATCTTTATTAGTTTCATTGTGTATCACCGTTTCATATGAGATATTCAATGTTAAATTTTATTTCTAAGAGCAAATATTTTCTTGGGTGATTGATGTAATTCATCATGGCTATTCAAAATATATGTTTTTTTATTATTGTTATTTAAAGTTTTCTATATCTATTCAACATGCTTCATTTAAAATTATTTTTATTTGTGGTGCAATCATTTATCATACAATACTATCTTATATGTTATAAATATTTTGTACCGCTAGATATTAAATACTTTAATATTTTCTATATATTGTATAAAAAAATATATAATGAGAGAAAATATAGATTTAAACATAAAATAATTTCATGCGTTCACATTCACTACACTTAATTTATTCATCTTATTTAGTGTAATGAGTCTTAGTCTAATCTTTACATATTAAGCCTTCCATGTAGACACTAATACAATCATATCATATTATTATCTTAATAATTTTCTCATCATGTAGGATAGTTCATATTATGTTCATGTAGAAATTAACTTTTCATTGACCTTAGAGTCACTTAAGATCTCCTTTTGTAACCTATGCCATCAACCATTGATTTATTCATTTCCTTTTGTAACCTATGCCATCAACCTAAAAATATAAATTGGATATGATATGTCATATTAAATATTTAGACCATATATAAGGTCACCTTTTCTTAATGCTATTTTTTCATTTTAAAAAATTGATGTATATAATTTTTTTTTTCAAATCTATTTTAAAATTATCAAACTAAGATGACATATTCTATTCTAAATGAATTCTTAGGATGAAAATGAACTTGGTGGTCTTATAAAGATCATATGAGAATCTCACTGCCTACTAACTATACACTTGGTGGACTTGGTTTTCTCTTGTAGGGAATCGAATTATAATTTTATAATTTATGATTTTAAAAATATAATTTTATGATTTAATTATGATTTTAAAAATAGAATTGATGGATGAGAAGCTGTTAAAACTTTGGCGTTTACTTCAGTCAGTTTATAAGACAGATCATAAATTATTTGTCATTTGTGTTTTATAAGATAACGATTAATTTAGCTAACTTAAACAAGTCTGCTCTTCAGCATTTCCACTTCCGGTACACATATTTGATTCGAAAATGAGTTCAAGCACAGTATATACGTATTATGGTAACTTAGTGTCGGTGATGATTTCTTCCCTACGTATCTCGGCCCTATATTAATTTCTCGCTGGGCTAATTTTAGCAGTGTTCAAGATCGAATCATGCGGTCACTAAACGTTGACTCGACATGGTTTAGGATTAATCTCATATGTAGGCTCCTTGTTGGTGCCAGTTTCATTGCTACACCACTAGATGAATGGCGAAGTCATGAGTCATCAATGTACAAGTATAACTGTTGTCATATATGTTGAAATTGAAATGAAACAAAGCTCGATTAGAAGCGCATGAATTGAAACCTCTCAACACCACTTACCGCCACAAGGACCACATCATAGGTAATTTGTTTGAACTGCTTGTTTGTCTTCAAATTTTCACCTTAACCTAAAACACTACATTCATATGTGCAGCAGTGAAGATGTAGACATATTCAGATCTCCTATTCTGCTACTCATATGGCTTCAACTTCAGTAAATATGGATGAGTACATATGCGGGCTCCTCCGTAAATCGAGATGAGGGTTAAACAATGCCCGGTAACGAGTTCGCATAATGATGATACGAGGGTGAGATAGGGAAGAAAGATCCAAATGTCGCAACCGATATTAAGAGATTACTCTAACAAAATAGCAATTTGAGGAGAACATGTTTAGTAAAATACGCTCAAGCTTCTCACCAACCCAACAATGGGATGAAGAACTAAACTTTGATGGTCTCCCATCAAATTCTATTTTTCTAGAAGATAATTTTATTCCAACAGACCTAACTGAGGGAATGTGTTTCCATGATAAGAGACACCTAAAGTTTACAGTATAGGGTTGGTCAATCACAAATAATGTGGAATATGTCACATATGATTCTAATAAAATGAGGTTCACGATACGTTGCATTCATAGCAATAATCCTAACAGACCATGTTTGTGACGTCTACATGCTCAGGAAAGCAAGAAGCTTGGTGGTGCTTGGGTGATTTCAAGTATGTTAGGGCCACACACATGTTCACATTCAATGCTGAGCACCGGACATAGGCAATGCACCTCGCAATTTATTAGTTACTACATCCAGCCTGTTATCAGATGTCAGTTGGACTTGAAACCTAGGGAAATCATTGGTCGAATGGACTCAAAGTTTGATATTAGAGTTTCATATATGAAAGCATGGGATGCACGCAGGAAGGCTATACAAACTATATTTGGCTTGGGAAGAGTCTTATCGTTCGGATCAGTTCATGGTTGTTTTATGTTCGATGCCTGCACGCTGTATCAATTGAAGCATTCGGGTCTATTTCAACTCATTTTCTGGGCTTTTGGACCATCCATAGTTGGTTGGCAATTCTGTAGACCAGTGCTGAGTCTTAATAGTACTTTCCTATTATGAAAGTACAGAGGTATATTGTTAACTGTTGTTGGTATTGATGCTGACAATGGTTTGTTCCCTTTAGCATTTGCTATCGTTGAAGCAGAATGCAATGAGTCATGGAACTAGTTTATTAGGACTTTACAAGACTTGGTTCCAATTATATGCACACCGATTTATGCATTATTTCGACCGACATTGCGCGTGGATGTGAGATTCTACATTAGGCAAAACATCATCACTATTTATGCCACCTCAGGGAAAATTTCAAGAAGGCGTGCAGAATGATGGGAATTCCTGATACAGAGTTCATGTACCAGAAAATATATGTTGCAGGAAATACAACTAACATCCACATTTACACACGTTAAATGACGGATATCAAGAATATTAAACCAGAAGCTGCATAGTGGCTACTAGCAAGAGATGTGGCAAAGTGGACATTGTGCCATGATGAGGGGTACCGCACGCATATGACAACCAACGCATCAGAGTGTTTTAACGTGTTAAAGAGGGCACGTGGGTTACCAATCCAGGCTTTGATCACTTCAATTTTCTACAATCTGGTAGCAGTCTTCAACAAAAGACTCGACACTGCTTCTGACCTGATCCGGGCGAATGATTCACTATTTGCTCCACGTGTGAAGGCTCAGCTGCAGCAAAATGAGCGTGAAGCAAGAAGATGCTCAGATCCCACACGGATAAACGTGACCGAATACCAGGTTTTCATAATATCCTCCATGTCGTTCAAGGTCGGTAAAGATCAAGCAAGATCTTATACATACGTGCAGACCACAACCATCGTGATATTTCATGTCCTCATGTTATTGCTATGATGGGACAGCGTCACATAAACCACACAGACTATGTCTCTCCTTACTACATTCTATAGATGTACCGCCAAACATACGAAGCTCAATTTCATGTTATCCCCTATCTTCATGACTGGTTAATGTATTTAGCGGTCAAGACACAGATCTTACACCACCAAATGTTAGAAGGACTGGTAGGCTAGGACCCGCGATATACAAATACAATAAGGAACATACGAATCAGAACTTTGTATTGTACATTTTTCTTCGACTATATCTACTAATATGTGGTAATTTATTTTTCTTAGTTTGATCTGGCGAGAATGTTTCTTTAAATGCTAGTGTGTTTTCAGGCCTATGTGTGTTTCCTAGTTTGATCCTGTACATTTCTGTATATGTATTTTACTATGTGTATTTTACTCTGCATTTCTTGTTTTGCTCCTGTACATCTTTTTTTCTAGGGCTAGTTTAGACTGTGCATTTTATGAAATAAAATAATTGTAATACCTTACATGTTTCACTACATATGTACATATGAAATTGACATTTAACAACAATAAATTTTCGTGTAATATAGATGATGAAGGAGGAAGAAAAGGCAATGCGCGATAGATGAACCCCTGTAGATTATGGCCCGCACCCGGAGGTGCATCCAGCATCGTTCGCATTATACGTAGGCCGCAACCCCGATATGGTATGTTGTTGTACTATTTGACATAGATGTTAATCGATACATACACTTTGTCTTATGCAGTAATGATGCTTCACATTTACTTATGATCGTGAATGGCGATTTGCTTCATGGATGGACTACGAAGTTAGATTACATTGTGTTTCAGGCAATATCTTATCAGATCACCACTTGCTCACGCTTTGGTTGGCCGGTCACCTGACGAACACATTTCATCAGCGGTTGGTGAGATGACACCATGTGACGTAGCCATGATCCTTGGTGTTGGATTGACGAACCTCGTGGGGCCGGTACACTGGAGAGGGTGACGATGGCTTTCATGGCCGGATTGTGATGATGATTGGGAGACATCCGAGATGTCCTATACCAGATCTCATTCACCACATTTGACGTCTACATTTGGGGCAAGTAAGACACGCCGGACCGCATGCCATTCGGTGGTTGCGTTGGACATTCTTCGGATTCATATTTGGATATGTCGATGTTGAGTTGGATGCATGTCAAAGCGCATATCACACCATGAGGATGCTTCCTCATGCCGACACGCCCGAGGTACATCTCCAGTACTTATCACTATTAGAGGATCTGACATTATTTAGCAAGTTCATCATTGGATCAGCTGTGTTGGCACACTTATATAGAGAGCTGAATGAGGCAACAAGACCGCGACGAACATGGCGGGGATGTCTGCACCTGCAGTCAGTGGGGAGCATTTACATGTTGGTCGACCCACATTACAGGTACCCTTCCCAGTGGAGTTGGAGGGTTTGAGTGTTGGTTGCAGATGGAACAAGGGTTATCGTAGGGAGATGAAACCTGCTCATGTTAGAGTGTACAGGGATGAGCTTGATGGGTTGCTTCAGAGCCAGGTATGACCAAGTGCACTTTTGGTTATTAATTTTTTTTTTGTAATTTCATAGAAGACATAAAATTTACTATATGACTACTGTATGTGATATGGGAACCTTATGGCCAGCAGATTCGCAGTGAGTGTGATGTCTATTTGGCCGGTCGTGAGATATGGTGGTTCCATTGAGGCGATTGAGTGGTACCTCCCCGATCGCATTCTCGCGCCGCTATCACCTGAGTCAACGGTAGATCATAGATCCTTCATTTCATAATCGATGGACGGGAAAGGTCGATGTTGACCGGTTTGAGTACCACCAGCTTGTATATTACTGGGAGGCCAAACATGCCATTGTTCTGTGGTGCATCTCTGCTGATTGGGTGAGTCGATATGAGGTGGTATCGATCCGGGCCTCCTTATATATGCTTACACCATACCACCACCTACTATCCTCATGCTCCGGAGAGCGATGGTAAGTGTTAAAAAAATTTTATGTTATTCATAAATTTATATGTTTAACAGACAACATAATTTCTTTATCTCCATAGAGGGAACATATCTTGGACACGCAGGATATATTCTCAGCTTATTTTGGGAGAGATATGGACACTGATTTTCAGTATTCAATCAATACTTATGAGGAATTATGCAGGAAACTTAATAAGGACATGCACATATCATATATCAGGTATAGAGATGCAGACGAAGTCAGTAGTTCCTATGCAGCATCACAGTCTTCTCAGCTACATGCTACAGGATTCGATGCAGGTCCATCGTCCATGCCAGATGTCGGTCCATACACTTACCCATATAGCACACTCAGACTAAACCGGAAGGCATGTTCACCCATTTCTCGGCTGTGCTCTTCCATGTATCCTCACTCATACGATAACATACACGATGCGGTGTACCCATAGTCCCCTTTCAGCCAGGACCATCGCAGGAGATACCAGATGTTACACCTCTCGATGACACTAAGCAGACCACTAACCAGGCTGGAGATGATGTGCGCGAAAGATCACTTGCGCTGATCCCCTACACGCGCATTACACCGAAGTGACGCACTTCCACCACGCAGACACCGCCGTCATTAGATGTACTCTAGCATAGTCTGTAGTTGTAGATCATATGATAGCTTGATGTACGTTATTCTAGCACTGTTTTATATTTTCTATGTACTCTAGCCACATTTCTTTATTTAATAAATTTATGAGATCAATAGTATCCTATAGGTGATCATAACCTACATATTATTTTAAAAATTTTTAATTTTTTTTTACATTCTATATTTTTTAAAAATAGTCTAAATAATAAAATATCACTAAGATAAAGAACAAACACATCAAAATTCTCCAATATTCAAACTGCTAAGCATTCAAAATTTAATAATTCACTCTATATTTCATGAGAGTTTATCTCATATATTTATAAAGTGAACAAATAAAAAAATGCAAAAAAAAAAAAACATAAAAACAGAAAATAGGCATTCACCGCATTTATTTTTCTATTTTTTAATATGGCCAAAATCTACCTATCAAACATGACAATTCATATGTCGACATCAAAAAGAAAGAAATACTCCTCATATAAAAAATTAATATAGCCATTATCTTCATATAAAATATACATAATACAAAACTATGTGAAACTTGGGCGAGAGAATCATAAATTATCCTTTAGGTTGAGTTTTCCTTTGTTTTAAAAATAGAACTTATATATAGGGTTCCTTTGTGCATATATATATATATATATATATATATATATATATATATATATATATATATATATATATTGAAATTTAAATCATAAATGTAACTAAACTCGTACATCAAAATTTCTGCAAGGCATCACAATCTCAATTCGGTCAACATGAAAGTCGTGGCAATTTCGGTCGATTCCAACGATACCAATAATTCGATAACAAATGACTCGACACGATCAAAATATCGTAGGTCGAATTTTTTTTTTTATTTAATATTGGCCGCCGTTAAGCAAGAAGCTATTTTAAATTTTTTTAAACATGCTTAATCCGCTAATTAAGATTTTAACTATGCTTACTTTAAAAATTTTGGATTTTAGATATATATAGACATAAGAATTGCATAATATATCAATAAATCCCCCCTTAATTATATTGCAAAAGAAATTATCATAATGAAATACTAATTGAATCAGCCTTATTTTTGTCCACTACGATATAGTTATTTGTAACAAATTTATTAATTTTTTTTTATCAAACACTAGGAAAACATTAGTACATAAACTCAAGGCAAACCTAGCTCATCCCATACTTACAAAATCAAAATGATATTTGAAAAATACTAAGAGTCGTTGAATATCATTTTTATTTAAGTTTACTTTAAAATAAAATATATTTAAAAGTGATAGTTATTTTAAAATACTCAAATTCAAAAATTATTTTGAATATTTTTTAAAATAATATAATTTATTTTAAAGATAATATAAAAACTAAAAAAATACAAATTAAAATTGATTCGAAATAAGCCTTTAGAAATAAAAAAATTTCATTGATATAAAACACTTTGAACATTCAATTCTAAGCACAAAAACCTTAGAAAGAGACTAAAATGCCGCTAACTCTTTTGCTCTAGTTCATAATCCTAAATATCAATATATTTTTGAGACATTTATATACATAACACATAATTCTTATATATTTATATATCTAACATCTAAATATAGATATTTATATAACTAACACCTAAATCTTTATAATTACAACAAAATAATACTTTCTTAATTTTTTTAAAATAAAATTTACCTTTTGAATCATAAAAAAAACTATTATATATATAAATATATATAAATTGTATGCTATATATACAAATTTTCTTATATTTTAATATGTAATTAAAAAATATTTGGATATTATTTAAAAAAAGAACGAGTTTCTATAATTATTTATTTGTTGATTTTGCTAGAATTCTATTTTTTTTTAAATCTAGTTTTATTTTTTATTTTGGTTGTAATGAATTTTATTTTATTACTTTAAATAAAAATAACGCTCCAAAGCCATCGTCTCAACAATAGTATTATTCTATTGTTATTAAAAAAACAAGTAAAACTAATGGTGAAAAGTTCGATCAAATTGAACTCTAGATATTAAAACAAACTCTCTCTTTTAAGTGTTGCAAATTGATTGGATATTACTTGGTTGAAACCTAACGAATTTTATTCTTGATACTCAATTAAAAAAAAAAAAAAAAAAAAAGAGAGTTTCCACTAAAAGGGCTACAAATTTCCTTAATTTTTAATAATGATAAATACTAAACAAAATAATAAAATAATTTTGAAAAATTAATATGACAGTTAACATGCAATCAATGTCATATGGTAATGATCTTATTTTCTTCCAATGAAATTAAGCATCACAATAGTTTATGCCAAGGATTTAACACGAGAAAAAAATTCCATTTTTTTGTATCTTATTCAGACATTAAGAGACCCTCTACCATACATATCAGTCTCATGAAAGAAAAACAAAAATAAGAAAAGAAAAGGGGAGCAAAATGGGTAGGGAATACACTGAAGAAGAAGCTTCTGTGCAGCTCCATAAGGCAAACCTAAACCTTGACTGTCTTCATTATTTGTGAGTAAAAACCACCTGTTTAATGCACATAATCTTCAGAATCAGGAATAAAAATAAACTCTATATATATATAATATGCCTCTAAGCCGTGTTAACTATTATTGTCATAGGCAATATGGGCTTAATTTCATGGTAAATAAAGGAGAAATGAGACATTCATGAAAGAAAAAAACAAAGATTAGATCTCTGCAGTCATTAAAATTTATTTTGAGATGAATTTAATATTTTACTAATTAATCAGAAATATATATTGCATTCATCTCAAATACTTATCTTGACTAAATTTTAATCAGAATATCTTAATCCAAATATTTTTCATAGATAAACTGAAATCAATATTTTGGCGGATATCATACATTAGAATTGTAAGATGAGTGAAATACATAATTAACTAATCATCAATCAGAAAGTTATCATCTTCCTAAAAGAGTTGATTGTCTGCATCATCAGCTATTGGCTAACTATTTTTAGATCGGTGTTTCCAATTAATGATGGGCGGTTCAGCCTTTTTGTCATCTGGTTGTGCATTGTCATGTAAGTTTATTCCATCTTTTGATGATTTGAGACTTTAGGTACTCAAATTGATCATTAGGAGGTCCTAATGGTGGATCTCCGGGAACATATCTTAGATGTCACACTAAACTCAACTCAAACAAAATATGATTATAAAGCTCATTATGATTAAGTTTGGATTAGACTCTTCTTTTTCTTTTTTTCATAGGTAAACATAACATCAAACAATAGCCCGAAAACTTACCATCTAATCCATGGTGGATACCGCCATAAATAGCAATGAAAAGACTAGCATTTAGTTAAACCAATAATGCGTTGCAAATTTTCAATAAACAAGGACATAAGTTACCAAAATAGAAAGAAAAAAAGGAAGATTTACATACATACCAAACAATTCTTATACATACATATCTAATACCCTAAGTTTGATATTTATTCATACAACATTTTGCTAAGCATAAAAGGTGTATTTTATTTTTAAATTTGATAGTGATATTTTTGATTTGATATTAAGAATTTTGGTGTTCTATATAGGGGTGGAGTCTCATATATTTGAAGGGGAGAATTTTATAATATCTTTTATAGAAGAGGTTGGTTCCGTCATGATTATATTTATAAAAATTTAAGTTTTGATATTAAATATGTAAATACATAAGAATTATGTGATATGTATGTAAATCTCCCAAGATAAAAACGCACAGAAATAGGTGCATACCAGGAGCAGTAAATTTTATTATCAGCACCAGGGCGTAGTTTTATTCAAAGCTCCTAAATGTTCCCAAAGCAGACATATTTGAGCTGCACCCACATGATAAAAAAAGATTATAATTACACTGAAAATATTTTTTATAATAAAGAAAAAAAATGTAGGATGCTTACCTCCAAATACTCTTCAATGCCATATTTGGAGCCTTCTCGCCCAAGGCCAGACTGCTTGACCCCTCCAAATGGTGCAACCTATAAACAAGAAGGCAGTAATATTTATGGAAGCCTAACGGCTACTATATAAAGATTCTAGTCCTCATCATTTACCTCGGTTGATATTAACCCTTCATTAACTCCAACAAGGCCATATTCAAGTGCTTCTGATACACGCCATGAACGAGGTATGCTTTGAGTAAATATGTAAGCAGCCAACCCTAAAAGAAGCCACGAATAGATATTCACACAGAGCCATATTGAATGCAGTAACTTGCTTAAAAATTTCTGAGATTATTAGTTATGCAGAATAAAAAGGGGAATTAAGTACTTTCACCAACATCATCCACATATTGGAATAAACAGTCATCAACATTTATATTTTTACTACTAAGTAGCATGATTAACAGTAATCCTACTTCAACTTTTCACCATGAATTGTTGATATATTATATAAATATCATTTAACAACTATTCAATTATACCATTCAATTTCTACAAATAGAAGAATATATCAAAAGGTCAAATATGAGTATAAAATTCAGCATAAAATTATGTTAGAATAACAAGTTCTTAGATATTTAATTAGGCGTTCAATACAATCTAAAGAGTACCTGCATTTGTGTCATTAGCTATGCGAATAGCCTCTTCTTCAGTTTTAAAACGCAAAAGAGGAGCAACCGGACCAAATACTTCCTCCCTGTAAAGAATCATTGAAAACTGAATAACAAAATATATGAACGATTAAACAAGCAATTTTTTTTTTTTTGCGGAAAGGTTATTTCAGGTAGGTTTTAAATCCAAATACACTTGCTTTAGACTTCTTATTTGTTTCTCCTTAAGAGTGTAAAATGAGACGAAAGGAAGCCTACTTCAGACCACCCAGAACACTCATGAACTGAATGATTGGTTAAACTTGTGATAACAGCAGAGAAGAAGACAATGTCACAAAAACGTTAAATGCTTCTCCAAAAAAATTTTCTACTGATTGGAAGAACAAAGCTCTAACTAAAGGAGCACCCTTTGCCTAATCAAATGATAACCTTAATATGCAGAATTGGTGAAAACAAACTGAAAGCCTTACGGATGGCACATCAAGCAGAAGGATAATGGGCAAGGCAAAGTGGGCACGAAGTAAAGAACAGGATTTACATTACCTACATACGAGCATTTCATTATTTACATTTCCAATAACGGTAGGTTCGTAGAATGTCATGCCAAGACTGTGCCTCTTCCCACCTATAACGATGTTAGCTCCCTGAAAAAATTACAGTAAGTGATGAAAACGAAAGGTGTGTTCACAGAGAATGATCTTGAGAAGGGGTATAATTGCAACTTTCCAGAAAACAAAAAAAAAATTATAGGAAGCATAGATTACAAAAAGATGGTATACGCAAAAGATCTGCATTAGTATATACCGTGAAAAGCAGATGAAAAAAATATATTGATCACACAACAATTCATTATTCACATACCTTGGAGCTAGCATCTTTGACTAGTCTCTCAACCTAAAAAAAATAATCAACAGCAACCAAACGACATAAGTAATTGCGGGCCTCAGAAGTGCTCAGCTGCTAACAAAATGAATACTGAAAATAGCATTATATAAAACTGAGAAGGTTAATCATATCACTAGAGAACAAAAAATAACCTTCTCAACGGCAGCTTCATTGATCAATGGTCCCTGTTAAAAAACAAAAAACAGCAAATAAAAAGAAAATTAATAAGTACATTAACTTCAAGACTAGATGATAGAAATCACAGTTTAAAAAAGAGGCATTTACATACATATCATACAATCCTTTTGTATTTACATATCTAACATCCAAACTTTAATATTTATAGAAATAAAACCTAAATCTTCAATATCACACCAAAAATACCAATATCACTAGCTTTTTAAAAGTGAAATGCACCTTTTCATGCATAGTAGAAGGGGTATGCATGTAAATATCAATCTTTAGGTGTTAGATATGTAAATGCATAAGAATTGTGTGGTATGTATGTAAATCTTCATTTAAAAAATCAAAAAAAAAAAAAAAGCAATGCTTAAGGCACAAAGTAGAATAGAGTAAACTTGGATGCATTCTACAAGAAATCTGCCATAAAGAATTTCTTTTTACGTGCGAATACATAACCCTGAATAACTTAACCTAGAATGTAAAGTTTGCTAATCAAATACACCATTTGCAGACGTTTGGAGCTGCTTAATATCATGGATGAAACTGATGCACGAGCCAACCAAATCCTAAAATAGATACCAACCACACCAACACAATGCAGAAGTGAAGCAACTAATACCTGAGCGACACCTTCTTCAAGCCCATTGCCAACCCGCAAGTTCTGGACAGCCTCTGAGAAAGCATTCAAAAATTTTTCATATATGCCTGCATACAAAGGTTTAAAAACTTTTAAAAGGATAACCTCCTGACAAAGAACTCAAGGGTAAGTTTTACTAAACTTGATACAAATTGAAATCGACTACAATATTTTAAGAACATACAGGTCGTGATCAGTATGAACAAATCTGTAATTGAGATCACCTAGAATTTAGGAGATTCCCCCTTTCTCATGAAAATTAGGATAACTTCCAATTTTAAACCATATATGAGGATTTCATTAATTCATGCATGAAAACTAAATTAGAATTACATTTTCAAACTAATTTTTAAAGTCTTTTAAATAATTATTGTTGAAGAACCATTAGATTAAGAAGGGCCGACGAAAGCACTAGATAAAAAAAATTAGAGGGCACGAATTCATAGCTTGAATGAAAATACCTCTCCCACAAATTTATATACCAAAAAACAAAAGAAAGAGCTCATTGATTGCTCTCTTGGCATCAATCAACAATCTCTAAATGGGGCGATTTTTTATTTTTTTTATTTGTCATTGTAGCTATTTGCCAATCCCACATAGTAGAATAAAGACATGTTGTTATTGTAGCTATTTATTTTCTTTTCTTTTCATATAGTTTTGTATGTAAATATCCATTAAGAAAATGAATAATCTAAGTTTTTCTAGCCACTTTCTCTTTTCTATGCAGTATCAAAGTCAGTTAGTATCTAATTTTTTAACGTCTATTCTTATATTTCATCCTTTTTACTATATCAAGTTTCTTTGATTCTCTCTCTAAATAGTTAGATATCATGAATGATGAAATTTGGGCTAAAAAAGAGACAAAAAATTTAAATAAAAGAAACTTTTGAAGTAATCTCAAAATGCTGAACATCTTTTTAAAGCAATAAAAAAAATCTATCATCTTATGTATTCTTCACTAGAGCTGAAAAATCCAAAGTGTATCCTTTATAAGATGAAAGAAATTCTTGATTATGAGACAATTATAAAACACTATAATGCTTAAAATCAGTGAGCCATATATGTTCCTCATAATAGTAAAATATTTTTGAGAAGTTACTCTCATCTATGAGATCAAAACTAAGATATCAATAACCAAGTGATGTAATATCATTGTCATTAAATATTTAATGCAATAAAGGTTTATTGGCTTGAACTAGATTATGACCAAGATCTCAAAATGAAGTACAGCAAGAAATGCAGTGATTCTAACATAATTTGTAAAAAGAGAGAATGTGTTTTGAGTTTCTTATAGGACCCAACAAAATCGCATTTAAATTTAAACAAAGAAAATCTATCATCTCTAAATGAAATCTTCTTACTCTTATGAGCTGAAGAAAGAAGAAGGATGATAAGGCTAAATAATGCTATTGTTGACCTCCACATATGAAGTCAAATGAACCATAAAAGTTAAAATAAATATTAACAAGAGGGACATCACATGAATCGGGTTTAAAACCCCCCTAATCACGTTCGGAATCGATCAAATTCACTTCGATTTGAAAATTCGACTTCGTAATGCATCGAACATATTAAATTTAATTAAATAAAAAATATCAAATCAATTAATAGTCGATCAAATAATCAAATTCAATTTTTAATGAAATTACGCGATATCGAAGTGGCTCGGCGACATTCAACGACCTTCATTCAAATTGCGTCAGCCAAACGTCGAAACCTATCAAACGACGCCTTCCACTATCGATTCGGCAAAGTGTGCGCGAACGTTGATCGATTTGAGTGCAATGTCGCATAATTTAAACCTAATTTCACTTCAATCATCACATAAATTCAAACGACTCAATCGCTGAATCGACTCCCATAGCGACACCTAAAACACCCATATTACTAGGGTTTATCGCACGAAGTAAATTCATAAAATTTCATGCAAAATTACATTAATTTAGAATTAAACGAGATTAGCGGTTGTTAAACCTCTTAATCCCCTAATCCTTATTCTAAACAACCCAAGCCAAATGGAGTAAATCAATCAATCATTCCTATTGGTGTTTCAAACCAATCTAAGGTCGATGGCCCACTAAACCGAAAGCTGCTAGGCGTTGACCTCATTCACGAGATTCTCTTCATTTCCCCACTCTCCTCGCTTTTGCTTCCAAGGGCTCTGAAGCTCTCCTTTCCTCTAAGACGCGCATCCTCTCCCTCTACTCTCACGTGATTCTTTCAAGCTTTCTCTTCCTTCAGGTTCTTTCGTCCGGAGAAACTGTCTTCCTCTCGATCTCTCGTTCCACTGCGGTAAGCCGAACGGCTGAAAGGAATTTCCCTCTCCTGAAGCTCCCTCTCTCACTCTCGTGATTCAGACGTCTTGTCTCACCGAAACCTCCTTTCTCTTCTTTGACTGGAACTCCCAGTTTTTCCTCTGCTCAAACATCAACCCCACCACCGGAGCCAATTTGGTGATCTCTTCTGCAAGTTTCTCCGAACGGTTTCTTGATAAGTCCATTATTTTTCAGATGGAATTTTTCTGAACTCTTAATGTGCTTTGAAATGAAATGTTTTTGACCAAGTTCACGTTATTTTTCAGAAATTATAAAGTCTTAATCAGAAAGTAGAAACTTTTCCTTCAAGTGAGCTTAAATATTTTTCTAACAATTTGAGTTTCGTCATCTTCCCATTAGCTTATCATCGTTGACCTTGTATGCAAAATAATCATTAGAAATTGAAGTCTCCAACCTCTTAGAATTTCAAGATTTTCTTTCTGATGATAAAATATTTGTCATATTATATCTGTCTGGTTTTTTTTTAGACTAAAACAAAATTAGAGTGATGAATCAAAGAAACATTTTGACATTCAATATGAAAATAAATAATTGTCAAGGTTTATGTTATTTTACTAGATTAAAGTTTGCTTAAACTTCATCAATATGATATGAAAATAAATAGTGTATAAGCTTTTAATTAGATCTATTTATCTTGAGCCTCTTGTTTTACCTTATGCTTATATTCTTACACTTTGTTATTAAGTGATCATATTGTGTGTGTGTTGATGCAAAATGGAGAAGTGGACTTCAATGCATTATTTGGTTTTAAAATTTCATAATAACATGCTAAATTTGCATGTAAGATTAGTCATTCAACATCTCTTCTTGTTGATTGAATCAAAATGAGGAAAATGATAAATATGATTGCTAGATTTGTGAATTTTTGACTAAAATCATTCAAATCTGGCTATTTCATGCTCTACTTGATCTTACAAGTATTCAATCAGTTTGTGCTGGAGACTTTCTATGTTAACATGAGGAGATGGGGTTATCATTTTCATAAAAGCATGTTACTTTTGTTTCGCCTCTTTCATGTCATCAAAGCTGAAAATCCATTTCACATTTTTACCATCAAAATGCTATTTTGATTTGTTGGATATAAGAAAGAAAGCAATATTTTTGATATTTGACATGAAAGGATCATATGGGGCTTGCATTTGTTGAGGGCTTATACATTAATTTGCTGATTATGCATTCCAAAAGGTAAATTTTGGATGAAATGCTGAATGAGATGGTGATAAATCAAGGCATAAGGTAAAAATCTCACTTGTATAATGCTTCTTTTGCCCTAATACATATGTAAAGATAAAATTGCAAAGATTGATAAGCACCGCTCACGCTTTCTCCAATACGATACTTAAAAAACTCTATAAAGATGGCTTCACGCTTTCTCCAACACTGATTTATTTAAGTATGATGATTTAACACTATTTAAAGCCAAATACTCTTTACGTAACCAATCAAAGAAACAATAAAAATAAATTGAGATTTTAGAGCCTATTTTTTTAAAAAAAAAGTTCCATCGATCAATATAAAGCCCAATAAATATAAAGAGAAAAGTATACATTAAGAAGATTTATAAGAAAGTCGCCAATGCTAAAAATACGAGCAGATTATAACAAATTTCTACGCCGGTAAAACATGAAAGCAGACTTATCAATCTTTGCAATTTTACCTTTATATATGTATTAGCCAAAAGAAGATTATACAAGTGAGATTTTTACCTTATGTCGATTTATCACCATCTCATTCAGCATTTCATCCAAATTTTACCTTTTGGAATGCATAATCAGCAAATTAATGTATAAGCCCTCAACAAATGCAAGCCCCATATGATCCTTTCATGTCAAATATCAAAAATATTGCTTTCTTTCTTATATCCAGCAAATCAAAATAGTATTTTGATGGTAAAAATGCGAAATGGATTTTCAGCTTTGATGACATGAAAGAGGCGAAACAAAAGTAACATGCTTTTATGAGGCGAAACAAAAGTAACATGCTTTTATGAAAATGATAACCTCATCTCCTCGTGTTAACATAGAAAGTCTCCAGCAAAAACTGATAGAATACTTGTGAGATCAAGTAGAGCATGAAATAGCCAAATTTAAATGATTTTAGCTCACAATTAAGAATGGACAGCAAAGTGAATGTCTCCAAAATTCACAAATCTAGCAATCATATTTATCATTTTCCTCATTTTGATTCAATCAACAAGAAGAGATGTTGAATGGCTAATCTTACATGCAAATTTAGCATGTTATTATGAAATTCTAAAACCAAATAATGCATTGAAGTCCACTTCAACATTTTGCATCAACATACACACAATATGATCACTTAATAACAAAGTATAAGAATGCTCTATTTATTCAAAGCATAAGGTAAAACAAGAGGGCTCAAATAATAAGATAAGAGCCATAGATCTAAATTAAAGCTTATGCATTTACTATTTCATATCAATATCACAATGACAATGAAGTTTAAGCAAAATTTAATCAAGTAAAATAGCAAATAGCAGCTTTAAGGCTTGCAATATTTAATTCATTTAAGTATCAACATGACAACCTTTAATATATTGAATTCCATCTCATATTTTCATATTGAGTGTCAAAAATGTTGCTTTTGAGTCATTTGACTCACTAATTTCGTGTTTTTTTAGTCACCTAAAAGCTTGCTTCAAGAAATTAGATAATATAAATGAAACCATGACATTCAGAAATGCATACTGCAAGCTTATCATCAAGAAGAATGCTAGAGGGCTCTAGGTTTCTAAGTATAATAGAGGTTACGTAACCCACTCCAGATATGATTATTTTGCATACATAGTCAACAATGATAAACTATCAATGAGAAAATTTCACTCAAATTGAAGAAATATCTAAGCTCACTAGACTAGCAAGAGAAGTTTCTACAACTTGCAGCAGTTAAAAAAAACTTTCGATAAGTGTTTGCCTCCTTCATCAGATTCGATATCGCGTAAAAATTTACTAATAAATGAACTGAACTAAAACATTTCATTTCAAAGCACATTAGTTCGTAAAATCATTCTAATAATTTACTTAAAAGATGAAGAAAGATTAGAAGAAGTTTCCTCACATCGGAGAACCATGAAGATGACTATAAAGATGCTTCCATGTCGGAGGAAGATTATTTATCTTAAAGATTGCAGATATGCATACAAGAGTCAAAGATAAGTTGCTATTCAAAGATGAAGATACCCAAAGAAGAATATCTGAGCCAGCTAAGAAGAAGAAATTTCTATAAACAAAGCTAAAACAAACTGAGCAATTTCAGACGCATAACGCGTTTGAAGTGAATAAAAAATATTTAGCAAAGCATCAAAAAATACGAACTTATCAAATCAGAATGAAGAGATCACCAAATTGCTCAGAGGTCTTTGCAATCAGAGAGAACTAGAGCGAAAGTGAAAGAGGAGAAGGATAGTTTGATAAGAGAGTACGGAACACGAGAAAGGGAGCCAAGAGGGACCCCTTCAACGTCGCTTCGAACGTCTAACGCAGAGACGGTGACATGACGGCAAAGAGAAAGAGCGTCGGCAATCACGGAGAGGAAGCGTTCGCCTGAGCGAAAGAGCCCCGAACCTGGCAGAATCCAGGAGGGAAGACGAGAGAATGAAATTTAACGCTTATCGCGCTTCATTATCCGTCAAATAAAGCCGCCATTTACTGATGGGCTACGCGATGATATTTTGCGATTAGTCGTTTAATGGTTACCAGTCAAAAACATTTTACGCAAATTTTTTATACGCTGCCGATTAAATAAACCAGCCAGCACATTAACGACGCCGACGCATTTCGCGACTCGCCGTTAATACGACGCTGAATTGAAATTGCCAGTGACGCCGCCAAATCGACGACGTCGCACGCCGGTCGACGCGAAGCCGATTGATTGCCGACGCCGATTTACATCTTTTTTTAGGTCTTTGTCGAGACGTCATCTTCATATACGCCATATTGTTATAATTATTGATTGTTATTAACGATATATTTTTTTTACTAATATTATTTTATTTATGTTAGATTTTTATCGATTTATTGAAAGATTTTAATTTCTATCATTTACTACTGAGTGTAGTCAACAACGCCTGAACAAATGATGCCGATTTAGCGCACAGCGAGACGCTCTTCTTCTTTTCGCGGGATCATATGCCATATAACATTCTTTAGAATTTGCACAATATGATGGATTTCATTTCCTCTTTTCATTTTCTTCCTTTTTACCGCGATTTTATATGTATATATGTTTCTTCTCTTAGAACGGGGAGATCAAGTTTCTCCGGGAGCTCAATTTTATCGATTATACGACACACGCTTTAATATTTGACGATTCAGCAAAATAGAGGCGGCCGAGATACTGATTTCTTTCACCGCTCTTCCGCATTTTCTAAGAATCGTTGAATTGACTTTCGAAGGCATCATTTTGTCGGCGAATATAATGGGATGCATCGCCGATGCGAGTTATGTTATTGAAATTACGCCGCCGACATCGAAGAACACGTTACGGTCATTCATTACAATAGCCCGTGAATTCGAGCCCGATTCACGGTTCAAAGAAAGTATTTTCGAAAGTCATGACGGCAGAGTGCGCAATTTACGCGCATGATAGAAGAATATATGCATGGTTTTATGGAATATTGTCGTCCGTATCTCGGCGACAATCAGCGCCATTTTTCGGCGGTAATCTATATTCTTTCGATATTACCTGCAGATGGGGTTTGAATGAAGTGGCTTTACTCTGTGCAGTTTGTCGCCAGACACGCAGCTCGTTTTACGCCACGATATTTCGATCAGAAGCAAAGGCGACGGGATTATTTTTCGCTTATTAGTATTTATTTCATCATAGCTGGCGTTCGCGGTGAGATTTAATTTCGTATTTGTCCATCTGCATGGGCCGCGGCAGTTTGGCAAATGCCATTTCCATTGATGACAGCTCGCCGCATGATATTCGCCACCCATCCACGTCCACGCCGGGTTCTGAATGTCATTCATATTTGTAGAACTATTTCGTCACGCATTATGGTTTCTGCTTTGAGCGCGAGTACGCTATTTTTTTCATCTGCCGAGAGTTATTACGCTCAATTTGAATTTTCGTTGATATCGTGGCCAATGGGTACTTTACCACACCACCGCCGGTATTTGCCAAGATTTTTACCGGGTTATCCCATTCATTTGTTATTTTGAAGGATATCATTTTCGAGAAGCATGAAGGAGCCATTTACGCGTTTTGTTATCGTCGACGATTCTCATCTAAGATCGCTCAATGACGTATTCATTTACTGTGTTTGCGCACAGCCACGTCGCTTTCCTTTTTTACGAAAGTACGCTATCTCGATGACGGTCTGCGAAAAATATGAAGACGCGAGACTGGAGTCCTCGAGAACGAAGTTGCATGGTAGAAGAACAGCGATGATTCCATGTCTAGATCAGATTGACTTTTTTTTATATACATATGTTCGATTTTGTGTAAAGCAGAGAGAGAGTGATTATTAATGATTTACTTCTCGAACTCCTGAGCCTTCGCACCATGCTCTTCATCTCACCGACAAAGACGCCCTCGAAGATCCAACCTAATACCACTCTATTCCACGACAAATTTGCGGAGTTAAGAGCGTTGTGGAATACTACCGACCAATCATGAAGCTGAGATCTTCACGACGACGACGCCTGGTGTTTAAGAGCATCCGCATGGCCTAATCAAGGCTCCCGTTCGCACTGAGAAAGTAAACCTCCTATTCCCGCCGATCCGACACTTCTCTCACACAAAAAAATAAACATATGTGTAATAGGAATAAAAGGACTTAAAAAAAAAATTTAAATAAAGAGTCAAACAAAGAAATGATACAAGACATAGAGGATCATACATTTGCTAGATCTGCTGCCACGACGAGCTCCAAGTCTCTGCACTTGTCGTTCATATTTTCGAAGCCCGTTGCTCCAAAGCCTAAAGATAACCGCATCTAAGTAGCAAGCTAACTCCCAGACTAAAAGGAGCAAAGACGTAACTTCAGTTCGTACTCAAACCCGAGTAATGAAACCACATCATGAGAATAATCTAGTCTCGATGGGAATAACATCCATCCGAATAACACAATGACGCCTGAGTAAAAGGTCCCTTCATAAGCCGTCATGAGAACCCAAACTATCTGCTACCCTAAGCAGTGATATCCTTCCAAAATAATTAAACACTGATCGATAACATACCGATACATGCTAATAAAGTATTCACATAAGAATCACGTGAATTAAAGATATCCGCCCGGACAATATCAACCTCCCCAGTGGGAGGTAAATTTGTAACTTCAATCGATGAATGAGATAAAACCTATCAATAACTGGGATGAGAAAAATAGCGCACTTTTCACGCTTCCAAAGAAGAGGCGGACAATTGACGACCATGATAGCCCTTTCTAAGAAATATGAATGACATTCCGCGCAGTTCCATGGACATGGAATCCAAGAACAGATTGCCAGAATCAAATCATGCAACTTAAGTGTGCTAGCCTCTAAAATAATTTTTAAAACCCTGTATACCCTAGCATGAACAGGAGGAGCCAAGGAAAGACGTTCACCTTGAGAGATCCTACTTGTTGCCAATAATGCACCGTAACTGATGATCCTCATCGATGGCAAGACAAAATACACAACCAAGAACTAAAAAAGCGCTAAAAATAAATCTCCCATACCGAATGTGATGGAGAAATGTCCGTGACGAGAAGGCCCGCAATCTCCTATGAAATAACCACCAAATCACACCACTAAAGCCACATGTATAAAAGAGAATAAACCATCCTCTTTAGAAAGTTACGATCCAAATATCCTAGTATGATTGCCGCATGAACGATTGGTAGTTGACGCCTTCATAAGTTCACGAATGATTAAGCAACGGTGTAAATTGTGAATCATCTTTCCCCGACCGTTTCCTCATCTACTGAGGTCGCCACTAAAAGCTCGTTATTAATATAATCTTCATAACGACTACCATAAAGAAGGCCCAATACCGTAAGTCACTCAACGTGGTCAATTCTTCCTGACCACCCAACAGTGATATTCCCAAAGATCCTGCATTCACTAAGCCTCTAAGAAGAGGGAATATTCAAATCAAGCATAAGCATAAATTGCTCTATAAACACTAAATTGCCTTTAACATCCTCAGAAGAATGTATCGAGCCCAAATAACATACCCTCAACCATGAATCGCCCATGGGCGAAGTCTCGCCACTCTAATGATTTGATCAGAATCAATTGACTAAGTTGATTGCTGTTGCTCGACACGTACGTCAAGGATTTCACATAACCCATAACTCACCTGTTCAACGGTGCTATCTAAGGGATTATATTCACCGCACTTCAGCCTAAAGGTGGTCACCCACTCTGGGGGATTCTCACCCAACAGTGCTTATAACAATCTGAAGGCAGTGAACGAAGAAATTCAAATATATCACGCCAGAATATATCATCGGTTGCCCACCTAAAATGTCCACATTATATGTCATGTGAATCGATCATGTATATAAGATCCCTGTGAGCTCCTCGGGGCAAACCGATGATCTCCGCTGAACATTTTCCTATAAGGAGTCATAAGGCAAACATATATACATATAGATGACTATGTGAAATAATAAAAAAAGAAAATGAGGGGGAGAGAAGTTCAAAAAGAAGGAAAATCCTTATCTATAAATAAACATGAATCAATTTGTGCAAATTCTAAAGAGATGTTTTTCTATATGGCATATGATGGCCAAATGAATCCCCCACGAAAAGAAGAGAAGAAAAGGTCAACTAGCATACAACAAACACGGTCCGCTCCATGCGCACACCATGCTTGTTGGGGGGCATTTGTTGACCTACAACTCTATACCACTTCAAATTAATTAAATGAATTAGAGATTAAAATGCTCTAATCGTGATCGAAATCGATCTAAAATGCTTTAATTCGACAATTCGGCTTCATAATGCGTCGAAAATGTTAAAATTTAATTAAATAAAAAAAATATCGAATCAGTTAATAACCAAGCAAATAATGAAAATCAATTTTTAATAAAATTATGCGCATATCGAAGTCGGGAAGCCCCGATGACATCTGAACGACCTCCGTTCGCGAAATTGATCGCGTCATATTCGCCGAAACATCGAAACCTATCAAATGACGCCTTCCGCGATCGATTCGGCAAAGTCTGTGCGAACATCAATTGATTTGAGCGCGACGTCACACAATTTAAACTTAATTTCACTTCAACCGTCGCCGACATAGCCCAAACGACCTCGATCAAATCGACGCGTGGTCCGACACAATGTAAACACTTCAAATCAACACCATATTTGCGGGTTTATGTATAAAATAATTTTTCATAACCGATAAATGACAATTAATTGACTAATTAATAGCAGTTTTAATTACTTAAACCCTCTAATCCTTATTCAATCACACCCATCTACCTATTAAAGTAATGACCATTATCCTTATTGATGTCGTAAACCAATAAACGTATGAACCTATAAAAGCGACTGCTCCTCATTCACGACATTCTCTTCATTCGACTTCTCCTCTCGTTTCTTTATACTCGCCCAAGTGCTCTCAAGCTCTCCTTTCTCTAAGACGCTGATCCTCTCCGCAACGCTCTTTCATAGATTCTAAGTTTCCTCTTCCTTCAGGTTCTTTCGTCCTGAAACTGTCTTCCCTTCGATCTCTCTTCTGCTGTAACCGGCGGGAATTTCTCTCCGGCTCTTCGCTTCGTATGATTCCCTGTTCAGACGCCTCTTGCTCTCATCCAAACTGAAGGCCTCCTTCTCCCTCTTCAGACTGGCCGAACTCCCCGCAGTAGTTCCTCTTTCCTCTCTCTCAAAACACTAAACCTCACTGCCTCCTGACTTTGGGATCTCTTCTCAAAGTTTCTCAACGCTTGATAAGTCCATTATTTTTCAGATGGAATTTTTCTGAACTCTTAATGTGCTTTGAAATGAAATATTTTTAACCAAGTTCACGTTATTCCCATCATAAATTTTCTGCAATATCTGAATACAATCAGAAGGAGGCAAACACTTATCGAAAGTTTTTTTTAACTGCTACAAGTTGTAGAAATTTCTCCTAACAGTGAGATTAGATATTTCTAATTTGAGTTTCATCGTCATCTTTAGTCATTAGCTTATCATCCTTGACTACCTTATGTATGCAAAATAATCATATCTCTGGAGTCCTTGCAAAGATTGATAAGTACATGCTCATATTTCTCCAAATACGATGTAAAAATTTCTATAAGATTCCGCCATGTTTCTAACAGCAGGGAAACTCGCTATATCTCATGTATACTTTTCTTGATAAGTCCATTATTTTTCAGATGGAATTTTTCTGAACTCTTAATATGTCGACAATCGTCAGTTTCTCTCCACTATAAACATTATAAGACACGCCATGCTTTCTCCAACATCAGAAAAATTTACTATAAGTCGACGTTTCTCCAACATGGAAACTGATATAAATATCAACTCATGTTTCTCCAACATAGAAAATTTATAAGATCTACCTACGCTTTCTCCAACACGATAAGAAAATTTATGCATATAATGCCTCTCCAATATGACAGGAATTTGTTATATATATCTGCTCATCGCTTTCTCCAACGGACGGAAATGCTATGATGTGATAACTCATGCACATTTTTCTGACGCCGCAAATAAACTTTTCGTCATGCGGTCTCAAGACACCTATCATACACGCCTTTTCTTGGCGTGTAGCCTAGTCTCAAGAACCCCTACGCTGGATGAAGTCGAAAATTTTTATAACAAAAAATGCAAATACTTGAAGTATTATTTGAATTTTCATGTCATACATGCGTATAGTTATGCTTTAAACACAAAATCATGTAAGCTATCCTATCACATGGCCATTTTGATGTATTGATTAATGCTTATCTCAATCTCTACTTAACTTGACATGCTACGAGGCAAATATTTGATTAAAATTTCAATCTCCTCTTTGCCTAAATGTTAATTATATGTCATGTCTCTTTTGTCTAAACATAAGTTTAGTATGGACATCTATTTTATCTTACTTGTTCATTTAATAATCCTTACATATCTATGATAAATAACACAAGAAGATATATGAAATGATATTGGATTAGACTTGCAAATGTCTATTCATATGAAATGATGTTAGATATATTTAAGACATCAAACTAGAAAGAACTTACAAGTCAACACGACACAAATTGACTCCTTTTGCAAGTTGGATGAATTCCTTTTTAAAAAAAAACTTAAACTTGCAATATGTCTTGTGAGGAAGAAAAGAAAAATAGGAGAATAAGGCCTCATGAGAGGTAAATCCTCTTTTATTTATAAGCTCTCTCATCTTTCTCTTTTTGTCACTTGTTTTACATCGACATGTTTATTTGTCATGAGTCAGACGCAGAGATGAACTCAATTTCATACCACATGTCATACCACATGCAATACGCATGTGAGAAATTTTTTAGTTTTCATTCATTTACCTTTAATCGTTATATGACAAAAATATGAAGTTTAATGATTGATCGACTTTTTGTCTTTCTTTCAATGTCATACCACACGCATTAATGCATGAGAAATTTCTCTCTTTATCATCTTCCCCATAATGTGGGTTTAAGGGAAGATTAATTTACTTCTTGGCATTTCAACTCAATTTCATGCCACATGTCATACCACATGCACATGCATGTGATAAATTTTTTTAATTCCCCTTTGTCATTTACCTTTAATGTTATATGACAAAAATATGAGTTTAAGGAAAGATTTAACTCCCTTTTTGTCACTTTCTTTCAATGTCATATCACATGCACATGCATGTGAATAAAATTCTCTCTTTATCATCTTACCCTTAATGTGGGATGACAAAAAAATATGGGTTTATGGGAAGATTAATTTCCTTCTTGGCATTTCAACTCAATTTCATGCCACATGTCATACCACATGCACATGCATATGAGAAATTTTTTTAATTCCCCTCTGTCATTTACCTTTAATGTTATATGACAAAAATATAAGTTTAAGGAAAGATTAACTTCCTTTTCACTTTCTTTCATCGTCACCAATGCACACGCATGTGAGAAATTTCTCTCTTTATCATCTTCCCTTAATGGGATAAAAAAATATGAGTTTAAGGGAAGATTAATTTACTTCTTGGCATTTCAACTCAATTTCATATCACATGTCATACCACATGCACATGCATACAACAACAACAAGAACAACAACAAGCCTTAATCCCACTAGGTGGGGTCGGCTACATGAATCCTTCGTCTCCATTGTGTCCTATTATGTGTTAAATTCTCATTTAAATCAAGAATATTAAGATTATTTTTATACATCTTAACCAAGTCTTTTTAGGTCTACCTCTACTTTTCTTAACATAAGAAATCTAACGATCTACTCTCTTAATCGTCATCTGACGGTACGCTTTATGTGGCCAAACCATCTAAGGAACCTCCCTAATCTTATCTACCACCTGAGCTACTAACTTTTTCCGAATATGCTCATTTTGCATTCTATCTCTAAGAGTAAAGCCACTCATCCACCTAAGCATCCTCATCTCCGTAACACTTAGTTTAGTCTTATGCTTCTCTTTATTGTGACATTCACACATAAATTCATTCTGGTCTTACCACCATCTTATAAAATTTTCCCTTAAGTTTAAGTGGAACTTTTCTATCACATAAGAGGCCACATGCACATGCATGTGAGAAATTTTTTAATTCCCCTTTGTCATTTACCTTTAATGTTATATAACAAAAATATGAGTTTAAGTGAAGATTAACTCCCTTTTTGTCATTTTCTTTCAATATCATACCACATGAGAAATTTCTCTCTTTATCATCTTCCCCTTAATGTGGGATGACAAAAAAATATGGGTTTAAGGGAAGATTAATTTACTTCATGGTATTTCAACTCAATTTTATGCCACATGTCATACCACATGCACATGCATGTGAGAAAATTTTTTAATTCCCCTTTGTCATTTACATTTAATATTATATGACAAAAATATGAGTTTAAGGAAAAATTTACTCCATTTTTGTTACTTTCTTTCAATGTCATACCACATGCACATGCATGTGAAAAATTTCTCTCTTTATCATCTTCCCCTTAATGTGGGATGACAAAAAAATATGAGTTTAAGGAAAGATTAATTTACTTCTAGGCATTTCAACTCAATTTCATACCACATGTCATACCACATGCACATGCATGTGAGAAATTTTTTAATTCCCCTTTGTCATTTATCTTTAATGTTATATGATAAAAATATGAGTTTAAGGAAAGATTAACTCCCTTTTTGTCACTTTCTTTCAATACCGCATGCACATGCATGTGAGAAATTTCTCTCTTTATCATCTTCCCTTTAATGTGGAATGACAAAAAAATATGGGTTTAAGAGAAGATTAATTTACTTCTTGGCATTTCAACTCAATTTCATGCCACGTGTCATACCACATGCACATGCATGTGAGAAATTCTTTCAATTCCCCTTTTTCATTTACCTTTAATGTTACATGACAAAAATATGAGTTTAAGGAAAGATTAACTCTCTTTTTGTCACTTTCAATGTCATCTGCACACAATAAACAACAGTTAATTCCACTAGGTGGGGTCTACATGAATCCTTCTCCATTGTGTCTATTATGTGTCAAATTCTCATTTAATTCAAGTATACTAAGATCATTTTTTATACATCTTAACCAAGTCTTTTAGGTCTATACCTTTTTCTTAACATAAAATCTAATGCATCTACTCTCCTAATCAGGTCATCAGACGGCTGACGCTTTATGTGGCCAAACCATCTAAGGCGACTCTCCCTAATCTTATCTACCACTGGAGCTACTTCAACTTTTTCCCGAACATACTCATTTTGCATTCTACCACATGCACATGCATGTGAGAAATTTCTCTCTTTATCATCTTCCCCTTAATGTGGGATGACAAAAATATGGGTTTAAGGGAAGATTAATTTACTTCTTGGCATTTCAACTCAATTTCATGCCACACGTCATACCACATGCATATGCATGTGAGAAAATTTTGAATTCCCCTTTGTCATTTACCTTTAATATTATATAACAAAAATATGGATTTGAGGGAAAAATAAACTCTCTTTTTGTCATATCTCCTTAATGAAATTTGATGAGTACTTATGCCCCTTTTGTCATGAGTTTGCATGTAAAGGAGGTGGATTTTAATTAATCCACTTGTCTCTTAATGACATGTAACATGCATTCCTATCGTTGTCATTTGTCTCTTAATGGCATGTGACACTTATATTATTTTCATTTCCTCTTAATGTCATATGACAAGCATAGATCTAAAAAGGAGGGATCTTAACTCCCTTTGCCATTTTTTTTTAATATGCTTCCATGACTTAAGCATAGATTTCTTTACAACAAGAGAGGGTCCATCTAGGATTGACGTACTCTAGAATTAATACATCTTCTCTTTATATTTATTGGGCTTTATATTTGATCTAATGAGCTTTTTTTTAAAAAAAATAAGCTCCTAAAATACTCAATTTACGCCTTATTCTTGATTGGTTACATAAGAGTATAACTAAATAATGTTAAACCCACTAAATAAATCAATCTATCTTGCAGATCAACGACATTTTACTTGATCAAATAGGCTCACAAAATGCTTTCAATTTCATTATTGCTTCTTGGTGGTTACATAAGAGAGAGTATTTGGCCTAAATAGTGTTCATACCATACTTCTAAATAAATGTCAATTTCTATCTTGCATCAATATCATTTTACTTGATCAAATAGGCTCCTAAAATACTCAATTTCAGCCCCTTTTATTTGCTGATTGGTTACATAAAAGAGGGTATTTAGCCTAAATAGTGTTCATATCATCATTAAATTCCGGTTTGGTGCTGAGCAAGTTAAAAAACCTAAAATCTCATATCAAAACTTCCATTACGTCAAATTAACTACTTCAACTTGACATTCATGTATGCAATATTTCACAAAGAACAGATACATGTATGTATGTTGAAGTATCCAGTAGATCAAATATCTAGAAAGACATGTAATTCAAATGCAAGATAAAGAAAAGAGCGGATCTTTATCTTTGGTTTGATTTTGGATAGAATTAAAGTTAATAAAACTTAAAATCAAAATATAAAACATTATACATCTTAAATGTCCATGCAATTTCAAAGAACAGATATCTGTGTACATGTTGAAGTGATTACTAAGTCAAATTCAAAGAACATATGCTACATCTTCCCGGTTTGGTCTTAGGACCGGGTCCGGGTTAACAAAACTTAAAAATATCAAAATCAAGAACTAAACTTGCAAATTGACACATATATTTCAACTTGATATTCACATGTCCATACAAATTTTTAAAAGAACAGATACTCGTATGTGTGTTGAAATGTTCAAACATTTAGAAATATATGCAAGTTAGATACAAAGCAAAAGAACATCCTCACATCCCGATTTGGTGCTTGGGGAGGGTCAAGTTAAACCTAAAAATTTGATATTATAAGAATTTCAAACTAATATAGAAGTTAATTACATGTAATTACAAGATATAAATCAATACAGTTTAAAGTTTAAGCCTCAAGAAGAAATGTCCCAAACCGATCTTTTATGTTTTATTTAGAGTGGACAAGGTTTGAAGGATTATACTTCGAGATAATAATTTAGCGTCCTCTGTAAAAAAATCAAAGCAGTAAAAGGTCTTAATTGATATTAGTCTTATGATCGAAAAGAGTAATTATAATTAAAATTTCAATGATAAATAATCATATAATCAACTCTAAATTAATCATAAAATGATCAAAAATTCAAATAAAATAACAAAACAAAATATAAATAAAAATGAAATGAATTATTTACATTAAAACTTTAAAAAAAAATCAACCCCCACCCCTCCGCAACTGTTTCCCATGACAAATTAAGAAAACTTTTGCCACAGTCAATCAAATCAAATGCTTAACACAAAATTCTAAGCTCAGAAAAGGCGTGGCGTGTCCTTTTCTGCGTGGTTTCGTGAAATAGACCACATAAATGGCTTCTGACGAGCCCTCGTAGTGGTTATTCGATATGGCACCTAAATTATCACGGCCCGAACCGTATGTTCCGCTTTCTTCTTTGATCGTGAAATGTAGAATGTATTTAGTTGGGCAAAAGTTCTATATTAGGTTGACTTATATTTGTCCCCAGACAAACTTCACTCAGTCAGGACACTTTCGACATAACTCGTGTGTTCGACAAAGATCCTTCCTTGGGCCGATTCATTACCTCCCTTGCGGATGAGGGGATGGGATAATGACCATGGGATCTAGATCGAGCATCATCGTTTCCCAAAAAGTTTTAAATTAAAATGATAAGTTTCATAAATTAAACTCCACTCTTATTAGTTATTTAACGATTCGTTATAGCCTTAATCGAAGATCTCTCAATATTGGGAGGTAATTAATGAGAGGCTTCTTTATAGAAACCTGAACAGGATATAAAAGTTCTCACCAAATGAGGACAAAATCTCTGGATAGTGCTTATCTACTATTCATCTGCCTTCTGAAATTTTCACCGACAGTAAAAAAACTCTTTTCTTTTCCAAAAGAGGTCGGTGGCGAATATTCGGATCCCACAACTATCCCTAAAACATCTGCTGTGACTAACACTAAACATAAGGAAAAAAAATTTATAGCAAGATTCTTCCACAAAATGACTAAAGAACTTCTCTAAAAGACAATCTATGGTGCGACTACCACAAAAAAAATATATCAAAGAAAGTATTAGAAACTCTGCAAATAACTCCAACGCTATGATGAAAAAAAAATGACAAAAAAAAAAAAAAACAAGCTTTCATTATGAAATCAGGACTTGACTCAAAAAAAATCAATAAACTTAGGAACTTCCTCAACTCTTTAGAAAAATCTTTTGGGTCATACTCTATTGCTCAAAATGGTATGAATTTTAACTTGTGTTTTTTTTAATGCCTCAAATAACTCTCCTTAAACATGTAAGCTAAATTCAGGAGTAAGCAACTAAATGATAAAACCTTGCCAACCTTTTCAAACCTACAAATACTATCCCAATAACAGAAAAATTGAAATAGCAAATAGGTCTCTAACAAGTATTGCAGATCAAGAGAATATACGCATTTCTCCAACACTTATCTAATCTTCAATAATATTCAACTTGTCTCTTACATTGCAATAAATCTTCTTTCAATCTATAAAATCAGGACCTCAGTATATAGAAGATGAATGGGCAAGCTAAAGCAATGGGTTTGATTTTTTTGAAGATTAAAATCACTTGTGATGTTCTTTTATCTTTACTCTCAATACAAAATCATTTGGGAACACCATCATAAGCTAAGGCATCCCACTTTCAAAATCTTATAATGTAAATTTCCTTTTCTTTTATAAATGTTAATATTAAAGCATTAATTGTTAAACTTGTGAAATTACAAAACATTAACATATTTCTTTTCCTTAAAGTAATTATAGATCCTATACTCCTTTTATGTTAATTCACTCTAATATTTGGGGACCATTAAGGATACTCAATATTGCAGAAACTATAATATTTACCTTCATCAATGTTTGCACTCAAATAATATAGGTATATCTTATCAAACAAATTTGATGTTAGGTTTTTTCTTCTTAATTTATCACTATAAGCAAAAAATCAATTTAATATTGACATCAAGATGTTCTACACAAAAACTTCTCGTAATTATTTTAATCAAATTTAATCTTTTTTTTTTCAATAAAAAAGATATCCATCAATTCTCTGGTCCCAACACACCCAATAAAATGAGGTGGCAAAAAGAAAAATCAACACATTCTAGAAATCACTAGATCTTCTAAAATCAAATTCTAAAAAGATATTGTGGAAAAATAGTTCTACTGGCCACATATTTTAATCCATAAAATACCCACAAGAGTAATCTACTCCAAATTACCTTGAAAAACTTTTCCTACAATAACTTACTCTTAAAAAGCCTTCCAAAAACGTTTGGGTATCCACATCTACAAACAACATTGAGATAAATTTGATCCTGAAGCACGTAAATTATCTTTGAAAGATATCCTCCACTCTAAAAAGGTATGCATATGGTTTTAGTATTATGTACAATCAAGAGGCTAAATTAGAGAAATATGATATACTTTAGATCTAAATTAGCCACAAATGAATAATTGTACTATTTTGGGATCATCTAATAACATCGTACACTCATTAATTAGCTTGATTCTCTATTTAGTTCAACTTTCAAGAACAACCTTAATCAAATTCGAAACTTTTAAAGTGTCATCAACCCAAGTTCATAATCCTTAAGCCTTATAAATATTTCGCACATTATAACGCTAAGCTATATCCCCACAAGCATCCTAGACTGAGAAAATTCCAATTGTGACATCCTCTCCAATTGAGGATCAAGTCGGCAAAAAAATCTCTAATTTATAGAATTTCAAAATAGTCATAAATTTTAGCCGCATCCCAAAAGTATACCTTAGCTTATTAAAAAATGGCTTTACCTTCTTGGACCAATATCCTGTTTGCGCAAACACATGTTTGTCCGCTGTTGCGGAACTTTGCTGCAAGCTGCAGAAAAGGTGATGCATGAGTTTACCAAAAATGTTTAAATTATATCACAAACATCAGCACGGTAACAATTGAATAAGCATTAAGTAATAGCTTACACTTCCTTTGACAGCCACATCTATTTCTGCATCATCAAAAACAATGCAAGGGGCATTCCCGCCAAGCTCCAAGGATACCTGTCATCATCATATCATCATTAAGTTCAAGTCACTATAAGTAATTTCTGACAACATTGCATTGTAATCCAACTCTTAGCAAAATAATTGGCTAAAGTTGAGATCAAATGATTTGGAGTTTTGATGGAAATCGAGTATGAACTTCAATTTTTCCTCTTAATTGCTTATATTTCATAACTTCAACATACAGAGCACCAAAAACTTTAAATATTACATATTTCACACCTTAACTTTAAATATTACATATTTATCACCACATTAACGAGGTTAACAGATCTCTTCATCACTGCCATCATTGGGAGAAGTGGGGTGTTTGCCAACCTGACAAATATTGCACAGAGGGCGTGGCTGAGCCGAAGAGGGAGAAACAGGGGTGAGCTAAGTTTGTAGGCAAGCGGTGGGCCCGTGATTTTGTAGGCAGGTAGGCCGGCAAGTTCACAGCAGGTAGTGTGAGTCTTTAACAGCAGGCAGGTGGGAAGGGGAGCTCAGGTACAGGCGGCAACAAGCTCACACGTTGGCAGCAACAGTGACGGGACTGATAGATCTCTAACAGGGTTAGGGGTTCTAATCTGAAAGTTTAAGTTGTTATATATGTAATATTAAAGTTTAGGAGTGAAATATGTAACATTTGAATAGGTAAAGCCCCCATGTTTATTTTATATTAGTTTATTTTAGGAATATATGATAATGATGATTCTTTATAATGGGGTTCTTCGATGGTATGATTCTTGGTTTGCCCCTATTTGATATTAGTCGTTGGTTCAGGTTGGTGGTGTTTTGGTCTGTTATTTTAAGTTATCTGATGTGGCTTTTTAATGACTTTTCAATCGTGGTTTGAGCCCTAATCAGTTAGTTTATCTTATTGTTGTTTGGCTTTCTGTGCTTTATGAACAATAATTCTAGAAGAGTTTGAGCTTTCAATTGAAATTTTCAATGATATATTTCTGACTGGAATCTCATGATTTGAAGCCTGGTATTCATTGTGTAATAACCCGAAACTTAAAATAATAAAAATAAAGCAGCGCGACGGTTAGCCGTGAGGAGAACAAGATCGAAAGTCGCTCGGTTGATACAACCACCAAAAACATACTGAGAAAGGAAACGGGAGAAAAGAGAAAGAGGAATTGCACTCACCTTATGAACCCTCGACGTCATCGTCGGAGGAAGGAGGAAGGAAACCGAGGCGTCGTCCCTAGGCGTGCATCGACTAACGAAGGAGAAGAAGGGGAAGCGATAGCGCTACGCGTCTAGCGTTGTGAGGCGCCTGACGCCTTTGAGGCGGAACCATCCATGTGCCGTCGGCCGAGGAAGAAGGAAGAAGCCTGCGTCGCGTGAGAGGAAAAGAGCCACGTCGTGAAGAAAGGGCTTGGAGTCTTAGCAACCCGAGGAAGGAAGAACGAGTAAGCAATTATATATTTAATTAAACTCGATTTTATTAATATCGTTAATCTTAATGTTAAGTCAAATTAATTTAGAGTTTATAATTCTAACTTAGGGTTATAGATTTTTAAGAAATTTAAATTAGAATTAAGTAGTATAAAGTAAAATTTAGTTTAAGAATCATTTTAAGATCATTTCAAGAATCAATTTTAAAAAAAGAAAAGAGGTATTAAATTTAGGAGAACCTATAAGGAAATACATGTTATATTATAAAAGAAAGTATGTATCGTTAATTAGATTAGAATTATTTAAGGAGGTATGATAATCAATTAATCTATATATAAAGTCACACTATCTTAATATTTTATGTTATAGGAATTTCACTTAAGGAAGCATTAAAGGAAAGGAGGTTGAAGAGGAAGCTAGTTAAAGTGGGTAATTATGTTCTTACATTTATGGTAAAAATGTCTTTACTTTCCTGATGAAATGCATGTTTAGATGATTTTGACTTTTTCCCGCTGCCGGTGATGATTTTCTTATATAAATTGTGAATAGTTCTTCTAACGCTTCGTGTTGGATCTCGAATCTTAGATCGTATTCAGTTTAATTTATTCAATTCGGTTATGAATTAATGTCAGTGATATGATTGTATCTTATGAATGTGTATGTTGAATCTTGAGTTCATTTTATGTAGGGGGCCGATATGCATGCATATATGATTCAAAAGGAGAATTAGCGAATGGTAAAGGTTATGGATACTCATCCTTTGGATGAGTATATGATGACTCATGGGGTGATAAAAGTAAAAGTTCATATCTATCTTAAATGTTTATGTATCTACCGACATATCTACTTCTTAAATGTTTATGTATACCGCACGTATCCTTCTAAATGTTATGCATCTTACCTATATGATTGATTGTTTGAAGATTATTTTCTTTTATGTATGTCGTGGCAGTGACATCATCTTAGTTCTTTTCTTTCTTATAGTGTAATAAGCATAATTGGCAATTATATTCATTTGTTAGTTGTTTAATCTTTTTTTAATTAATAATTATTAAATGGCGATAGAAGGGAAAGTCGGGTTCTGCGTAGAGGCTAGGAGATAGGTATTTATGTCGATTAAATTACGTTGAGTTATGTTAAAGCTAGAATCAGATTAAAACATTTATGTATGAATGATTTTTAAATCATTGTGGATTGTAGTAGCTCTTTTATGATTGTATAGTTGGACTTTAAATTTATATTGGAATTGTTATAGAAATGTTTTCTTTTATCCGTCCGATCGTGCTCTGCTGGTATTCCAGTAGGTCGTGACACATTGGATCCAGTTCTAATTTGTGGATTGTATCGCAACTTGTAAAACTGGTGTTCCTTTAGATTCACTGATCTGATTACTGGCAGACGTGATATGTTTGCAGTTTTCTTACTCTTACGGGATTGAATAATGTAATTGTCATGGGAACGCCGACTTTATTAAAATTTTATTTGGTATTTGAAAAACCAGTTGTTGTGATTATAGAGAGAAACCAGAGACATTTAAAATCAATTTTTCAAAAAAAAATTCTTCAAGAAAATTTTGTTTTATCTTTACACTTTACTGCTGTTTGGATGTGCACCTTTCTAGTTCTGATTTAACAATCTAGTGAAGCGTTGTTGCTAAATCTGAACAAGTTGATATGAAATGAAAGCTTACAAATATAATTGCAATTTAAAAAAAAAACTCTTTGGAAAACAAAATATAGGTATGCAGCTTAAATTTCACCTGATGATAAGAATGAAGATATTCACAAAAAATTAAATACTAATTAACTATTTGCAATAATTATGAGCTTTCTACTAATGTGAATATAATGCATGTAAAATTTAAGTATGGTGATGCATTAATGATGCATTTAAATCCAAAAAGGCATCCATCTAGAGCTTTTAAAAAAAGGAATGCAAGAAAGGCAAGTCCAATTAAAATTGTGCAACAAACTAGAATTAATGCCTACAAATTGAAACTTACAAAAAAATTATGATATAAAAATCTATTTTTAATGTGGATGATTTGACCTATGACCAAATTATCAAATCCAAATATTCTACTTTATTTTCACCTCATTCATGTAAATTCATATGCAATTCTCAGGGAGATGCATCGTTGCAGCTCAATTTTGAAGTTATTCTTATATTAGATGAATTAATTGTAGTTAAGTAATAATGATAGCTAATTAGATTAGATAAAGAACTAAAATCAGGTAAGTAATAATAATTAGAATAATGATATTTCTAACCTTTATTGTTGTGACAACTTTGTCTAATTTGATTAAATAGTTATTTACTCAAGTAAATAAGATATACAAAGATATGTATATTATATACATGAATAAGTGTGTAATATAATTTAAGAATTATAAAAGATATTATTTAAATGAAATAACTTTCAACTATAGCTATGGCATAACATAAGATATTAAAATATGAGATCTTCTAATTTTAGTGTATAAATTAGAATATAAATTATTAGTTAAGAGTACAGTTAAATAATTTAGTTAAATATCAAATTTTCAGAGCTTTGTATTTTGAAATCTTATGGCCCAGCCGTTGGGCTTATTTAATGTTCAGATTTATAGACTGAATCAATATCAAAGTGAGATTAAGCCAAAGGAAAAATCAAATCAAATTCCTTCAAGTAGAACTCGTAAGGTAATCCTAAGGTGAGTACTCATGTTTCTAATTTATACCAAGTTCATTGCTTTTCTTTAAACTTTTTGGTTGTAATGCTATAGATAGATTTACATTGGTTTTGACTGTAATGTTTCCACTGAATTATCTGTTTTTAAATATTGGTCATAATAAATGTATGTTTTTAAAACTTTCCGATGTTTAAGTTTTATTCAAGATTCATATAATATAGAAAAATATTAAATTCAAATGAACCATTGGAATGACAAATAGATTGTTTATATGTGTTATTGACTGATGAGTTTTACCCCCTTATAGTATCAATTGGGGATGCTAAGATACCCGTGCATGTATTTAAAAAAGATTATGTAAATTGTTATTGTTATTGAAGTACCCTAAATGGTACAGCTTTAGATGATGACTTCTATGACGAATGTAAATAATATAGATAAGATAGAATATTTTGTAATTAAACTTTCTTGAAAGAGTCATAATTGAATACAAATTATCACTAGATTGATTATTAATTTATTATGTTTAAATGGCATGCATAAAGTTTCTTTCATTGTGTTACTGTAGTTTAAAGGCACAAGTATTCACTGATTATGGAGAGCTTATGGTTGTTTTAAATCTAATGTTCATAGGTTGAAATCTTGATATAAAAATAAATAATATAGAAGAAAATATTTATATAATACGAGTTTAGAATAGAGAAAAGTACATTTATGTTTGTTGTATTTTCTTTTGTTAGTGGCTCTTTCAGTTTATTGTTTTAATTGCAAGAAAATGTTATAAATTATAAAATTTATTTTTCCACCGTTTGACTGCCCGCTCCAGTCTGGGAAATCCCAAGCCTTAGGCCAGGTCATGACACTTGGTGACTTGGGCCAATTTTTGAAAAACTGACCAATTCTATTATTAATCAAATATTAGCTTTTTGATTTTGATTAGATGGTTAAAAATAAATTATTTAAAATAAAATTTGAGAAAAAAATTAAAATATCATATCCTAAAACTTTTGTTAAGAGTTATATTCAAAAATTTAAGAATTAGTATCTTAAATTAGAATATTGTAAATTGAAATGGCAAAAAATTCATTAGTGTATCATGAATATATTATTTAAATCATATTAAAAATAATTTTAATATTTATTATGTCATCTTATTCAACTCTCAATTCAACCCTAGTTATGTCATTGAATCTTGAACCTCTAATTCTTCCAATTCAATGTCTAGTCCGATTTTCAAAACGTTAAAATTTGCAGCTAATCAAAGTAAATTTAAAAGAACCATCCATGAAATCGGAAAATTGCACTATTACAATCGATGCAACTCAAAAAAACTATGTTATACAAAGAGCACTAAACGTTAAAGCTAACTGTAGAACTTACCTTTTTAACAGTATTAGCTGACCCCGCCATTAGCTTCTTCCCAACAGCTGTTGAACCTGTGAACGTGAGCTTCCTCACCTAATTAAAACGTTATGATGACATTAGCTCAGCAAATAGGTTCTAACACTTATAAAAGGGCGTGGGGTTACAAACAGAAAACAACTATAGAAACCTGTGCGCTTTCCAATAGAGCATCGCCAATCTCAGAAGCATTTCCCAGTACCACATTTAATGCACCCTAATGATTTAAAACGTCAAAGAACAGTATTAAAAACAAAGATAGGTCTCAAATTTATACAAAATGACTAACAAGATTCAATAGCTAATTTCCATACTTGAATTCAAACAGTTCATTTAAACTTGTTAATGAAACTAATAATAATTATTATTCTCTGATCTACTGCATTGAATATTGAAGTAAAAGATTAATTACAATTTCCAAGATACGGCTTTGGGAAAAACACAATCGATTAACTCAGAAGACAGTAATGATTATCTTCTTTATAATGTGTGTAATCACTAACTAAACAGTTTTTTTATGAAAATAATAAAGCAAGCTTTAGAAAACTCAGAAAAAATAGCAATCCTTTGATTATCCAAAAGCTCATTAGTAAACAAATGCTAAGGTGAGGTGAAAACAAAAAATATAAAACAAATCTTGAAATTAATATAAGGTTGCTAAGGTTTAGATTACACCTCAAACACCATTTACGTCCCCCAAATTCAATATTTTTACATGAATACTAACAGAAGTATTGGTTGAGCTGAAATTATAGAAATATTACTATATTTTCTCACCATGTCCTTTCTTTTATAATTCTAATGTAGAGTCTCCCCTCCTCTTCCCTCCCCTCTATTCTCAACCACCGACAATCTAATACACCCTCTCCCACCAAAACCCCATTCTGTACTCCTGTCCCATCACTCTGCCTTCCTCCTCTTCTTCAATGCATACACACCAAGAAAGTAAGAACTCTTGCATGAAGCTCTTCTTCTATAATGACAACAATCATAATGGCGATGATGAAAATTCTCTACATCACACCATACAGTGAATATACTGCCTTTCTTCCCAGATCTACCCTACAACCTCAGTGCCAGTTGCAAAATCCTAAGAGATTGTCCGTCCAATCCACTTCTCACCAACCATGGATGGCGAGTATGATGCTTTATCCAATTTACCTTCCCCCTCTTCCTCCTATTCCACTTACCACTAGGAGTTCAAACAAGCCGAGCTTGAGTGAGCTAAGATTTTGTTCGTGTTCGGCTCATTTGTATTGACTCGTATTCGACAATGATCAAGGTGTTTTGGCTTCGATTTGCGCAGTATTGCATCCTTAGTCTATTGAATTTGCCATATTTGCTCGATTCGATGTATGAAACATGTTTGAAGGTCAACAAAAATAAAATGAATCAAACACATGCATTAATCTGCTTTAATACTCATTCCATATTTGGTAACTGATCCTATGCCAAAAATGCCACGCAGATGAATTTTGTAAACACTTAATTGCATATGGTTACTGTTGACCTACAAGTATGTGTCATAATTCAAACTAAGCATATATAGTAAAATTTATAAAAAAAAAAAAATTCAATGTCGTCGTTGCATAATCAGAGTTGAAACCTCCTAATTATGGTCAAATTCGATCAGAAATCATCCAAATCTAAAATTCGGCTTCGTAATTGCGCGTAAAATATCAAAATTAATTAAATAAAAAATATAGGATCAATTAATAGCCAATCAATTAATTAAAATTAATTTTAAATGAAATTACGCGCACATCGAAGTCAAGAAGCCTGACGTCGACGACGGTTCATTGATCAGCGTCGTTCGCCAAACATTGAAATCTATCAAACGATGCTTTCCGCGGTCAATTTGGCAAATCCTACGGGAACGTCGATCAATTCAAGCGCGACGTCGCGCAATTTAAGCATAATTTCACTTCAAACGTTGTTGACGTAGTCCAAACAATCTCCGATTGCAAAATCGATTGCGTCGTTGCATCCGGCACAACAAAAATACTTAAAATTGATCCCATATTGATATGGTTTGTCACACAAAATAATTTTATAATTATTGATGCGAAAATATTAATTATAATGTTATTATCCGATTGTTTCGTAATTAAACAGCTAATAGCCGCTCGATCTCCTAATCCGGCCGCCCACTTCTCCACTCCTAATTGCCGCCCAATTAATCCTATTGGGCACCGTTCAAATCAATCAAGACTTCAGCCCTAATGCGAAAGGGATAAAACCCCACACAGCTCTCCTCTCTTACGTGATCGCTTTCTTGTTTGGAGCTCTCCCTCTCTTCCTCTTGTGCGGTTTTCTTCCTTCCATCTGTCCCGATCGACGCAAGGACTCAGAATCGAGCCTCGTTTCCAAGCCGTCTGTCCCGCTTGCTCCCTATCCGAATGTCCGTCTCCCTCATGAGCCCGAGCACTGGTCGACCAAACCCTAGCTAGGTGAAACTCTTCTCTTCTCCTTTCCTCCTTGCAACCGGAAACTCCAGGTTGTTTCCTTTCAACTCTAAGCGCATTTTATGCATTTCGGCTTTCTTTGGAGATTAGGGTTTGATGAATCTCTCTTTATATGCTTAGAATAATGATAGAATTTGATCCTAAAGTTTGGGATAATGTATGGCCCAAGCTTTATATTGATTGCTATTATTTATGGGTTTTTATATCTTTAGCTTTGCTGAAATGGTTTCTTATTGATGAAATAGCACTTGTTACTCTCTTACACATTTAAAATAAGGTTAAGGATATAAAAGAAGGGTTTGAGATGATGTATGGCTCAAACCCTAACCTATTTGCAAATTTTCCTTTTCTTTTCATGCTTCAATTTGCTATTTAGGATGGATTGACACTTGCTAAGTCTCTTTTATATGCCTAAAATATAATTGGAAGCATAGAAATGGGTTTAGAAATGTTGTGTGGTTCAAGCCCTGAGCTATTTGCAAATTTTTCTTTTCTTTTCATGCTTCAATTTGTTATTTGGGAGGGATTGGCACTTGGTAAGTCTCTTTTATATGCCTCAAATACAATTGGAAGCATGAAAATGGGTTTAGGAATGTTGTGTAGTTCAAACCCTAAGCTATTTGCAAATTTTCCTTTTATTTTCATGCTTCAATTTGCTGTTTGGGAGGGATTGACACTTGCTAGGTCTCTTTTATATGCCTAAAATACAATTGGAAGCATGGAAATGGGTTTAGGAATGTTGTGTGGCTCAAATCCTATGCTATTTGCAAATTCCTTTCGCTTTCCAATGCTTTATATTTTTGTTTGGGCAAGATTGGGTTTACCGTGTACCCTTTGCATATTTAAAATAATGTTGGAAGTGTGGAAATGAAATTAGAAATGTTGTATGGCTCTTCCCTTAAGCCATATGTGATTTTCCCTCTTCCATGCTATAGATTTCTCTATCTAAGATATGAAATGGATTTGGTTTTAGCTTGCCTTATTTGTTTAAAGCCTCTTCCTTAACTACATCTGAAATTGTAAAATCTATAAGTAAGCTTAGCATAGCTTTAATTCTCTTACAATTATGGATCAATCATAAGCTTCATTCTTATCTTATTCCATTTCATCTTTTGATTGGAAAAGAAAAATCAGATTTATTCCCTACATTGTTTCTCTTGGATAAAAAAAAAAGAGAGATAGGTGGTTGGGAAGTTATTCATGGTGCTCACCTTTTCTATTACATGAATTGTTATCATATAGAATGGTGATTTGGGTGAGGGTTAGCCTTGAGATTTTTCAGATTCATGAATTCAAATGCATATGCCACTACATATTAATTTTCTGAAGTTATTCTTCTAATCTTATGGGGACTATCTTACTTTGCTTCCTTTGACTGTTTTGCTATCACGAGAATGATGATTTGAGCAAAGTTTGTTTTCACATATCTTTTCTTGATTTGGTAAATCCAAATACAAGTATTATTCATATTTGATTTCTTAAATAGAATTTCTACATTTACTTCATATGAGTATGAGTTTTGTTTATACTCCTTACTTTAATGCCTCCTCAAGCTTCTACAAGCAAAAAAAGAGTGGTGAAATTTCAGTTTCATAAATTTTTTTGTAGGACTAGAAATTTCTTCCTTAGATTCATGACACATTATGGAAAGTTGAATGTTAACTATGCTTGGCATAAACCCCTATTCCATTTGCTGATTTCTCTTACAAAAGTGAAGTAAATGGCTTTAATATGGATGGTTGAATGTTAACTATGCGTAGCAAGAAGTGAATCATATATTTATAGTTTAACACATAAATGTTATCTTATTCACTAAAGTTGGAAAAGGTATTTCATCCCTCATATTGAACAAAAAAAAGAGGGAGAATGACATATGCAATAAAAAGTTGTGTGATAATTTCTTATTAGTGATATTTTCAATACAATGCTTAGCTAAACTCACAAATGTCATGTGTCTTGTTTAAGTACATATACATGCATGCTTATGTGTAAATGCAAGTTTTAAATTATTTGTGATAAATACTCGTTCACATTGTTCCAATGCAACGGGAAAATTTTTATAAGTACCTATTCACGTTGTTCCGACGTGGCAGAAAAATCTGTGGTGATAAGTGCGGCGGAAAATTTTGTTATAAGTACCTATTCACGTTGTTCCAACGTGGCAGGGAAATCTATTAAGATAAGTATCCGTTCACATTATTCAAATACGGCGGAAAAATTTGTTATAAGTATCACGTTCGTTGTTCCGGCGTGGCGGATAAATCTGTTGATGAGCACTCCGTCCGGCGTGCAGGAAATACTTTTATGTTGTGGGCCATGCACTTTTTTAGCGTGGTGGGGCAATAAATTACCGGTGTGTCTACGACACCGACGTCTTTTCTTGGCGTGGTGAATCTGTCTCCGTCGACCCATATACGAGGGGATGACGGACAAAAATTTTTGGTAAACAAAAAATGTGTGTGCATGCCTAAGTTCTTAAGAAGAAGAGTATTTGTATATGTTCATTCATATCTAGTTCAATCGTTATTTGAACCTTCATATCATGTGGCAACTACTTGCTTAAAATTCAAATTTCTTTTGCTTAAATGGTGATAGTATTCCTCTTTATATGCTACATGAACGGGTGAGAGATAGAAATGTGACACCCAATGCATTGTATGATTTAAACTTTAATTCACTGTCAAGTACATCTTTATATACTATATGAGTGAGTTATTTGAAAATAAGACACCTTATATACCATATGACAAATCTTGTCATATTATCAAGTATATGTTTATGACATGATTGTCTCTCCTTTGCCTAAGTCATGAAATAGGGTTTAGATAAAAAAAATCAACATGGGTAATTACTTAATCAAGTTTAGAATTTCAAATTTGTGATTACAAATTTAATATGGATATTTTTTCATGTTTCATTTGTTTATCATTACAAATTTCAGATTATGAATAGTTGAAAATGGAAAGAAAAGTATCTTATGATTGCATGATTTGTCTTATTTTGTTATCAAATATTCATTCATATGAGGTAAGGAGGGATAAATTTAAAGCATCAAGTTAGATATAACTTACAAATTGATGTGATATAAATTGAAAGTAAGCTCAATTGTTAGTGATCTCTTCCTTTGAAAAGTGGGTGAACTATCTTAGAAGACTTAGACTTGCAATATATCTTATAAGGAGAATTGGGAGAAAGGGAGAGTAAAGCCTTCATAAGAGAAGAATTCTCTCTTATTTATAATAAAAGCTAGCCCCTTAGCATAAGGCTAAAAAAAAATGAAAATGAGATTTGTGTCATCTCATTAATTTCTATAATTTTCCTACATATCATTAAGATGGAGAGGAAGATTTTATTTTCTTAGTCATTCTCGTTTTAATCACTCCTAAAATGAGCATGAATCTAAGAAAAATTTTATTTCCTTTTTCATTCTCTTTTTAATTACTCTTAAAATGAGCATGAATCTAAGGAATATTTTATTTCATTTGTCATTCTCTTCTTAATTACTCCTAAAATGAGCATGGATCTAAGGAAAAAGCTTTCATTTTCTTTGTCATTCTCCTTTTAATCACTCCTAAAATGAGCATGAATCTGAAGATTTTATTTCCTTTGTCATTCTCTTTTTAATCACCCCTAAAATGAGCATGAATCTAAGTAAGATTTTATTTCCTTTATCATTCTCTTCTTAATTACTAAAATAAGAATGGATCTAAGAAAAAGTTTTCATTTCCTTTGTCATTCTTCTCTTAATCACTCATGAAATGAGCATGAATCTAAAGAATAAATAAATAAAAAGATGCGTGAAGAGGAAGGAAGTCCTCTTTTTCAATCAAAGTGTGTGATAAAAAAAAATGGGATGAAAAATCTTCCTTTTATTTATGAGTGCATGTCATGATAAAAGGAGGACATGATAAATAACATAAAAATAATAATAATAAATGATATTATGAATGAATCATAATGTCATGGACTTTTTTCTTCATACTTGACCTATCCTAAAAATTTCTTAAATAGGCTTATAAAGAAGCAATTAGACTATTTAGAATTAGTGAACTCTCTTTCTTTTACTTTAAACAAAAGGGAAGGTCCATTAGGCTAAATCTTATAAATGGCTTATGTAAAACATGATAAAGAGAAGGTCTAATAGAGTTATGAACTTTAAGAATTGCCATGTTACCATGAATTCAATGTTGCAAGACTTAAAATTACCTTTTTAATTTTGTCTCCTCTTATGGCTTGCTCATTTACAATCATAAGAATCAATATTCATTTAAGCAAAATTTTAAGATTTTCTTAATCTTGTGTAAAGGAGATTTCAGATTTTCTCAATCATGAAAATCACTATTTATTTAAAGCAAGATTTTCAGATTTTTCTAATCTTGTATAAGGAAAATTTCAGATTTTCTAAGTTTATCAAACTTAGTATGATTACTTAGCTTATGAAATCTAAGCTTTATGAAATTGTCATGATCCAAGGAAGATGATGAAAAGAAAAGTGAATGGCTTCAAACTTGAGTTAATGTGCTTTTAAAATGCCATTTGAAACGAAGTTTAGTGTGATTTTAAACTCCTTTATTTTGCTGATTGGTAATATTAAAGTGGCATTTTACCTAATAAATATTTATATTACACTCATAAGCAAGTGTCAAATCTATATCTTGCATTAGTATAAAGGTAGGACATGATCTTCCTAAATTACTTGCTTTATACGAAGCCCAAATTCTAGTTGATTATCATTTAAAAGAAAAAGAGAATGAAGGGAAGTAAGTGGGGCTTCATTAGCATTAATATCATTCTTCCCTTTTCTATGAATATATGAAGGGTGTCTTAAAATAAGATTTCATTAGCATAAAATCTGAAATTCCTTGACCTTCATTGATTGAGTTTAGAATGGCTATTTCTTAAGATTATAGCTCTCTTTTAAATTCAAAGAAGAATTGAATTCAAACTCACATACGAGTTTACATTTGAATTAATTTTTATCCGTCTAAATTCTAATATACATAAAGAAGTTTGGATGTGGGACGCAAACCTATGTGTGATTCATAACCTCTCTTAAAATCTCCCTTACGATAGATATTGGACTCGATGCTTAGCAAATGTTTTAAAAAGTTAAATGTATATCCTATAAAGATATACATATTTGATTCATGACAAATCGAGGAGGATTTAAATTTATATCATTACAAACAAATGCTCACTTGATGTGTAAATATATCTTATCTCTTTCAATACAGATACATGCTTCATCATCTAGAACAGATACTCATTTAATTTACATTTGGGAATGTTAAATTCAAGAACAAATATTTACTTGTTTTATAACAGGCATTAAAAATGACATGTCATACTAGATATAGTCACTTCAACTTAGACATTTAAATGTACATACAACATTTTAAAAAGAATAGATACTCGTATGTATGTTGAAGTATTCATTAGATCAAGCATCTAAAAAGATATGCAAGTCATGTGCAAAATGAAAGAACAGATATCTACACCCCAGTTTGGTCTTAGGACCGGGTTGGGATTAACAAAACTTAAAAATCTAATGATGTCATTATGCTATTTTCAACTTAAAAAAATTTGAGAAGCTAATTATATCATAGAATGACAAAAGGTAAATCTATCGGCATTATTGTTAATATAACTTTTCAAGTTGAAGTTCTCAAAAGGAATGAATGTCTCAAACCCGATCATCTATGCTCAAGCTAGAGTTAACAAGATTTGGAGGACTATAAATTTTGAAGCAATGAATTATCCCGGTTTGGTCTTAAGACCGGGTCCGAGTTAACAAAACCCAAAAATGCAACAACAAAACCCATACTTGCAATTTGACATTTACACTTCAACTTAGACATTCAAATATCCATGCAATATTTTAAAAGAACAAATACTCGTATATATGTTGAAGTGTTCACTAAGTCAGACACTTAAAAAATATGCAATTCATATACAAAAAAAATGAACAGATAACTACACTTCCAGTTTGGTCTTAGGACCGGGTCCAGGTTAACAAAACCAAAAAAATTCATATCAAAACTTATGCTTGCAATATGACACATATGTCATGCCGAACATAATTACTTCAATTTAAACATCTTAATGTCCATACAACATTTTACAAGAACAGATACTCGTATATATGTTGAAGCATTCATTAGATCAACCATCTAAAAAGATATGCAAATATGCAAAACGAAAGAGCATATATCTACACCCCGATTTGGTCTTAGGACCGGGTCCGGATTAAAAAAATCTAAAAATCTAATAATGTTATTATAAGAATTTCAATTTAATAAAATCTAAGAAATTAATTGTCATAAAATGACAAATAATAAATCTATTGACACTTCTCAAGTTCAAGTTTTCAAGAGAAAAAGTCTCAAACTAGATCCTCTATGCTCGAGTTAGAGTTGACAAGGTTTGGAAGACTATAATTCTTGAGAATGAGTTTAGACCCGATCCTCTGCAAGAAAGTATGTAGAGTTGACAAGATCTACTACATTCAAAAGATTATCATTATGATGATTTAAATGATCAATGATCACATGTTTAAATCTAAATCAATTATAAAATGATCAAAATTCAAATAAAAAATATATATAAAAAATTAAATTAAATTAATTATTTAAATTTAAACTTAAAATCATCCACCCATCCGCAACTATTTGTTGAGGGTAACAAATTAAACTATCGCTCACAAAAGATAATATCAAATCATGTATTTTCACACTCAAATAATCTTACGTAAAGACGTGGCAGTATCCTCATTGCGTGGTTGCAGTAAAATGACACCACATATATAGCGGTTACGACCAAAGCTCGAGTGGTTTGCCGTGATATGACTAAATTATCAGACCTGGCGTATGTTCCTTTCTTTCTTTGGTGAATTATAGAATGTATTTGGTTGGGCAAAAAAATATGCTAGGTTGACTTATATTTTGTCCCTGACAAACTCCACCCTGGTCTGGACACCTTTGACGACGCATGACGTGTTGTTGATAAGGATCCTTCGGTCAAGTTGGGTCGACTACCTCCTCTAACTAAGTAGACCAAGGATCGCGACAACCCGGGATGACGGAACCATGGGATCTAGATCAGGTGCATCATCGTTCCCCCCAACAAGTTTTAAATTAAAATGATAAATTTCATAATTTTTAAACTCCACTCACTGTAATTATATATTCGTTACTTACGATTAACCTTAATCGAAAGTGCTCTCTCAGTATTGGGAGGGGTAATTAACTATAAGAGCTTGCGCCTATAGGAAACTTGGAACCAGATCTAAAGTCCTTGCAAAATGAGAACAAAATATTTGGGTAGTGACTTATATACTATTTATCTGTCTTCTGAAATTTTCACCGACACTTAAAATACTTTTTTCATCAAAGAGGTCGATGACGAATTTTCGAATCCCATAATTACCTTTTAAGATACATGAAATACAATATAAATTAATGCATTCTACAAGTATTAAACATGAGCCTGCCTGAAGAATCCCCACAAGGAAATCCAATACTTAAATTCATTCGAGCAAATATACATTTTTCAAGGTTTAGGATAGGGGATTTACATACATACCAAGCATTCAGCTCAAAATAATCCAAGTATTCAGAAACTTCCAGCATCAGCTCAACTTATATTCTTTCAACGAAAGAGAAAATTAAGTATTAAATAAGTTAAGAAGTTACAGGTGGTATTCCAGCTTGAAGTGCAAGTTCAGCTGCTGCCAATGCTGTCAAAGGAGTAAATTCGGATGGTTTAACCACTACTGTGCAACCAGAAGCTAAGGCAGGTCCAACCTGATGCATCAAAAGCAATAAAATGGTTAGCAAACAGAAAACATAACCAATGAGAGAACTCTCTAATATGCAAGGACCAGTTTCGTTGCAGTGGAGAACCTTCCGTGCAATCATGGCCAGGGGAAAGTTCCAAGGACTAATGGCTCCAACCACTCCAACGGGCTGCAGAATACAAAAAATCCATAAACTTAAATCGGCAGAAAGTCAGGAGTTTGTGTTAGAAATAAACTATAAAAATAAATGTATATGTTCTACAAAAATTATGTTTTAGCGTGCTTCTGAAGGGCACCAAAACCCTCCAAACAAAAGCAAAAACATCAATGGTGAGTTTGCTACGGGCCAACAAAAAAGGTGCATCTCAAGTCAAAAAGCAAAGTGATCTTCTGTTACATGATCAAAGATAAGTGTTATTTCACAAAAGAAAAAAGTTAAAAAAAGCTACATGAGCCATAGAAAAATGAAGCAGTCAGCAGATTTACTAAATCCATCAGATGGCTCAATAAGGACAAATTATGAACTTAAAATACTTAGTGCCTTTGTAGATTATGATCATATAGCATATTCAACTCCAAAGCACACGGGCATTTCATCACGCCTTACAGTCCATGATCATTCTTATATTAACAAATGAAGTCTTCCAGAGCATTCATACTTTACCGGTAATTGAGTGAGGTTTTTTTTTTTAACAGCAAAAACTCCCTCAGTAAATCAGCACTTTGAAATTACTCTCATAAATAAAGCAAAAAAATAATATTACTAGATTCAAAAATAAAGATTAGATAATAACAGTCATCATGGAAATTTTCATAATCGCAAAAAATTTCTTTTAAAAAACAATGTGTTCACAACATATATTTATCATTAATGCTTTTAAATGAAAATGTATAATAAAAAACTCATGAAATTTGCAATAAAAGACAAAAATCTTTGATCCTTGGGTGAACAGCGGGTAAAGAGTTCCTTCTATGCAGAGACCTATGTTTGGAGGAACTCAAGACACGTGTAAATGGAACAAATAATCAGAAATTCAAATTTGACTCCATGGATCTAAAAACTGTTCACTGTTCAATGATCAGTGAAAAATCAGCTGCAGAAGTATGATAGAACTCACAGACATATATGAATCAGCAAGTCGAAGAAAAAAAAAGTAGACTTTATCTACAATCGTTATGCCTTTAAAAAACAATGAAGCTACAGTAAAAAGAACATTTATCAAATTAGCAGGTAAAATTCTGATACCTGTTTTAATACAAGTAACCGACGGTCATTCAGTGTAGGTGGGATGATGTCACCATACACTCGTTTTGCCTCCTCAGCAAAAAACTCAATGAAATTGGCTCCATAAGAAACCTGTCAGCAAAGATGAAATTCTCAAAAGTGAGCACACATAGTGAGTAGCACTTGAAGAAAATCCCCTAAGAAAATGTAGAGCCTGGCTGCTTTTAAAGTATGTATTGAGATAATACCTCACCCAGTGCCTCCTTCAGAGGCTTTCCTTGCTCCAATGTTATAAGCAACGCCAGATCATCCTTGTGGGCAAGTAATAGATCATACCTTTAAAAAAATACAGTAAAAATCATCGTCACTTCCATGAGCTATCTCCAGAAGCTGCTTAAAAATGCACGATAGCATTTATAATTCCGGCTCTCATGCACCCCATCTCACATATTTCCCAAGAAATCATACTAATGTTTCTTTTGACCAAGCAATAAGTAATGGGGATATAAATACATGGATAAACAAGTATATATTCCCCTGGCATTCTCACGATGATAATTCACACATTATTTCAAATCATCAATTCACCCAAAGAAAAAACTTCATGGAGTGAGAAAGTATGCCTCAAATGAGAGTATAAAAAAAAAGGTTCTCAGTAAAGTCATTACATATTTTCCATCACATACCATTTTCTAAGGCACTTGCTCCTTTCACTTGCGCTGACTTTGCTCCAAGCTACAGAGAAATGAAGTTTAAATTTACTAAAGAAAGCAGACTTTTAATCCAATGCAAGCGAATAACCTTTAAAACTGAATGCCCAATACCATATTAGCTTTGACAAGTCTAAAACAAAGACTAAAGGAAATTGGATTTGTCCGCCTAGAATAAGCCAAAATACTAGACTTAGATTCAGTAAGCAGGATTCTTTCACAAAATTGATTTTTTTCTTAATCATTACTGCCTTTGTTTTTCTCTCATATGTTGTTAGATAAGGGAAACAACATACAACAAATAAAAATATAATAAATTATGCTTGCATGTATGGATCAAAGTGTTGCAGTAAAAAAATCATAGATAAATTGAGCGGGACAAAAATATGAACGCCAAAACTAGAAGAATAAAAATTAAAAAATGATCATATTTGAAAAATGCTTATAATGTTATTTACTGAAATAAACTTAGGTAATTTTAACATGAGCACCTAATGAAACAAAATACACACATACCGATTAAACATATAAATAGAATTATTATTGGAGGATTAAAAAGAATATATCATGCTCCATTTTGACCCCTCTCAGTCAAATATGAGATATAAAACAAAACAGACAACGCAATTAAACACATTTCCCTTATATATATATATTGGGAATTATATAATTAATTTACTAATTTCAATAATTACCTAAGTTCATCTGATTTTCCTATTCAATGGAATAATTTCACTGTACAACAACTAATGTGCTATAGCAATGCCTCTTTTCCACTTTCGCAACATGCAGAGGCAGATGGAGATTTGGGTGGCTGTCATAGATAAGGGTTTTTAAGTAATTATATAACCATTACTTATATCAATCTAAATAACCTAAGAATTAAGTGTTAATTCAATTTCCTCTTGTGATGTAACTCCGAACCAAAACAGAAAGCATCGGGGAATGAAAAGAAGGAAAAAAGAGAAAAGAAGAAAAAAGAATAAGAAGGCAAAGAAGAAAAAAATACTAGAAGCTTAGTTGAAGATCTGATTTTTCATATTTCTTTCAAAAAAATAATTCAATTTTGAGTTGGTAGTCTTGAATGAGAAAAAATTATTTTGAGGTAAAATATTATTTTGAAGACATCTGGTATAGAATTATGTTAAAGGCTAGAAATTGATTTCACATTAAAGTATTTAGTGTTTTAGTAAATGGTTTATAAAAGATTAAGATTATAGGTAGCAGTTGCGAAGAAATATGTTATTAGGTTTTAGGTTAACTTTGGATTTGTGTGAAGTACTTAAATCTCTATTCCAGGGAGTAAAAGTATTCTCAGGCTATTATTTCTCTATTCCTACAATGATATTAAATTGTTATGTGCTTGTGAATAGATATTTTCTTAACTTGAGTATTTTAATAATATATAATGTTATCAAAAAGTCTAATGCATTATAAATGTTCTCCTATTAAAGATTATTTTATGTTATTTCCATATTGTGCAAGTCTTATGATTCACCATGCACAGTCAAATACTTATTATATGTCAAATATTGCACATTGATGCCTCATGTATATAATGATTAATAAAAGGTGCATATTAATGCTAAAAAATATAAATAATTATGATAATGATATTAAAAATGAATAAATTCTCTAAAAGATTATTTTATGTTGGACAGATTGGCAAATAATAACAACATATATAAAGAGAAGTAAAAGTTATGATGATATGAGCCTCAATAAGAGACAAAAATTTCAAACTCTTAATGCTAGAAAGTTGGTACAATACAATCCAACTGTAAATCGAGTGGTTATTAATAAATGACATGTTAAATTAAGTTTAAACATAATCAATGATTAGTATAATCGATGGACTAGATAGCAACCAATTTTAAAGGTCAAAATTTATACAGTCATCGAATGACATTTTTAAGACTATGACAATATAAATGAATAAGAAAATTAGCAAATAATTTCATATATAATGGACTAGCACAATTTCATTAAATGATTTGACATTTAAAAGATATATTGTATTTTATTGTAAATATTTATGTTTTTGCTTATGATTATATATTTTACTCATACTATTACAAAAGCATATTTTAATTTAACTTACTGAAATCATGTCTATGGTTAGTGATGCCCATATTAGTATAGAAGATCACGAGCATTTTATTATTTTCTTTTCTTATATTTTCAACTATGTATTAGAACTATTTATACCACTGCACTTATTATGATGATTGTTATTTAAGGTGAGATAAAAGGATAGAATCAAGCTATAATTAAGTGACCCAATTTTGTTTTATACCTTAGAATGTTAAGTGTACATATTGTTATATCATAGGAGATATACATGATGTAAATTCAATATTTTAATATGTATTTTAAATGAAGTTTATTGGAAGTTTTGTAGTCTATTTTGATGATTTAAATTATGCATACCTTTATTTCAAAAATTATGATGAATTTATTAGAGGATTAGGAACTATAGTGTATGTTTTATGACAACCTAGGCAAATTAAGTGTGTTTTTTATGAAAATATAAGGGGCGGTTTGGGATCAATTTTGTTTTATATATATATATATATATATTTTTTTATGTTGTTTTTGAAAACATGTTTGTTTAGAGTATTTTTTTATGTGATTTTATTTTTTATTTTCAAAAACAAATAATGTTGTTTTTAAAAACTCTCAAAACATCTAAAAGATGTTTTAAGTGTTTTCAAAAACGACAAGTACAATCAAACAAGTTTTATTTTTAAGCAAAACAAAAACAAAACAAAACAAAAATACAAAATAAAAAAATTAAAAACAAAAGTGAATAGCCCCTAAGCATATTAATTTTCTATGCACTCGATCCTAATTAGTAAAAGTTAGAATAGATTTAGTGAAAGGTATGTCTGAATGGATTGTCTACCTTTCTTACATCTCATATTTGATTAGTTGGGGTCAAAATGGAACATGATAGAGTAAGAGAAAAAAAGACCAAAAATATCATAAGTAGAAGTTGTTCAAAATGATGTGTGAAGAATAGGTACTTTAGGTGACACAAGGAAACAAATGGAAAATGAAAATTCATAGTTAAGCCAAATGAATGATGAAAAAAATTATCCTTGTTATGGTTGCTTGACTTTTTTCTCCTAAAGTTGTTAAAATTAGTTGTAATTAAAGGCAACAATCAAAAAGTTCTTATCAATGAAATTTCTATTCACTCAAGTATCTAGACATAATTAGTAATACACTAATTTATTTTCACTGCCCTTAAAAGAAAATGATAAGAAAAACAATTCTCTAGTACAGAAGCAACACTAAGAAAAGCCTACATAAACTAGAAGAAATTTATGTAAAATACCATACTGCAGATGGTAATATAATATCTTATTGTAACACTAATGCCTCAATTAAAAAAAGTTAGGGCTGCCATTCACCGGGGCTTCGATCGCACGGCTCCCCTGTCATCAGGTCACCAACTTCAGTAATGGTATCATCTTCAAAAGAATCTTGCAAACATACCAAATGCTACAAAGCCAATAAGGCTCAGTTAATGGGTCCACTATTCATTCCCCCTGTTTTTTCAAAGAGGCATGCTTTGCAAAGGTTTTGGTAGGTAATTTTTGAAATGCTGCATTATTTTAAGACATAAGACTCTCCTACAGTTCACAAAAATAATTCTAAGTTGCATTATTTTTAACATCCGCTGGTTAGAAAAGAAGAAATTTTTTTGACTCGGGCAGAACATTTCATACAATAGCTAGGAATAAACAAATCCCCTAACAGCAAGCACAGAATGAAATACAATCATATCGCCTATGGTTTTTTAAGCACCATTGCATGAAAAAAAGTTAAAAGCTACAAATTAAATATGAAATACATAGATCAGAATACTGCAACAATGGAAAACGAACATTAGGCTTGAATTTTCTAGTTACATACAACTGAAAGTACTGTAAGCTGATGAGATTGCATCTGTAGCTTCCTTTTTACCCATGAATGGGACATTTGCAATAAGTTCACCAGTAGCAGGGTTTTCCACCTGTAAGATTACAAAACAGGTATAAGTCTCACCAGGTTTGCTTGATTTTTTTTTACTATTGTGTTGATTGTATATAGTACATTTTAAATAATGTTTTACAATCTTTGCGACAACCAGAAGAACACAAGAATGGTAAAAGCCCCATTATTGTTAAGAGAGAAACAGCAGCGGGCCTAATTTAATTGCAATACACTACTTGACGGAAATCCATCAACACAAAAATATAAAATAGGGATATTTACAAATCAACCACCTAATACATATGTATTTGCAATTTAACCACCCCCTCTATTTTTTTGAACTATCAGACCCATCTATTTGAGTGTGTTATGATCAAATCATTGAAAATTTTACAAAAATGAAAAATATGGGTTGAGCTTGTCATGAATTTCAATATTTTACAGTCAATTTAAAAAATTAAGATTGAAGATGATTAATTTGTAAATATAGAAGAATGGGGTGACCCCCAAAATAGGGATATTTACAAATCAATTCTAATTTCATATCCAAAGAAAATTAATTTGTAAATATAGAAGAATAGGGTGACTGTGTATGTAAAAGCCTCAAAATAGGGGGTAAGAACTCAATTATAATTTCATATCCAAAGAAAATTATCCTTGGCTCATATCCAAAGAAAATTATCCTTGGCTCTCCTTTGAATCTTAATAATCTCTTCTCACATGATAACCACATTGGCCATCACTCTATTGCAGAAGAAAGATTTTTCATACAAAGTGTCACGAAACAAGTGCCCTACTGAACTAGTGGAGCTTGCATGGCAGTCACCCACAGTTGAATCTCGCTCAATCATGAAAAAAACCAACACAACCAACAATTCGCAAAGAATACTTCATCCTAGCAAAACCATCAGCTCTAATACCACTAACAAGAGTATAGAACAAAGGGGAACTAAGCTAAACTAGTACACTAACAATATGAACACCGACGAACCCAAAAGTTTAATCTAATGTAAGGGTCATTACTAGTAAACTAAAACTCAACTAAGATTTCATGTCTGGTTTGGGACTATTCTTTATCCTCATGTGGATCTCAGAAGTTATCCTATCATCAACACCATATTCTTTGCAATAAAAGATGGCCAAGTACTTGCCCACTCGATGGTGCTAACAACCAAGAAGAGAAATATGTCCTAACATCAAAAAACAAGTATATTGCAATTCAAAATGCTCAATCGGATATACTAAGAACATGTTTCAATGCATAAGCAACTAAGCTAGGTAAAAGGGTAGCACCAAACCCGTTGATTCGAAAAACGGTAAAATGAATGGCATGTGCACTTGCATCAAAAAACTAATAGATTGCTAGCCAAAATGCCCAACTAGATAGAACCAACAAACGTTTCAATTCATAAACGCAATCGGAATCCCAGCAAGTGTATCCCATAATTCAAAAGCAATAATTTACTGATATCAACAATGATTCAAAACGAAACCTTGATAGTCTTTCCATCGTAAGCATCGACCCACTTCCCTCCGATGAGACCTTGCGTCCGCAGAAGTCCGGACTCCTTCAACCGATTGATTGAGACAGCGGGTTGATGCGCCAGGGTACCCATCTGCCCAGTTATTGATCAAATTGAACTCAGACGAGATCAAAAAATATGTGAACTTGGTAGCGATCGAAGATAAGGAGGAGAATATAGGGAGATTAAAGCTTGCCTGGCGATGGAGGAGAAGAGTGCGGAGGCAAGAAGTGGTAGGCTGGTGGCATCGAGCGAGAGCCACGCGGAGAAGCACCATCATGCAGTGGCGATGTAGGTCTTGCGGATGTGGACATCTGTGTTTCTGCTGTCTGTTTAAAGGTTGAAGATAATTTAAAAAATTTTGACACGCTGGGTTTTTAAAAAAAAATAAAAAAAAATAGTCATCAGCTGTCAATTTTAGCATAATTTATTGTAGAGCCCGAATGGAATTCTATATTTCGACTTAAATGATCTAATATTATGTAAAACTCATTTAATATATCATTAATATATATATATATATATATATATATATATATATATATATATATATATATCTTATAATATTATATATTATCTATAATTAATATATATATCAATACATCATGATATATAATAATTTATAATTAATACAGAATAATTATACATGAGTATTAGATAATATTATAATATTAAAATCTGAATATAAAATTATATTGAATTATATACATAATAATTTCTTCAATTTTAGATGTTCATAGACCAAATTAATTGTAACTTTGATTTATTTTAAAAGTAATCTATTATATTTTAGAGAATTTTAAGCGCAATTATAAAAATTAGCGGAGACTCGGGTTTTATAAAATTTTGAAATATGATCTCAGATAAATGAGGTGATCTAAGAGAAATTATATTTACATTACATTATATAATTATATATATATATTATTTATTTTATAACATAAATTTAATCAAATTTTCACATCAAACTTATAATGGAATCATAAATATTTATAGATTATTATTATTGTTAAATTTATTATAAAAACATTTAAATGTTTATTAGACTATTTTAAATATTTATTTTTTAAATTTATATTACATTCAAATTTTCTTTGTTGAGTATTGCATCCAAAATTTATTAAATTCTTCCTTCATTAATAAATATTGTTGAAAAATTGCTACAAATTTCCATATTTAGGTGAGATCTTAAAAAATGAATTTAAGAAAGTGTTAATTTTATAAATAGTTAAGTTTTAGAATTATGTATGAATGGGCCATAATTTTACTTTTATTTTCAAATCTTGTAAATACCATTTGAAATTATGCTATTTGCTATTGTAGTGATTTTTTAATGCACAATACAATATAACATTCAAATTAAAATAAATTCCATTTGTAAAATAATATATTAATTAAATGTATCTAGAGCACTTACATTTTTATTGTTATATATATATATATATATATATATATATATATATTCATTTTATCATTCCTATTTGAAATTATTTCCAAATAATATTAATATTCTTTAAACATTCAAAACTATTTTAAATTTTTTATTTTGATTTTTTATGTTATTTTTAAAATATATTTGTTTTATTTATTCTTTAATAATTTTAATTTTTAAAAACTCATTAATAATTTTGAAAATTTTAAAATATTTTTTGAAATAACTATCACCATCAAACATATTTTATTTTTAATCAAAACACAAATAAAATTAAATAAAAACATAGACCAAAAAATAAAAAATAATATTGATCTCAAAATGCTCCAAAGTTCTTAACAAAATTTGAATATCAAACTTTTTCATTTTACATTAATTTTTGTCGTCATTTTTTTTCAAAATATATGCATAATTTATGTATTTCCAATAGCTTTGAAATATTATAGATATCACCGCTTAAACATTAATTAGGTTAATTTTTTATCCGAGCATTGAATGCCACTTAATTTTGCATTTTAATGATGAGTTTTGATATGACATTCAAAATTCCCCAATAAGCAGAATCTGGCAGCGCGATCCCAAGTAAATCAATCAAGATCAAGCACCAAACATCGTTTTAAACTTTGGAACATGAATTAAACCTCTAAATGATCAAGAGTATGATCAAATCGAGCATCTCAATGAATCTTCAACCTAAGATCTAAGATCGACCATTTGAGCATCCAAATGTTTGAAATACATCAAATGATCAAAAGGAATCGCCAACCGATGAGGGAGTGGTTTAGATTTTCCATGTATTTACAAGATCGCCACTCCTCCAATTATAGCCCCTCATATTCCATATGAGGAGACACTTTGGAGTGAAGGAGAGGAGCCCAAGAAGGAGGAGAGAGCTCAAGATCCCAGCAAGATCGCACACCGCAATCAATCACCCCGCCACCGCCACACCTCGCGCTGCCAATCACTAATTTTCTCGCCGTTGTTCCCTATATTTCAAATTGTTCCCTCCACCAAGTTCACGCAGCACACCATCACCGCCACTAGCAACTATTACAACTGACGTCGCCGTTACGTTATTCTTTTCTTGTATACCATCTTGTAATCCGCTATCGGAAGATTCAGATCTTCGAGGTATATACATATGGAACATTTTGGTGATTTTTCCCTCTTTCGAGGTTTTCCACGTTAAAACTTCCTGAGTTCTCGCCACTCTTTAAATACAGTGTGTGCTGGACTAATCAACAAAGCTGCGTAAACTTTCACTCTAAGAATCGGTCTTCCGCATAGTTTACGCCTCATGTGGGATAGACTCAATCATACTTTTGAACACTACATCATACATGATAGGCAATCTCGGAGCCTCTCGCCTAACTCCGCACTCTAAACCACCAACTGTGGACAAGCTTCCGCCACTTCCCCCTTGGGCATGACCTCGGCGGCACAGAATCTCTTTAGAAGAACGATGCCGAATGGAAGAGTCTCAAATGAGATGATCCGTTTTAGAACACAACAACCTCCATCACGAAACACACGCCTCAAGATCGATTATTACCGCAGAGGACAATATGCTACTCTTAGACAAGTTCCACCACCTAAAACCGGATGCCCTGCCATCCATGCAGCCACCGCCAATATCGCTTTATTGCGATTCTCACCATTGACCCCGCCATGTTATACGGCGTAATTATAACGCACGAGAAGAACTCCATCACAAAGACGGAATCATATTTTCTCACGTTATCAAGAGTCTTCCCTTCTATTCTTCGACATCCCATCCCCGGGGTTTAAGCTTCCAAGCATTGACCCTTATGATGGAGTTACTAACCCTACTAACACATCGACCATTCATCATATCATGAGCTATCATGAGCTCGCTGCCCGTCTTTTCCTATTACTCTCAAGGGACAAGCACTTGGTTCTACTCTTCCAAGGGGATCTATCCATACCTTTGATGAACTCGCCAAAATCTTCGGAGCTTCATTGCAAACCAAGGATCATCAAAGACTCCTCCCATCTCTCCAAAGATTCGTCAAAATGAAGGTGAATCACTTAAGGAATACTTCCAAAGGTTTTGCTAAATCAAATCCCTTATTAAGAGGAGTTTTTCTTGGGGCTCACCGGACCTTTTACTTATCGCACGCGAGATACAGCTCATATGCCTTTGGCTCACCGTGGAAGGACAAATTATGAGGCTATCAATGCCCATCGCAAATGCTCGAGCAATCTACGAAAACGTAAGAGTGTCCAAGAATGTGGACCCACATCAAAAGAGGCAGTAAAGGATCTTCCTCACCCATACTGCATGAACCACGAGGAATACTCACCACTAAATTCATCTCATGTTAACATTCTAATGGCTATTCGAGATAAAGAAATCATCAAATGGCCACATCCATTGAAAACCAAATGGAAATCAGAGCAATATGCCACTTTCATCGCGGGACATACCGGCATACAAGCAACTCAAAGAAGAAATTGAGAGGCTCATTCGAAGGATATTCCCGATTTCGAAAAATCAACCAACTCAAACCAACTCGGCCCAACTGGGGCAACCAGACAATCATCACGTAAGCATCAAAACGATCATCCAACTTGGGAGATTGACATCATGGAGGACCGTGTTATCTAATCATCATCAAGGGCCGAAGAGTTCGTGATCATTATTCCATCACTTTTAATGATTCGACTTAGGGGTCCATGTTCCTCATCAAGATCCACTTGTCATCAGCGGATCGGACCCATGCTATAATGTTAAAAGGATTTTGGTTGATAGGGAGTTCGTGAGATGTCCTATTTTACTCCACGCTTCAGTATAGCTCGTAGTGAAAAGCTCCAACCCGCAGACCATTGTATTTGACATAAGTGGACATCACTCTTCCCTTGTTCTGAGAAGTTACTCATTCAATCCAATTTATGGTGGTCAAGTCGCACTCGACCTATAACGCTATATTTGGAAGGCCCCTCCAGTCAATCTTTGGTGCAATCACTTCAATATCTCATCTTAAGATGAAATTTCCAACCCCTCAGTTGGAGTAGTCTGTGGAAATCAACAGTGGCAATCATGTTACCTCATGACAAGCTCACCACCTTCCGCGACCTTTAGCATTGAAGATTTTAATTTTCTGGGATGAAGGAGCACCCCACAAAGTATCACCAGAAGACTTACTCTCCATTACATTATCGATGACCAACCACTACGCAAGTAGAATCCCCGCTTTCAAAGGAACAAAGAGAAACTACGAGATTTTCTCAGAAATCAAGACATCTTCGCCTGAGTCCCACGATGCTGGGTTGACCCCAGGATCATGCACTCCCCAAGATTAATCCAACATCCAAACCGATCATCCGTAAGAAGTGAAGCTTTGCACCCCGTGCTATTGAGCATGAAGTTAACAAGCTCCTTGAAGCGGACTCATACGAAGTATATTACCCTATATGGCTAGCAAATGTTGTCATGGTTAAGAAAATAAATGGAACATGGAGGATGTGTATTGACTACACCTTAACAAGGCCCAAAAGATAGCTTCCCCTTTCCGAATTGACCAATTGGTCGATACCACGCCCGCCATCAAATGCTCGCCTGACGCTTACTCCTGCTATAACCAAATAAGAATGGATCCAATGGATGAAGAAGCCACGTGATTTCAAACATATAAAGATTTATACCGCTACCAAGTTATGTCGTCGGAAAAAATGCGGTGCTACCTATCTTTATGAATATGGTTTTCAAAGGCCTGGCAAAGACGATGGAAGTATACGGATGACATGTTGGTAAAAGCCCGAAGAAGAATCACAACATATCTCGACTTAGAAACGTTTCAATCTTCTTCACTATAACATACGGCTCAACCCCACCAAATGTGTCTTTGAGTTACATCGGAAAATTTCGGTTTATGGTAACCCATCGAATAGAAGCCAACCCAAAAAATTAAGGCTCTCGAGATATGACCCTCCAAAGAATATCAAAGAAGTTCAACGCCTAAATGGGATCGCCGCCTATCTCATTTCTTAGCTGCCTGGGACAAATACTTGCCATTCTTCGTAATATTAAAGGAAAAAAAATAATTTTAACGACCGAATGTCAATCTGCTTTTGAACAACTAAGAGAGTACTTAGCATCTCCCCCTCTACTGTCTAAGCCTATTCAAGGAGAAACATTATACTTATATCTTGCCTCTCCCCGCTCTTTGACACGAAAGTAAATGGGATACAACCACCAATTTACTAAAAATACTTTCGATATAGAAGTCGTTATCCACTCGCAGATGGCATTAGTTTTTTTCAAATAAAATTGCGCCCATACTTTCAAGCTCATACTATCTGTTTACACTAATCTACCCTTAAGAGCTATCCTACGTAAAACCAAAGCATCCGGAAGATTAATTAAGTGGTCGGGAATTGGGAGAATTTGACATTCGCTTTTTACCTCGACATGACATAAAGTCTCAAATATTCAGACTTCATGGAATGCACGCCTAACTCCAAATGATATGTCTATCACACGTCCTTTATTTCCTCAATGGACTCTCTATGTTGATGGAGCTTCAAGAAATACTGGCACTGGAGCTGGAGTCTTACTTATTTCTCCCCAGCAGAATTCTTTAGAGTATAGACTTCGTTTAAAATTTCCCGCTAACAATATGGTGAAGGCCCTCATCGCAGGTTGACGCCATCGACAAGCGCAAGACTTAACGATCCATACCGACTCGCCTTGTCGCCTCAAGTCGAGGGTAACTACGATACCCACAACCCTCGGGCACAACTTGGTGAAGTCGCCTTGCCCATCTTACATCAAATCACTCACATGCTGGAGAAAATACTCTAGCGCCTAAGCTATGTCCGCTACGGAGATCTATTCAAGAGAAAGCATATTGAAGAAATATATTTCCCGATTCAAGGACCGTGGGTAATACAAACGATTGATGAGGTGAAGGAACCTCATGGATGGACCCCATCATGTCTTTCCCGAAGAAGGAAGACCCCCCGACACCTCGCCTCCCAAGACAAGCCGCAAACTTTGTTGTTATTGGAGGTGAACTATATAAATGAGCTTTCTCCATACCTCAAGTGTCTTCCACCATCGTAAGTCGACATGCGCTAAGAGAGGTTCACTGGAATATGTGGAGAACACCTAGGAGGAAGGGCGCAGCCCTTAAAATTATAAGGCAAGGATTTTATTGGCCTACAAAGGAAACAAGATGAGAGTTCACCAAAAATGTGCTGGCCATTCAAAACCTTCCTCACATGCCCACAGAGCTCATCTCTTCAAAGCCCGTGGCCTTTTGCTCGAATTGATATGATATAATGGGACCTTTTCCGATAGATCGACAAAGAAAGTTCATCATTCTAGCCGACTACTTCACTAAATGGGTGGAAGCAACCACTCGCCAAAATCACGAGGCCAACGCTAAACAATTTGTTTGGAAAATATAGTGTCGATTCGGTCTTCCCGTGAAGATCATCACCGACAACGACTCAATTTATCGAAAAGTCTTTACGCCCTTTTGCAAAGATCTTCACATTCACCGCCGCATCAGGCACATCCACAAACTAATCCGCGGCTACCAATGACTATACTCAAAGGATTAAAACACGCCTTGAGAAGGTTTGGGGCAATGGGTTGATGAGCTTTCCAATATTCTCCGGCTTACACTACATCGCACTCCAACCGCAATGAGACGCCATATAACTTGTGTTTCGATGTATCTATCATACCGGATATCGGGTTCCAAGTCCAAGAGTCCAATTTTTGATCATGGTAGCAATGAAGAAAAATTTCTAGAAGACCTACTCCCCAAACTCATGACATGGCTCTACTTGACCGCTTCTATCACCAAAGGGTAGCACCACCACAACAAAAAAGTAAAACCTCATCCAATATCCGTTTGACTTGGTTCTACTAAGTCTCAAATTGTGTGCAAAGGCCCTCAACACAATAAACTCTCACCTCTCTGGGATGGTCCATATGTGATTATAGCAATAAGCCAGAACATTCAAGCTCAAGGATCTAGAAGGAAAAACTCGCCTCAACTTGGAATGCTAAGAATCTCCGAAAATATTATCAGTAACTCTTATTGCATAATTATTGCAACTTTTAATCACTTCATCCTCGTATACTCGACCCCACTTAATGGGATAGAGACTTGTTGTCACTGTTGTTATTATTGTTGTTGTTGTTGCTGTCATTTTCTCTTGAAGCTCATATCTGTCTTATGATTGTATCGTAACTTATCAAAGTAAGTGAATTTGTAGTGATATTTTTCTCTTTTTTCCTTTTTCCCCCACTTGAGAAATATACGACTCACGTTATATCTCAATCGAAACATGATCAATCCCAAGGGGACTTGATCGAACCTCTTCCATACGGGTTAATGTCATTAAGCAAAAACTCTGACAAATAACCTAGGAAAGGTTAAGAGGTCCTTGGTGGACTTCCCACACCTTCCATACGGGTTAACATCATCGAGTAACACTGAAACAACCTTGGATAGGTCAAAAATCCCGGTGGATCCAATTGCATATATTAGAATGTCAAATGATATTCGACCAATCACCCTGATGGGTAAGAACAAGACAAGGGTGTATAAAAATAATAATAAAAATATACATAGATATCATCAAAGATAATACGATACTATAAGAGAGAATCAAGATCCTCGATACTGCTAATAACATTACATAACAAACAACAAAGTAAAAGACACATACAACTACACATGATATCAACGTCCTCCTCACTACTAGGAGATCCTCCCTAGAGCCCACTCACAACTCTTTCATCTTCTGAATCTGGCGAAGAATCTTCAGATGCTTGGCTAGGAGATATATCCTCTATTCTAACTCCAGTTTTACGATGTACCACACGGACTCCTTTCAGGAACCCTCGGATGAAGCCCTCCTCTAAACATTGGCGCTCCAAGTCCGTCACTTCAACATCAAGTAGATGATTACGAAGCTTCCGAACATAGTCTTCAATTGTACCACGATAAGCAGAGTTCTTGAAGTCCTCCACCGCTTCAAGGAGATTTCATTTGCTTCCGCCGACATCAGACGCTCTTTTCTCCAAAAGACGATCTTGTAATGCTTTCTTCTCCACCGCAGTACCTTGAGCCTCTTCTCCATCTCAGCCTCCCTGCCTCCTCAATTAGCTCATCACTGCGCTCCACCTCATGACAGAAGAGAAAGAGAAGTCGACATGTTCCAGTCCTACACCGGCCACCGATCCTCCAAAGTCGCCACTTCTTTGGCCTTAGCATTCATCTTTCGCTCACACTCGCCTTGTAGATACTTTACCTTCACAAATTCACTGTTCCACTCATTTAAGGCAACACCCAGATGAGCCATCAATCCTAACGATTGAGTTACCTAAAAAAAATAATAATAATAAAATCAGCACCAATGTTACATAAAGAAGAAAGGCAAAAAAAAAAATAATTCATCCGCCTTCTGACGCCCGGTGCATATGTGATTTAATACCTCTTGAATTTGCTTGAAAACGAACTCCCCATCGTGAGTTAAAACAGTTAAACTCTCGAGGCCCTGAGGGTGAGCATCTTCTCAGAGATATGATGTGGTCATTTCAAAGACAAGTCTTCTTTTCCGTAAAGATGAATCATTGTTATCGATGATTCCGGACGCTTCTCGAGAGAACCCTATGAGTATGAGGAATTACCTCATCACCTTTATTCAACCTCTTCAACGGAAGAGCGTGAGATCTTCCTGGCTGAATGGAAAGACCAACCTTGAACATCCTATCTTCAATTGTATATTTGCCAATGGACGTAACTCATGTTGCAAGCTTCCTACGCCGTGAATATTAAGAGTTGCTAAGATATCATTCTCCAGAATGAATGGATCCGGAAGATCATTCAATCTCCTCCATCTCTCGAAGTCCCCACTCATTCTTCACAAAAGAATCCATTGGACCAATTTCTAGATGGATCCCGCGTAAAATTATATCCAATTCTTTATAGTCCGATAAGAAACACGCCCCCCAGCATCACATGTGAATCTACACATTCCACAAGTATTCAATGTTCAAAGTAACACCACGCTTCAAGAAGGTAGTCAAACCAACGATGACCATTAAAAACGAATTGCGACACGCCTACTACGCTTTTTTTGAAGATCTCAATCAACTCGGGAGCCAAAGGGAATCGCAGTCCTACACGAAGAGTCATCTCAGAAATAGTAAAGTCCGCGGAGGTGAAGGCTCGATGGACTTTTGGCAACAATAGCTACCACTCATTTGGGAAGAAAAATTTTCAAACACCATTGTTATCTCGGATGGATGATGGATCCATAGTCGCCACACTATGAGTTTTCTTCTGGCCATCACCCTGTAAGAATACATAATAAATAAAGAGGGAGAAATAATTAAAAAAAAATCGAAGAATTTTGTGAAACAGCTCACTCACCTCAATATGCGGGCGCATCTTCTTATTTTGACCCTTCGCCATACGCTTTTGGGATAAAATTCTCCTCCGCCTACACGAAAGAAACACATACATATGAAGGGGAGGGGAAAGAAAAGAAGAAGGGATACATATAGAGAGAGAAAGAGAGAAGCTATCCCCCTCTAATAAGGCTATGAAATTACCAGTCAAACTTTCTGAGTCGTGCGGACGATGGCTCCTAACGGGTGCTCCCTCGCCATCTTGGCGATTTTCAACTGCTGAACCGTCCATCCAAGTTGAAAGAAAGCTAATGTTCGACAAGAAAAAGTAGGAACCGCGAACTTTGATCACCTCCGAATCCGGACGGTCCGACGAGGCCGGTTGATACCTCTTTCGAGGGAAAATCGGAACCACGACGTATGTACCGTGGGCCTTGATCACCTCCAAACCCGGACGGTCCGACGAGGCCGGTTGATACCTCTTTCGAGGGAAAACCGGAACCACGACGTATGTACCGTGGGCCTTGATCGCCTCCCAACCCGGACGGTCCGACGAAGCCGGTTGATACCTCTTTCGAGGAAAAGCCGGAACAACGACGTATGTACCGCGGGCCTTGATCGCCTCCAAATAATCCTAACTCAAGAAGAAGAGGAGATGGGAAAAGTGTGCCTTTCCCTCTTACCCTAGGGGGGTTTTTATAGACCCCCATAGGGATAAAAGGGTAAAAAACCCCAAAAAACATTCAAACCCGCAAAGTCTGATAAAACTCTGGCTCGGCTGTCATGGGAAAGGCTACTACAGACGACGCTTATGGCTCCGCTTACCCCGCTGGCCATTGCCCTCCTCATGAGTATCATGGGCCCCGACGCGATGGCCACATGGATCAAGGCCATACCCTCCGATGACCAGCGCTGACCATGATATAGCCGTACGCATTCGGGCGCTACATTCACTATATCGACGTTCTCATGACGGCCCGCGGGCGGAACCGACAGATTCATGGACAACCGCGGCGACGCGGGTTCGCTGGTCGCTACCGCTGACCGCGAATCACCCGAATTCGCCGGCTGCTATGAGGTACATTCTTGATCAGGCGCCGCCGCGCCGCCATACGGCCAACTCGCGGCGCATGGGTCCCCTAAACGCTTGAAAACTTCCGTGTCCAACAGTCCATAACCTCAACATATCATCTACGACCTTACATCTACTTCCATAATCAGAATATTGTACTTTTATGAAGATTTATTCTCCCAAAATGTATGATTCATGGACCACAAGTTTCATTAAAGAATTTGTTGTTTTCAAGTATTTGATGCATATATTTTTGAATGATCAAGATGATGTCATCCAAAAATAGGGGGGCAACTAATATGACATTCAAAATTCCCCTAGTTGAAGTAGGAATCTTAAGGGCAAAGGCAAGCTGATCCCAAGTCGAAATCAATCAAGATCAAGCAAAACATCGAAAAACTTTGGAAGCGTGAATTAAACCTCTAAATGATCATCAAATATAGAGTATTTATAATCAAATCGAGCATCTCGACAGAATCTAACAACCTAAGATCTCACAATCACCTCATTTGAGCATCCAAATGTTCAAATACATCAAATGATCAAAGGAATCGCCCGTAACCGTCCAGATGGGGAGGAGTGGTTTAGATTTTTCATGTATTTACAAGACCGCCACTCCTGTCTATAAATAGCCTCATATTCCATATGAGGGGACACTTTGGAGGCCAAGTGAAGAAGGAGAGGAGCCCAAGCAAGAAGGAGGAGAGAGCTCAAGCTCAAGATCCAGAAGATCGCACCACCCCGGTCCATCAACCACCACCGTCACCGCCACCACCGCCGCCAATCACCTAATCTTGCATTTAGGTTGTTCTCTATCTGAAATTGTTCCTGATTTCCACCAAGTTCCTACACGCATTCACCATCACCCGCACCAAAGAACTATTACAACTCGACCCGTTACATAATCTGTTGTTCTTTTCTTGTATACCATCTTGTAATCATTATCGGAAGATTCTCATCGAGGCATATACATAGTGAAACATTTTTTTGCCGTGGTTTTTTTTCCTCTTTTCGAGGTTTTCCACGTTAAAACTTCCTGAGTTCTCTCGCCACTCTTTAAATACTGTTTGTGTCGGACTATCAATAAAGTAGAACTTTCACTCTACCGTAGTCTTCCCAAGACGCAACAAGTTTATTAATTTTTTCTTTTAAATATTAGCACCATAATATTCGGTGCACATACATTTATACGTATAAGCATGCAAAAATCAAAGATAATTTAGTCTTTCAATTAATATCATGAAATTTTTAATTGTACTTTAATTATTTAAGTTGAGTTTATTTGAACTCAAATAAGACATTTTAAGTGCTATTAGGGTCCATCTCATCTAAATATTTTGTTCATTTGATCATTTGTTAAATTAAAAGAGCAAAAAGGCATTCGAGTAAAAAAAAAAATATTATTTTTATTGATAGATGAAGATATAAATATAAATAATTATTTTAAATTAAGAAAAATATTTTTTGTGAGATAGATTATTATTTTATAGAATTAACTTCTAACTTATTTTCTAAAATAGATTATTCAATCTACATCGGCGCATAATTAAGATGTTATACAATTTTGATTTGCACTTCAATACAGACCTTACAAGTGATTATGATATGATGATATCAATATATAAATATATATTTTTAGATTACTTTAAGAATAATTTGGCACTATATATGAACTTTTTTCTTTAAATCTTTTTCGAAGAGGAAAGCCATCAAAGATGAGATCACCAACTTTAGAATAAAGTAAATCATTTAAGCATTTGATAGAAATTTAAATAATCTAAATAATTCTTACATATATATAGTCCGATGAGTCATTTGCATCGTATTTGTAATATTGAGAGTAGAATGTATGCAATATAATATATAATTTCTATAATTTCAAAAAAACAAAATTCTTACAGAAAGTATACTTGATCGCTTGCAATTCAAAAACAATAAAGACAATCATCTGAAATCCAAAAGAAAATGTCATTTCATATTTTTTTAGTGCTTTAAAATAATTTTAAAATATTGACAATTCTTTTTTTAGTGCCTTGAAATCCATAATTTGAACATGGATTTCATGCTGGATCAAATGCAAAATTCATGAAGTTAGTTGTTTGATCATTGATGGAGCCTTAATAATAGATTTCTAATATAATTTTAATGGTTGCTCAATAATGTCAATAAATTTTAGAGACAATTACATACATATCACTCAAAACATACATATTTACAAAAATAACACCCTCTAACTTTATTTTATCAATTTCTTAGTCAAATATTAAAATTCACATTAAAATCTCAACCCATATTTTTTGCTTTTATCAAACCTTTAATGGTTTGATTATAATATGTGCAAATACATAAGATCGTTAAAAAAAAATGAACGGAAATGCTAATTTTATAAATATATATATAATTATCTCTAAATTTTAATTAAAAAATCTTAAATCATCTTTTTTTTTTAAGGTTGCTCAATAATTTCAATAAATTTTAATTAAAAACCACTTAATTCATCTAAATTTTTTCTCCCCAATCTCAAGTTCACACACAACTAATTATAAGCAAAGATGTAAAACCTATATCACTTTGCCAAAGCAATAAAACTTCACTAACAACTCCACTAGACTTCCATGCAAATGAAATTGCATTAGAAATCCAAAGCACCAAACCTACAAACAAACACCTAAAAGCACTGCAAATGCACAATGCTTTCATTTCCAATCCAACTAATTTCTAAGCTTCATAGCTACAATAATTGGGATGGAATTCTGAGCTCTCACTATCATCAGGCCTTCTGATGACCTGCCAAAATTGCTTCTTTCTTTGTAAGCCAATCCTGAACAGCAACGAGATCTGGAAACACAGGAGCTCCAGATTGCCTCCAGCTCTCAGCATCAGCTGTCTTGAATCTATCCAGCAGAAGGGCATTCATTCCCACACTCCGGGCCGGTAGATAGTCCTTTCGAAAGCTGTCACCGACATGAAGAACCTCTCCTGGTGATACATTTCCGGCCATCTCGAGTGCAATTTCGTAGATTTTAGGATCCGGCTTCTCGACGCCGACGAGGCCTGAGAAAACTCCAAAGTCCCACTCCGATCCCTGAACAAGAACGCGGATGAATAAGATTTGGAGTTGTTTGGTAACAAGCATTTAAAATTCAAGTGCATTTTGAGTGCAGTGTAAAGATAAATATAATGTATTTATAATACTCATAACATATATTCAACAATTTTTTATTTTTGTTTTTGTTTTTAATTGTAAGCAAAATAAATTTAGCTTTTGTATTAATATGTTCTTTTATATTGATTGAATGTTTTTTTAATTGAATTTGCGATTCGAGATGTCCTCGGGAGGCCAACACGGCCGGCGGTTTTGAAGGGATGGTGGTTATGTAGGGATGGGGAGTAAGAGGAAGAGGTGAATCGGAAGTCACGTCCAGTGGATGAGATTACAAGTGAGGTTGTCTAATTGAGGTTCATAAGTGTGGTCTTAAAATAGAGCAAATTCCAAATTCATCGAAAATAAAGGAAGATTTATATATATACCACACAATTCTTATGCATATACATATATTTATCACCTAAAGTTTGATATTTACATATACAACACCTTGCTATGTATGAAAAGATCTATCGAACTTTTAAAAAGTTAGCAATAGTGCTATTTTTAATATGATATTAAATATTTAATTATTATTTATATAAATATTAAAATTTAGGTGTAAGATATGCAAATACATAAGAATTATGCGGTATGCATATCCCTCAAACAAAAATTGTTTGAGGTATTCAAAAACTCTTAGGGAAATGCTTAAAACTCATTTTAATGTCAACCAAATACTTAAACATTAAAAATGCGCAATATATTCAAAATATCTGCAACCAGAAGAAGAAGAAGAAAAGATGATTGATCAAAACAGTTGGAAAATGGTGATGAAGCTTTAATTACCTTATTCAAACCCAAGGCAGGGAGAATGACATCCTGATATCTGTATTCAGAATTACTAACAACGCCAACAACGAGGCCATTCTTACGTGCCCATCTCATAAATGGTTGAGAATCCGGAAACACACTGTAAGGAGCTGAAGAACCAAAAGTTGAGTATATGCGCTTGAATACTTTTTCGAATGTTTCATCATCATAATCATAACCAGCCTGCAATGTTTGTGATTGAATAGTTTCATTTGACAGGAGATGAACAAAGAAAGAGTAGAAAAGGAAAAAAAAACAATACCAAATCATAATTAGAAAATAGGTAAAATCTGTTTCAAATACCATCAAAGTAGAAACAAAGAATACTTTTATGTCTTTTGTATTCAAGACTAAGGGAAAATTTAATAAGATGGTGGTAAGACCTGCAATGACTTATGGTGCAGAATGTTGGCCAATAAAAGAGAAACATAAGACTAAGTTAAGTGTTAGAGAGATGAGGATGCTCAGGTGGATGAGTGGCTTTACTCTTAGAGATAGAATGCAAAATGAGTATGTTTGGGAAAAGTTGAGTAGCTCAGGATAGATAAGATTAGGAGAGTCGCCTTAGATGGTTTATAAAGTATATAATGTCCACCAATCTAATAGAGAGTAGACGATTAGATTTGCCTTTATATTAAGAAAGGTAGAGGTAGACCTAAAAAGACTTGGTTAAGATGTATAAAAAATGATCTTAGTATACTTGAATTAAATGAGAATTTGACACAAATAGGACACAATGGAGACGTAGGATTCATGTAGCCGACCCCATCTAGTCGGATTAAGGCTAGTTGTTGTTGTTGTTGTTGTATTCAAGACTAAGGGAAGAAGATGTACGAAGATTCTTATTAAATATAATTGTGCAATATTCAGCAAGTTTAAATGGCTTTGAGTGATTTAGTTTCAATGGGCTTTAGGCCCTGTCAATTAAAAAGCAAATTTAAATGGCTTTGCATCACAACATGTGGTAGAGTGAGCTCTTTAGTGGCACATATCCATTGATTGAGATGATAAGTTTCTAATCTGAAGAGGACTGAAGGCAATTGTGACAAACTATAAGATTCAATAATGTATATACTTCAAAACTTGGCGTTTGTTAGAATATAGGTACCCTTTGATCCACTATTAATAGTGAGTTAAAGTTGAGTTTGTTTAAGCTTGAATGGCTGACACATGGCTTCCATGGTCGGACCTCCATGGTGAAGCAATTTAAGTGTCCCTACATAATTTGCAATAAAGGCATTGCGGAGCAATCTATTTGGCATTTTTCTGGTGTTGGCACTTAATTTTTTATAAGGTTCAGGGGAGTGATGATCCATGTAGCTACACCTCACCTATTAACTTAAGCTTTAGTGTTGAAAATGAATTCATTATTAAGCTCTAGTGCATCTTGCTCAACTTAATCCCTCTTTGATCTAAGCAATGATCCAATAAATAGCCCAAATAGTCATTTTTTTAAGTATGATCCTCAAACATTATTGCTTCCTTTCATATACGCTGCAAATTCAAGCATATAAATATAATTCTGGCTTTTCCAAAGATTTAGTGTGTATTACCTGATTTCATGAGATGTAATAGGCTAATAGCTCAGCGAAATAGTAAAGAATGCTAATCAAATAAATGAAGACAGAAGGCAAATAAGATCACTTGAATTCAGTCTATTATGCATACCTTAATAAAGGAGTCCCTCACACATGCCCTCCACCAATCAATATTAGATTTTTTTGCTGCATGTCCGAAACAAGGATAAAGCTTCGCCATGTTCGTGTATGCTATCTTAAAGCCCTCGTGCATCCGTTTATAGTCGGGGCACGGCAGACCTACTGCCTTAGCTGCCATGCAGTAGTAATCTCCAAGCTCTCCTTTGTAAGCTATTAAAGTTCCAGTGACATCAACGGTGATGCAACGCAACTTTGACAGGAGAGACATTTGCCCTTGTACTATTTCAAAAGCTCCAACTTGATTGACTGATCACCCTTAACAAGAAATTTTGATTTCCAAGGTCTTCAAGTGTTTGATTAGTTGATCGAAATCAGTTTAAACTGCAAAAGTTTTTCACATCAGAACTACAAAACCTGAATAAGAATGCCAGCAAATATAAACATAAGCTGGCCATGAATGCCATCAACTGCTAAAAAGATGCAGTTATGTAACAATAAGCTATATAAATTAAATTCTTTACATCGCAGGGCTGTTTAGTATCCATTTTTAGGAAAGTTATGAGCGAGAATTACTTCAAATCAAGGAAAATTGAATTTTAGGGCCTTTAAAGGGCTATATTTTGCATAAATCCCACCAAAACAAATGTTGAAACTTTAAATCCTGCGGTTTTGATAAATCTCTTTTCAACTCCTTTATGGATCACATTCGGGGCTTACTAAATCTCATTATTTATAGGATTTAACAGATTCCAGGATTTTTCACTCAGACAAACCTTAAATCCCGAAATAAATAACCACATAGTTTATCGAGATTTAACAAGATTTAGTAGCTGCCATGCCAAATGATACTGAATTTTAATCATCTCACGATTTACTAAATCTGGGTTTCCAAAATTTATTAAATCCTATTTATAGTCAATCAGCTCCAAAACCGTTCTATGTTAAAAATCCTGTTTCAAAACTATTAAATACAAAAATTTATTAAATTTCACCACTCATTGGATTTAACAGATTTAAAGATTTCTTCCTCTCATAAACCTGAAATGATGAAACGAATAGCTTATCAGAATTTAGCAATATTTAATATAAGCCATGCCAAATAATTTTCAAGATTTAATCCTTTCAAGGTTTACTAAATATAGTTCACACATATTGTGAACAAAGACTATCAGATAAATAAACTACCAAGAAGTGAAGCTTGAATATATGCGTTCACACATAATGACAAAATTATATCCACTTTAAGTTTACCAGCGCAAGCTATGCTTTGTCCGATTGGATTTAGGGCATGTTACTTGTTCAACAAGACAAAAAAAAAAAAAACAAATGAGATGCAACACTAATCTCTATAAAAAAATTATTCAAAAATAAACAGAAATTGGAAGTTGGAACAAAGACTATCAGATAAAGAAGAAACAACATTCATCTAAAGAACAATGCATTCAGAGATTTTACAACTTAGAGCTCAGAAGCTCAGAAGAAATGTGGTGATGAATGAGAGTTAGAGGAAATACCTCATAATGAGATTCAAGAAGAAAGACCAAAACAGAGTGCTGCAGATTCTTCGTTCCTTGGTTCCATTCGTCTCTGATCACCGAATGGCTTCTGGGTGAAATCGAAGAGGAGAAACAGGGCGAAAAACACTTTATAAGATCACAGGGAGGGCGGATAATCCAAGAACCTAACTTCCCAGCTTGAGGTATTTCGATTTTCTTGCCACGATTTGTGAAAAATACCGGGGGCTCTGACCGCTGTTTTCGGTGATCTATTTCAGTTTCACTCCGATCTGATTCGGAGTAGAAAGGAGCGGATAGAAGAGGGAAATAAAATTGCATCACTCATTATTTTATTATTATTATTATTTTTTTATTGGAAAGATTAATCTTTTAAGCTTCTGATAAATTTATGATTAAATTTGTTCATCATATAATATAATCTAATAAAATATATTTTAATCAATTATTTCAATTTAATATTTAGTTTATTTACAACTAATTTTAGAATATAGTTTATGTATGACTTACATAAAAGTTGTCAAAATATTATAAGTATTAATTGATACAATTTATATATACTTCTCAACAAACTATTTGTGAACAAGCTTGATTTAAGGCATGATTAAAACTTATTTATTTTATTAAACGAGTTACTTGTTAACAAATATTACATGCTAGAAAATCAGCTACGGTAGAATAAAATTTTATACATTAGCATTGAAATCCACAATAGATATTTAAAGAACGGCTCTGTGATTTTTACGAAAAACTTCCCGAAAAAATCATGAGATCTAGCAGAAAATGTTCCACTATATAGTCTTGGAGCGCAAAGTTTAAGTTTTTTCGATCATGGTTGTATGTGAAAGTCCCGAAATCCGAATCATGCAACAAAATCTACGGCGATAGTTGTTTATGCGATTATTGGTGCAACTTACGATAGTGAATGATGGTACATGATGATCCTGGCGGCCGGAGAATTGGTGGCGGTGGCGGTGAAATGCCGGGATGGCGGCATGGCGGTCAATGCGATGACATGCTGGTCGATGATTAAGCGAAGGTCGGCGATGACCAAAGGTGGTGGTCAGCAAATGACGAGACAGTGGTGGTGCAATCGCGATGGTCGGCAACCGCGTCAGCCCGGCAAATAACCAGTGGTGGTCGCGGCAGTGGTGGTCGACAACCGGTGATCAGTGGTGGTCGCATTGTCAGCGAAGGTGACCGGTATATGGCGACAGCGAGGGACGGGGTTGTAAGCGGCAATAACGATGTTTCGCAACGATGACGGTAAGTGGCACGAGCCGCCTGGTCAGCGTTGATGATGATGGCCGTGGCGACGGCGATAGCGGCACCGGTGGCAGCTGATGATGTCGGTAATTTCGTTGATGACGGCTAATGGCGCGACGGCAGTGGTTACGCAATGATGATCGGGCAACGGCGGTGGCGGCAGTGACGGCGGTGGCGTCGAGATTATGCTTTGAGGTTCTTGCCTCGAGCTCTCTCTTCTCTTTACTTGACCTCCTGTGAAGAATGAGATTATTTATAGATTGAGGAATGATGTTTATAAATGCAAAAATCAAACCACTCCATCAGATGGCTCAAAATGATTCCCTTGATTATCTGATGTATTTTAAGTATTTGAATGCCCAAATGAAATCAGAATTAGGAGATCTTGGGCTGGTTAAATCCGGCTCGTCAAGACGCTCGATTTGATTATAAACACTGCTTATTTAAGAGCCAACTAATATCCCAAAGTTTTCAATTATATTTTAAGCGCTTGATCTCAGTTAGTCTTGACTCAGAATCAGATTGCTTTCGATATTAAGATTTATGCTTCGACTAGTGAAATTTTCAATGTCATATCAGTTGTCCCTACTTTTGGATGACATTATGTCTATCATCCAAAAATATATTAATTTTTTAATTTTCAAAATAAAATAACTTTACTTATTATTACGATTTGTAATTATATATATTATATATATTAATTAATTTATTAACTAGTTAATTATTAATGTTTATTTATTCGATTATACATACATATATATATATATTTAGGGTATAACAATTATATATATTTAGAGGCGATCAAGTCTCATAGTTTATAAAAAATTGATTTTCTTGAGACTCTAATAGTTGACAACTGCCAAGGTGGTGGGTGAGCATTGATTAGGAACCATTCATCAGAAAACTCAAAAATTCTGGCAGATAATTTCAGAGTGTCATTCTTCATGATATTACTTGATGATGTTAACTTATATGGAAGAGGTCAAATCGAGTTCACTGAGGATTTTTGACCCATCCGAGATTGTTTGTCAAAGTATTACTTGATGACGTTAACCTGTATAGAAAAGGTCAAATCGAATCCGCCAAGAATTTTTGACCCATCCAAGGTTGTTTATCAAAGTATTACATTATGACAAATAAGCTGCATATAAGAGATTGAATTGAATCCGCTGAGATTTTTGACCCATCCGAGGTTGTTTGTCAAAATATTACTTAATGATGTTAACCTGTATGAAAGAGGTCGAATCGAATCCGCCAAAGATTTTTAACCCATCAAAGGTTGTTTCTCAAAGTATTACTTGATGACATTAACCTGTATGGAAGAGATCAAATCGAATCTGCCAAGGATTTTTGACCCATCCGAGGTTGTTTGTCAAAGTATTACTTGATGATGTTAACCTATATGGAAGAGGTCAAATTGAATCCGCCAAGGATTTTTAACCCATCCGAGATTATTTATCAAAGTATTACTTGATGACAGTAATCTGTATGGAAGAGATTGAATCGAATCCGTTAAGGATTTTTGATCCATCCGTGGTTGTTTGTCAAAATGTTACTTGATGACGTTAACCAATATGGAAAAAGTTGAATCCAATATGCCAAGGATTTTTGACCCATCCGGGATTGTTTGTTAAAGTATTACTTGATGATATTAACCTATATGGAATAAGTCGAATCAAATTCATTTAGGATTTTTGACTCATCCGAGATTGTTTGTCAAAGTGTTACTTGATGATGTTAAATTGTATGGAAAAGGTCGAATCAAATCCGCAAATGATTTTTTACCCATCCTAGGTTGTTTGTAAAAGTGTTACTTGATGACATTAACCTGTATGGAAAAAGGTCGAATCAAATCCGCCAAGAATTTTTGACCCATCCGAGATTATTTGTCAAAGTATAACTTGATGACAGTAACTTGTATAGAAGAGGTTGAATCGAATCCGCTAAGAATTTTTGACCCATCCAAGATTGTTTGTCAAAGTGTTACTTGATGACATTAACCTGTATGAAAAAGGTCAAATCAAATCTGCCAAGAATTTTTGATTCATCCGAGATTGTTTGTCAAAGTATTACTTGATGACGTTAACCTGTATGGAAGAGGAAGAATCGAATCTTCCAAGGATTTTTGACCCATCCAAGGTTATTTGTCAAAATATTACTTGATTACGTTAACCTGTATGAAAGAGGCCGAATTGAATCTACCAAAATTTTTTGACCCATCTAAGGTTGTTTGTCAAAGTATTACTTGATGATAGTAACCTATTTGGAAGAGGTTGAATCGAATCCGCTGAGGGTTTTTGACCCATTTGAGGTTGTTTGTCAAAGTGTTTACTTGATGATGTTAACTTGTATGGAAGAGGTCAAATCGAATCCGCCAAGAATTTTTGACCCATCCGAAGTTGTTTGTCAAAGTATTATTTGATGATATTAACCTGTATGGAAGAGGTTGAATCGAATCTGTTGAAAATTTTTGACTCATCTGAGGTTGTTTGTCAAAGTATTACTTGATGATGTTAACCTGTATGGAAGAGGTCGAATCGAATCCGATGAGGATTTTTTACCCATCCGAGGGTATTTGTCAAAATGCTACTTGATGACATTAACCTGTATGGAAAGTGTCGAATCAAATCCGCGAAGGATTTTTGACCCAAGTTATTTGTCAAAGTGTTATTTGATGACATTAACCTATATGGAAGAGATCGAATCAAATCCGCCAACAATTTTTAACCTGTCCGAGGTTGTTTGTCAAAGTGTGACTTGATGACATTAACCTGTATGGAAGAAGTCAAATCGAATTCATCAAGAATTTTTGATATAGCTGAGATTATTTGTCAGAGTTTTACTCGGTGACATTTAACCTGCGTGGAAGAAGTCAATAATTTTAACTCTTATTTGAGGTTATTTTGTCAATGTATGATATTAACTTGTGTGGAAGAGGTTAAATATTTTGATTCTTTTGAGATTATCTATCATAGTATTATTCGTTAATGTTAACCTATGTGAAGTAGGTACAAAGTTATGACCTATCCGAGGTTGTTTGTCAAAGTGTTGCTCGATGACGTTAACTTGTGTGAAGTAGTTACAAAGTTATGACTTATCCGATGTTGTTTGTCAGAGTGTTACTCGGTAACATTTAACCTGTGTGGAGGAGGTCAAATCAAAAATATCAATTTATAGCCAAAGTTGCTCATTAATCTTTGCCTTTTTCATAAGTATTACTGACTTGCTTCTCGAACTAATAATCAATTAAATATCCAGAATATTGATTTGGATGATCTTTTGAGATTAAGAGTTGCCCCCTAGTCTCCAATAAAAGCCGAATGATCGAAATTTGATGAATCTTCAATTTTCTTATGTGTTCCCCAGAGTAAGATTTTCTTCAACATATAGGTGGTATTGTTCTGGACATGAAATCAGATTGTCAATCATTGTGAAGAGGGAAAAATTCCAGGATTTTTATGTGAAATTCAGCACACATACAGATATTTAAAGAGAGAATGAGAAACTCCAGGATTTTTATGTGAAAGACCCCCAAAAAGAGGAAAAAATCACAAGGCCTAGCCCAATAAAAATGTTCCACTATATATATGTCTTGGAGCACAAAGTTTAAATTTTTATAATAACGGGATTATAGAGTTGTATGTAAAAAAGCCTGACAACAGAAATCTCAGAATCAGGTAACAACATCTACGAATACTGAATATGCTTATTGGTGGTTGACGATAGGAATGACGCCGTGATGATGGACGACCGTTGAAGTAACCGATGATGACGGCGACCAATAGTGATCGACAATGGCGGCCGATGGTGGTCTATGGCGGTGGTCGTGGACCGGCGGTGGTGGCTGGCTTGCGGATCGACGGCGGCCGGCTACCAACGCATTAATTCTGGCGAAGACCAACGCGATGGACAACAGCAGTGATCAACGGTGGTGGCCGCAGGGACCGCGGTGGCGGCAACAAGAATCGGTGATCTGGTTGACAAGCGTGGTGGTCAGGCACAACCGGCATATGTTCAGCGACGACGAGGATCGATGGCGGCGGACCGCAGCGGCGGATGATGATCCGTGGTCGTGGCCGGTGGCCGATGGTGGTCGGCCGCGATAATGATCCATGGTCGACAACCGCGGTGGTGGTGGCGGCGATGATGATGGTCGCGGCCAACGACGGCCGGCGGTGGTCAACGCCTATTATCGGTAACGATTATACTTGGAGGTTCTTCAAGCCTCGAGCTCTCTCTCTTTATTCCCCTCAAGAATTGAAAATATTACATTGAGAGAAAGCGCTTTAAATAATGCAAAATCCAAACCACTCCATCGAATGGCTCAAAATGATTCCCTTGATTATCTGATGTATTTTAAGTATTTGAATGCT